>JAANYP010000584.1:0-74182 GCA_020465985.1 Centrapalus pauciflorus | reverse complement strand
TAAACACTTACAATAACCTCTTATCCATTTTCTGTCATTTTCATCAACGTTCGATTAAAACCCACAACCCCCACTAAAAAACCACCAACTTATCCAAAATAAAATTTTCAGACTTAGAGTTTTGAATCTGGCTGTCTTGAAAAATGATTATTACTACCATTATATCCACTCGGATTTAAAAAAACAAATATCCAAAAAAATTCTAATATGCAAGCAAACACACATTTGCATCCTATATCTTAGAAAACTCGGTTCTCACAAAAAAACGACCCAAAAAGCTATCAAAAATTTGCCAACGTTGTTGTGAATTCCTTACCTCAAAATCGTTGTTGAGCCAGTTATCTCCATAAATTTGCAAACTTGATGTTATGTTACAAGTTAAATGAGTACATTTAAGTTCATATTTGCAATCTTAGATACTGAAACATGCAAAACGGTCCAAATATAATTTCTGGAAAAATGTTGGAAATTTACCAAGTATGAACTCGGTCCGGATCCATCCGAATTCGGATCCGTACCCAATCCGGACCAGAAGCCCATTTCGGACCAACAGTGACTTCGGACCATCACCCAATTCGGACTCCACCTAATTCGGACCCTGCCCATTTCGGACCTACCCCAATTCGGATCATCCGGATTTCGGACCATCCGAATTCGGATGTGTCCGAATTAAATTAGAATTTCATTTAAATTACAGAATATAAGTTTTAAGCAATTACTGATATAAATTCACTATTACACTTACTTTACAGATCATTGTGGTGTTATCAAAACACACATTGATTCAGAGACAAGATACACTATACCAATCACTGTGAGTAATAGATTATCATTCTAACATTTATTGTCTTTGTATTCACATGTTTACAATTCAATGGCATGTTCACATTGTTCATATACATCATTTGGCACTCATGAATGATTTTTTGTTATGATGCACACTCGTACTTGACATGTAAAACACATGTAGCCAGCGTTCATTTGAAAGTGCATCTATTTACATCATGTTTGCACTGCATGATCATTACTTCACAATCTGATGCGACCTGGACTGGGGCTGACAGCAGGCCACTGTCGGGGACTGATCATCCCACTCGTTATCCTGGTCAGGTTCGGCACATCTCCGATCAGCATTTGAAGTGCCAACCCCATGCTTGCACTGCATGGTTTTCACATATTACGAGGCTTGCACTGCCTCTACACACATACATTGGGGCTTACACTGCCCATGGTTACGCAATGCTTGTAAAGAAATATTTGTTGTTTGCATAATCTGTTATCTCACTAAGCAATTAGCTTACTGTTGACTCACCATGTTTTCAGGCAAAGGCAAAAGTGTAGCAGGACCTTCTACTTAAGCATTTCACTTCAATATCCCGAAGACTTTAGAAGCTATTGGTACTTGAATGTAATAGTTTTGGGTTGGGATTTGATACTTTAAAACAATTATGATGTTAAAATAGTTAGTCTTAATCACTGTAGACATGTACTTTCATTGCTTTAGTGTGGAACTGCCTAATTCTGATTTAAGTATTCAATTCTAATTATCGTGTTAATCATTGGGTTGTTTGTTGATCCTGGTGATTCAATTATAATACCAAAACAAGAGGGTGTCACAAAAATAGTGTACAATTACCCCAATAATGTTTATATAACCTTGGATCTAATTTCATGTTCTTAAAAATAAGTTTGGTAAATTTTTTGTGAAAACCCGTATGGGTCGACCTGCATATCTGCAAGTCGACTGGGCGAGTCGCCAAGAACATCAAGAAATCTAGAAAATTTTCAAAGTATCAGATCCGAACTCGGATGAGACCCGAATCTCGGATGGGACCCGACTTCGAATTGACCTGAAATTCGGATGGGTCAATCTCGGATCAAATGGGTTTCTCGGATGTATGCGAAATCCGGCCAAGATTCGTATTTCGGACCTCGACTCGGCGAGTCGGTCCCAGTTGATGCGAAATCCGGATGTGGGTTATGTGATCCGAATTTCTGGCTGATAAACTAACTTTTGAATATCTTTTTGTGACACTTTAAAATATGTAATGTAATGCCCATACACACACATGTAATTAAAGTATAAAGTTTATGAGTTATCAGAATCAGAACAAATAAAATTTAAAGCTAAAAGTTAACGTTCTTGCAATGATAAATTCTGGACAGGTTCAGATAATTCTGAACAAAGTAATAAAGTTTAAAGTTATTGAAAGTGGGTCAAAGTTTATAAAGCCAAGCTAAAGTCCAGAAAGTCAAATATTAAATCTTGAGATACCTCAGGTGGTGGAGAAATCTGTTTGATAAAGTCAACAACTAAGTCTAAATACAATAAACCTGTGACTTATAGATATTCAGTTTTACATGCTTGATTCTGGTTGAGACATATTGTTGTTGATAGTTTACTTTGGCATTCATATATGCTCAGCTGGATTGTGACCTGTGCTCACCATGGTTCTGTGATGCCCTGTGGATCATGATGGCTATTTGAATTATCATTCTGCATATATTGTACTTACAGTTCAGTTCAATTATTGTTATAAGTTGATATTGCTATCATGACCTTGTTTATTTATGCTTTCATCATTGCTCGTATCTTTGATGTATTGATTAGGCTTAGCATATTTAGCAGTGTCGGTCTATTGTTCTAGACCTTGCTATGTCTCTAGTTCTATTGAACTTGGTATTGATTACTGTGATGCTCCCCCCACGATGTTTGCTGGTAGCTAGCCCAGTATTTAGTGGATAGCTTCCACTAAAAGCGTGAGCATGGCCTGGACATCATCCAATTCTAATTACTATGTCTCAATCATGCATGACTGTAGCGGCAGTCAAGTTATATCACACTAGTTACCCACTATCCACTTATTGTAATGCATGTAATCTGATAAATCTATATTCTCACTAAGCATTGCTTATAGTTGTTGTTAAACCTTTTTACAGGAAAAGATAAAAGGAACCGGACCTAGTTCTTAGGTCACCAAAGATCAAGTGAAGCTTTTCATAGACCACTACTCCAACGACCCTTTTTGGTACAGCTATGAAGATGATAAATTGTGGTGGTCTAGGTAGATTTGCTATGATTTTATGATGACATGTATTAGAATAGTTTGTACCCTCTAATAGTTTAATTTTAAAACTGTAACTCATACTGAAATTTTATTAAACTTAATCATAATGTTTGTATAATTCATAATTCCGCAACTTAGTTACTCTATCATACTTATGATTGATAATGTATTGCATAATTGTGGGACCTAGACGCTGAGGTCTGCCCCGTAAGGGGTGGTCTTCACAGTGTCCCTGTTACAACAACTATGGTTTCAGAAGCATTTGTTGCTCCTTCACTTGAAGTAGTTGGAAAACCTGTCAGAGCTACAAAAATGCCAACTCTGAGCTCAGGCCACACGGAAGTTCTTCTTACAAGTTCAACCGTTGTGACAACTGGAAGTCTGCGTGACCCAGGAGTTAGCACATTACCCTTTGTAACTGAAATGAGGTTGAATGAGGCCATTGCTGGAGTTACAAATCAGATGTCAACAAAATATGCTGAAATGATGAATCGGATGAACAACATTCAAAGGTTGTTGAAAGGAAAAGCTACAGCAGAAGTTGAAGAAGAGGAAGAAAAAAAATCTCTAACAATGAGCTGAGAGATTATTGTATAGAGTAATTTGATGAAATGAAGAAAAGGATGTCTGGGTTAGAGAATATTGTTGTAAGTGCTCTGGGCTCCTTATCAGAAAGATTTTCTATACTTAAGCAAATGTGTAAGTCTCAAGCTTTAGGGTCCAAAAGAAGACATGAGGACCATGACGACTCCGACGATGCTCCTCGTGAGGGGGAGAAGAGGAGGAAACCTGGAGAATCTGAATTACAAATGGTGGTTTTTGAAGGTAAAGAAACTGGAGGAGAAGGTGAAGAAGAGGTAGGGCTCAACAGATAAACTAGTTGATGCTCAAAGTGAAAAGGGATTGATTCTTCATGAATATGTACTGATTCCTTTGAGTATACAATCCAGTGTTTACAATTTTGAGGAGTACGATGACTAAGATAAGGAAGATGAAGAAAGTGAGGTGATGAGAATTCAAGGAGCTGAACAAGAAATTAATGTGCCTAAGCAGTTTGAATTTTTTGAGATGTCTGCTAGAGCAGAAAAGATCGTGGATGAGGAAGAACTGGTTGAGGAAATCTTATTAGATGAAATACCATCACCCACGGTTGAAAAGCCTGTGGTTACGGTTAATGTGAAGGAAGAATATGATCCATTTCTAGTGAGTGGTGTGGTGCCTGAATCACTCCAGGGATTGACAGAAGTAGATTTAATGGATAAATATTTCAAAAGCTTGATAAGGCTATAATTTTATGTGTTTCGGAGTCATTTTTATGTTCATTTTAAGCACCGATACTTCGTAACTTCCATATAATTACTCCAAATTTATGTTTCAGGGTCAAGAGGTCAAATGGAGCAGCTCGAGAAAATTCAGCGCGAACCGAGCCGGACGGGGTGCAGGCCTGCGCCACCCTATGCTACAAAACAGAAAGATTGAGAGATGCAGAGCACTTCCAGCGCAGCCCTGGCCGTACCCCAGGTGCAGGGGGGTGTAGGCCTACGCCTGTTGGGTCGGCACAAAAACGCGTTTTTAGCCTTAGAAACCCTAAATCCGCCTCCTCTATAAATAGAGGTCGATGGTGATCATTTGAGGAGGTCCGGAAAGTGCTTTTAATAAACTTACAAAGCTATCCGATTAACCCTAATTACATACGCACTCCCTGTGGATTCGACCCTTACTTCTCTGAGCTAAATAGTAGATTTAAGGATTATTTCTGCGGGTCACAGCGACGGCCCGTCAGATTTTGGCGCCATTGTCGGGGAGTGGTAACGTTAGTTAGGGCTAGAAGTTAGTTTTTGGCCTTAGTTTTAAGTTTCAAGTTTAAGTACTTTATTTTGATTGTAGTCTTTAATTTCCTATTATTAAAAATCACATAAAAATTAGAAAAATTCAAAAAGGTAATTGTAGTCCTCTACTTTACCACAATAAATATAATTAGTTTAATTAGGTAATTTAATTTAAAAGTTTTTAATAGTTTATGCACACACGTCAATCGGCTAGAGGATTGCCGTTACAATTCGAACCCGAAATTGAAAAAGTAGCTAAATCTAACCGAAAGACTGTCAGGATTCAAAACAACAATTAATCATGAGAACTCAAACGAACAAGAGGAAGAAATTCCTAATATAGAAATTCCTAATTTAGAAGATCCTCCGATTTCGCCGCGAAATCGTGAACAAGAAGAACCTGAGCGTATAGCTGCTAGGATGGGTGAGCAAGTGAGACGTACAATTGAGTCACATTACCTCCCCAGTTATGTGCCCGACCCGTCTCCAATTCGTTATCCTGAATATGAGAACGAACCCGAAGTTCGTCCTCAATTATTTCAAGTTCTTCCGATCTTCTGAGGGATGCCAAGTGAAGAACCCTACGAACATCTACCTGAGTTCACAGCTATTTGTAAAGCTAACCATGTTCGAGGTATAACCATCGACGGTTTAAAACTTCGATTATTTCCTTTCTCGCTGAAAGAGAAAGTGAAAAATCGGTTCGTATCATTACTGACCAATAGCATTACGACATGGGATCAAATGAAGAGAGAATTCCTTAATGAATATTATCCCATTAGTAAAACAACTTAGAAAAGAAAGGAAATTACCGGTTTTAAACAAAAACCCGGTGAACAATTCTATGAAGCTTTTGATCATATGAATGAGCTATTAAGACCATGTCCACACCACGAAGTACCCAAATGGATGCTTATCAAAACATTTTTTGATGGTGTGAGTCAAGAGAGTCGTAATATGTTTATTGCTGCCACAGGAGGCACATTTTTAGCAAAAGAAGACGATGAGGCTTAGGAGTGGCTAAATCAACTTAGTAAAGGCCTTAAGGTTCAATCTGGTTCTGAAAACAGCGTAGGAGTTCAAGTTATGGGCATAGATAATGCCTGGAAACGTGAGGTTAAGACTGAAATTTCAGAATTGGGTTAGAAAATGGATCAGTTGATGAAGGGTCTTTCAGACGCTAATTCATCAATTGACTGTGTCACATGCGGTGATCCATCTCATCATTCTGAAGCATGTCCTCAAGTACAATCCACTGAGGAATTCGTTAATGAAGTCTACGGTTTTAGAGCTCATAGGGAGAGGAATAATCCATTCTCGGAAACCTACAATCCGGGGTGGAGAAACCATCCTAACTTCCGATGGAAGAACGATCATCCTACTGATCATCAATCTAAACGTAGATATGAACCACCAAAAAGAGAGTATCAATATGGTTCTACTTCTGCAGCTAAGGATGAGCGATATTATAAGTCAAATCAACGTGATCAACCACAATTCCAAGTGGAAACGAATATGACTTCTTCGTAATTCTCGGAATTTTCAGAATTAATGAAGCAACAGTCAGCTATTAGTACTAAGACCATGGAGATGTTGAGTCGCCAGATGGGTCAGATAGCTGAGTCACTTACTAGACGTGAAGAGGGAAAGCTTCCTAGCATTACTATTCCCAATCCTTCACATGCTCATCATAATAAAGATAAAAAAACATGAGATAAATGAAGTATCTAAGATAACCACTTTGAGAAGTAGTAGAGAGGTAGATAATAAGATTGAAATGCCTAAAGAGCAAGAGGCAGAAGAAGATACCGACACCGAAGTCGTGTATGAGAAGAAAGAGGATCCCAAGAAGGAGGTTCCTAAGAAGGTTTCTTTCAAAGAACCAATTAAGGCAGATATCCAAACTCCCAAAGTTGTGGAGGCGGTTAAGAATCAGGACACTTCAGTTCCTCCTCCTTATCCTGCTGCTTTGGAAAATCCAAAAACCCCTTATGGCAAAAGAGGCTCACAACCAGATGATCTGTGGGATTTGTTCAATCAAGTTAAGATCAATATTCCTTTGATCAAGGCTATTCAGCAAGTTCCCTCTTATGCCAAATTCTTAAAAGATCTCTTCTCACAAAAGAGAAAGTATAAGGTCTCGCTCCCTAAGCAGATCAATTTAACTAACCAGTTAAGTGCAATAGTTTCTAGTTCTCTACCTCCTAAGCTGAAAGATCCTGGATCACCATTGATTCCAGTGACGATTGGAAATTTGCAGATTAAAAAGGCACTGCTTGATCTTGGAGCTAGTGTTAATATTTTACCTGGAAACTTGTTTGACAAACATGATCTAGACCAGTTACAGACAACTGATATTATCTTACAGCTGGCAGATTGGTTAACCAAGTGCCCAAGAGGTATTCTATCTGATGTCATAGTAAAAGTTGAAGACTTTTACTATCTAGTTGATTTCCTAGTTCTGGATACTGAAAGTTCAATAGGAGACAATCAACCTGCCATTATCTTAGGCAAACCTTTCTTAGCCATGATTAATGCGCAAATTAATTGTAGGACAGGGGCAGTGGATATTGCCTTTGGTAATCGAAAATTGAGATTGAATGTGTTTAATGCTTCAAATGTCGCTGCAATTGATTCAAAGTGTTATCTTATAGACATGATGGATGAACTTGCGCAGCAACATAGTTCGTTAATCAACACCAAAGATACTACTGAGTTATTCTTTGTTGAGCATGAATTAGCCATAATAAATTCTACTGAGTGTGATAAGTTAGAGGTAGTCATGGAATCCACATTAGAATCGAAACAACCACCGTGGACCCATAGGACTGAAAAATTACCTACTGATTTGCCTCACTCAGCCAAACCTTCAATAGAACAACCACCCGTTCTAGAATTGAAGGAGTTGCCAGCTCATTTAAAATACGCTTTTCTAGGTCAGGATGACACTTTACCTGTTATAATTTCATCAGATCTGACTGAAGCGCAAGAGAAAGCTCTACTGCAAGTATTAGTCAAATATAAAGAAACAATAGGATGGACTATAGCTGATTTAAAATGAATTAGTCCCACTTTGTGTATGCACCGAATCATTACTGATCCAGAAGTTAAACCAGCACCGGATGCACAAAAGAGATTGAATCCTAATTTAAGAGAAGTAGTTAAAGAGGAAGTATTAAAATGGTTGGACATTGGGATTATATCCATATCTGATAGCAAATGGGTAAGTCCAACCCAAACTGTACCCAAGAAACCGGGAATTACAGTAATTGACACTGAAGAAGGAGAAAATATAACTACTCGCCATGTAACTGGGTGGAGAGTATGTATTGATTACAGAAAACTCAATTCTGCTACTTCTAAAGATCATTTTCCATTACCATTTACAGATCAACGTGTGGAATAATTAGTAGGACAGAAGTTTTACTGTTTCCTTGATGGATATTCTGGTAACAATCAAATTCTAATCCATCCATAGGATCAAGAGAAAACTACATTTACTTGTCCATATGGCACCTTTGCCAACCGAAGGATGCCGTTCAGACTATGTAATGCACTCGCCACATTCCAGCGTTGTATGGTGGCTATCTTTTCAGATATGGTGGGTGGTTCTCTTGAGATATTTATGGATGATTTATCCATATTTGATAAAACATTCGAAGATTTTCTAGGACATATAGAGAGAGAGTCCTAAGGAGATGCACTAAAACTAACTTGGTGCTAAGTTGGGAGAAAAGCCACTTTATGGTAAAAGAAGGGGTAGTCTTAGGTCTCATTGTGTCCGAAAGAGGCATGGAGGTAGACAAGGAGAAGTTCAATTGATATCTTCACTTCCACCCCCCACCAACGTTAAAGGAATAAGATCATTCCTAGGCCACGCTGGTTTTTATCGGTGATTCATTAAAGACTTCAGTGAAATCTCAAGGCCGTTATGCAATCTTCTATCAAAAGATGTCGAGTTTAATTTTGATGAGTCGTGTATGAAAGCAATTGAGAAGCTTAAATCAAATTTAACAGAAGCGCTAAATCTGCAATCTCCAGATTGGTCTCAACCTTTTGAGATCATGTGTGATGCTAGTGATTATGCAGTTGGTGCTGTATTAGGTCAGAGATTTGAGAAAAATCCAGTGGTTATTTACTACGCAATTAAAACCTTTAATGAGGCACAAATCAATTACACCACTACGGAAAAGGAATTATTGGCCGTCGTGTTTGCCATAGATAAATTCAATTCTTATATTTGGGGGGGCAAAAGTAATTGTGTACTCAGACCACAGTGCTTTAAGACATTTGTTGGCAAGGAAGGATGCCAAGCCTCGATTGATTCGGTGGATCCTTCTATTGCAAGAATTTGACTTAGAAATTAAGGATAAGAAAGGCACAGAAAATGTTGTTGCCGATCATTTATCAAGGCTTCATTTAATCCCACAAACTCAACTGATCAAATCAGGGACTCCTTCCCTGATGAACAATTATTATCTATATCTAAAATTCCCTGGTTTGCGAATTTAGTTAATTATTTCGTATCAGGAAGATTGCCAGAGCACTAGAACTCACAACGGAGAAAATACTTCTATGCTCAAGCAAGACAATACATTTGGGATGAGCCTGATTTATTTAAAATAGGAGCAGATCAAATCATGGGACGATGTGTCCCTAATTCTGAACATGAAGATATTCTTAAACACTGCCATGCATATGCTTGCGGTGGTCATTTCATTGCAAAGAAAACTGGCCACCGAATATTGCGGTGTGGAATTTTTCTGGCCCAAGATATTTAAGGATGCCTATGAATTTGTAAGAGGATGCACAAGATGCCAACAAACCGGCGACATCGCAAAAAGGGATGAAATGTCCATGATCACGATATTAATTTTGGAAATATTTGATGTATGGGGTATTGATTTTATGGGACCCTTCCTTAAATCATTTGGGTATGAATATATCTTAGTTGCAGTAGATTATGTTTCCAAATGGGTGGAAGCAGAAGCTACATGAACTAATGATTACCTGGTTGTGTGTAAATTTGTTAAATAAAATATCTTTGTACGACACGGTATCCCAAGGGCTATCATCAGTGATGGAGGATCACATTTTAAAAATCAACATTTTGCTAAACTCCTTAAGCAATATGGAGTTAATCATAGAATAGCAATGCCTTATCATCCGCAAACTAGCGGACAAGTTGAGATTTCTAATAGAGAAATCAAGAGAATCGTTGAAAAGACAGTGAGACCTGATCGTAAGGATTGGTCGCAAAAATTAGAGGATGCTCTATGGGCATACAGATTCGAATTTAAAACACCAATCGGTATGTCCCCATATAGACTTGTTTATGGTAAGTTTTGCCATCTTCCAGTAAAACTAGAACACCGAGCTCTATGGGCAATCAAAAACACTAATTTTAATTTACATGATATCGATGTACATATGAAATTTCAATTCAATGAACTGGAAGAAATTCGTAGGGAAGCCTACGTAGTGCAAAAATTTACAAGGAGAAAACAAAAGTTTTCCACGACAGGATGCTTAAAAATAAAATATTTACTAAGGTAAATAAAGTCTCGTTATTTAATGCAAGACTTGGACTATTTCCTGGTAAATTAAAAAGTAAATGGATAGGTCCATACATCATAACTATTGTCTACCCACATTGTGCGGTAGAAATTCAAGACCCAAAAGGTGGTGAACCATTTAGAGTCAATGGACATAGACTTAAATTATATGTCCAATGGGCCACCAATACTATGTTAGTCTCTAAATTAATCACACTACAAGATCCAAAAGTTAATTAATTAGTTTAGGTGCAGTACGTCTGGCTGAAGACGTAAAACTTAGTGCTTTCTGGGAGGCAACCCAGAGTACTTTGATTATTTGATTTTATTTGTTTTAGTGTGTTTATTTGTTTATGTGTAATTGTGTGTACCCAATTAAGTTGGGGAGGATTCTCCCTCCCGAACTCAGTTGTGTTTAGGTATCAATTAAAATTTAGGTTATAAATTAAATATTAGGATCCCACATAAAAATTTAGAATTTTAAGCACGCAGACCGAATTGTGTTAACCCAATATTACGAGCATAAGTTGGGGAGAGTACCCATGAGAATTGAAAAAATTGAAGAAATAGATTTAGAGGCAAGTGCGCGCCCCAGATCAAAAATCCAGAGGCCTGGGCGCAGGGGGAGCACAGCCCTGCGCTGGCCCTACGCTCCAACGCGGCTAAAATCTTATAAATACAGAGCCCTACGCCCTCACTATCACAAACCCTAAAAACAGTTCCAGAAACGGTGATTATCGGTATATTAAGCCTAGAACCTCTTAAATAACGCCTTTTCTACATCAAATCTTCAATCCAACGCTAGTTTTTCTCAAGGATTAGCAAGGTATACTCTTTCTAACGCCCCTAGCTTCATTCTACATTAGTTTGTTATAGTTATATCATGCATGCATGGGATGAAATTTTTGGGGGTTATATTATTTTTATTGAAAAAAGGGTGAATAATAATTTTATATATACTCATTTAATTAATATAAAAATATTTTTGCAAAATGTTTTGTAAAAATTGTGGTTTTTTCTATGTATGTTATTTTTTTGAACATCTTTGTCTAAAGGGTTATTTTTAAATTGTTAAAATATTTAGTTATTGAAGTTCATGCATTTGATAGGATTAGTTTGGGCTCACATTGTTGGTGAGACTTAGGATTAGATTATTTAACGAAGAAAAAGAGTGTTTAATTATCATGCATTATTCATGTAGGAAACCCTATTTTAATGATCCTTAGTCTTCGCATTTTGAATTGTAGATGTCAACCCAATATCACGCCAACTCTAACCTTTCAGCAAACACCCAAACCCCTAGAATGAGAACCCACAACCCTGAAAACGTCCTCTTTGAGAAACCTTTCAATGCGGAATTCCCTGAAATACCCCCAAACACTAATAATGACAAACCACCTAGGTTCCTCATTGAGCGTACTTTAAAAGAGGCCGGTTTTGATGACTTTGACATTATAGAGTCGTTTGAGCGTTTGGGGTGGGCTAGAGCTATTATGTGGGAGCTACCTTACATTCACACTAGTTTGACCCAACAGTGGTTCACCACTATGAATAGAATAGAGAAAGCTGAGGAGCATGACTTTGAGCTAGTGGGGATGGTGGGAAATAAGAAAGTGTCAATTTCTAGGAAAAAGTTGTTTGATGAGTTTCTTATCGACACTGAGACACCAGACCCTATGAAATTCTGGATACTAACCAATACCTAGGGGAGTAGGATGCATAAAATCAATAAATGGACTAACCAGTGGGACAAAATGATAGCTACAGTTTTTGGAATCCCTGTTAGAGATGTCCGGACTTACACTGCTTTTAATAGAGGAGACTAATGCCATTTGGCTAAGGTTATGTGGAAGTTAGTTATTTTTAACGTGCTTCCATGTCACCAAGACACTACCTATGTGAGACCTCAGGAGATCCTTCTAGTACATGCACTCATGACCGGATACCCGAATGTGTCTTTAGCGTATGTTATTATGCAAAATCTATGGGAGTGTCATGTAACAGGTCAGGGAGTGAACTACCCTCACTGTAGGATGCTTACTGAGTTATTTGTTATAGAAAAAGCAGTGTTGAAAGAATAACCCATAAGGTTCATTAACCCGAATATCATGTGGTTTACGAGAATTACTATGATATGGTTAGTATTTGAGCAAACTGAAGTAGGATTCCAAATCCGTTGCCCTAAAACTGCCAAAGTAACCCAAGTCCCATTTAGTGCGCTTGAATGCCCGACTGAAGGACAAAGCAGCAAATGAAAAGCCAGAATGGAAGTAGACGAGGAAGACGATAGACCATGGAAAAGGATCGAGACTGTCGATATTTTATGGGATCAGGTTGATAAACTGAAGGGAATAGTTGGAGACTTGGTGAGCACAAACAACATGCTACTTAAAGAAATCGAGACACTTTGAGGAGGGCAAAAGAAGAATGATCAACTGCTTCAAGTGCATTCCGATTGGCTCACCAATATCCAGATGACAGTTGGAGAATTAGAAGAAATCGTTGCTCCTCCGAAAGAATTTTAATTTTAATTTATTATTTGAGTATGTTAGTTTGTTTGTTGCGTGAGAAACATTAAGTTCAGTTTGGTTTATTTCTAGTGTGGTTTGCTTTTATTTGAAATGTAATCGTACTTTATTTGGTTTAAGTATGGTGTGCTTATTTTATTTGAATTATTAAAAGTTGAATTTTATTTGAATATTATTATTTTTTTAGTTGTTTAAATTTATTGGTTATGAATAAGGAATATGTACTGATCTATCTCTCAAAGTTATTAACGGATTAACTAATTCTAATGTGACGAGGACGTCACAAAGGTCTAAGTTGGGGAGGGTAGGTTCTAACGATAAGTTAAGTAATTAATTTAGCCCCTACAAAATTTTTGGAGCACATTTTATAACAAAAATTAGAGAGATATACAGCCCCGCGTACTAAAATAGTAAAAAATTGAAAATTAGCAGAGTTGGGCACAGGGGGGCGCAGCCCTGCGCTGGCCCTACGCCCTATCGAGATAAAACCCAAATTTAGCCTCATTCTTCATTTTCACAAACCCTAGAAGCTTCAACCTACGGGTTGGTGTGCGGCTACACTTCCAAAACCCCATTTTTGTGCTAAAAATTTGTAAATCTAAGCCTATAAACAACCACATTATCATCTACAACAAGGATTTAGGGTAGAAACATCTTCCTTGTGAGTATTTTCACTCATCTTGAAGGAATTTTGGGTGTAGAAAGGGTTAAGGAAAAAGCTAGATCTTTGTCATCTTCAACCTTCCAATCACCAAGGTTAGCGTTTTTATTAAGTAAATTCAACTATTTCATACTTTTTGAGCAAAAATGAAAGTTTGAGCTTCCTGGTCATCCATGGAGTTTTCATGGTGATTTTGACTTTTTAGAGTCAAAGTATGTGAAATTGCATGAATTTGATGATAACCTTGATGTATGTTTGATGAGATATATATTTACTTGATATTTTAGTTAATTTGTCATGGTTAATTTTTAAAAATTAATTTGGATTTATAAAGTTGGTTACCTAAATGTGCATATAATGTTTGAATTATAAAATTTGGGTGATTAGCTAGGAAATGAGTTTACATGCTAAATGGAATTTATTGATAAATTAAGTATGTGTTTGGCATTTAAATTATGACAAATTGTAGACTATATATAGAGTGATGCAAAATTAGAGCGTAAAAAGTATATATATGCATCTAACTTTAATTAAGCGTAATTGTGAAAAATCTAAATTGCATAGTTTAATTTATCTCATACATATTGTGGTTGGTTGGGATTCCATACCTCTTTGACTTTCTAGGTTGGGAGAGTGTGCTTCTATTTGGGTGGCCTCGAGATTCATCAGGCTGATGTTGTAGAGTGGATGTCTACCCTGCTAAGGAAGACGGGTCGTTCGCCTAACGATTTTAGACTTATAGGAACTGTCCACGGTAAGGACGTGGCGATGGATGCACAAATCCTTTGCCAATTATTTAATGTAGATACGGGGGTATGCCATGAAGGGTCTAACCAATGTGGGTATGAGTACAGATCCGAGGCCTAGTTGGCCTTTACTGACATGACTTGGTCGGGAGAGTGGACGGAGCAAGTAAGTAAGGTTTTTTTTCCATCCTTTTTGGAATCTGAGTCCTCCTCCTCCTATAGCCGAATTGCATTGACCCTAAGGTGCCAGGTGCTTCACAAGATCATTGTGAATAACATCATGCCTTGCGATAGTGACCTGTCTAAGGTCAGACATAGGGACATTACGGTTCTGCATAGGGATGGCACCCGCGGGCGGCGGGCACGGATACATATCACCCGTCACCCGTGCCCGCGGGTATTTCAATACCCGCCACCCGCCAAAAACCCGCCAACGGGTGGATTTTCTTGCCCATGCCCGCCACCCGCGGATACCCGTGGGCACGGGTAAACCCACGGGTTTCACCTTTTTTAACAATTATAAACTTTTTTGCCCAACGAAACATATTTTAGCACTAAAACACATCCAATTCCAATTAAACATAAAGATATTGCAAACACATCCAAAAAATAATAATATCAAACATAAATACATAATAATAATTAATGTTTCCAAATAATATTTATATATATAATGACTATATTACGCGGGTTTAACGGGTAAATCGGCGGGTATACCCGCGGGTGAACGTGACGGGTTTCACGGGTACGGGTGGCGGGTATACCCGCGGGTGAAATAGTAAACCCGTGCCCGCCCGTCACCCGCCAGCGGGTATGATTTTGTACCCGTACCCATGTCCACGGGTGTGTTTTCACGGGTTTACCCACCCATAACGGGCGGGTATCCACGGGTTTCGGTTTTTTTCTCGCCCATTGCCATCCCTAGTTCTGCATGCCCTTCTTAAGGGTAAGCCCAGACTGTCCTTTGCATGGACAGTCAGGAATGATATAGTTATGTATGATACTCGAGAGAGGACGATCATCCCCCATGTTTGGTTGATCTCTACTTTTCTTGAAAGTATGGGTGCACTTTCACCCGATTCCCTAACCTCCCTGTGTCGGCGACGTATATTAGGGTCGTCATGTTCCCTACCTTGATTTTTAGGGAAGCTGATGAAGGGTTCGAGATATTCGACAAAGAGACAAATCAGTCGTATATCGAGGACTATGCTGAGGATGAGAGGAGAGAGAGAGAGAGGAGAAGGCCGCTAATGAAGCGGAAGTTCCGCACGAAGAGTAGAACAGAAGGGTGTCTACCTCGCACAGTCGAGGTAATGACGATGTTGATTTTGGCCGCGTCATGAGGCGGTTAGACGACTTAGTAGTGGGTCAAGGTGAGTTCCGGGAGGACGTGACCCAAAGGTTAGACGAGATGAATGGGTGAATGACCCATATTTATGAGAGGGTCGATCACTTGTCTGGTCGGGTAGATCAGCTTCAGGACGGGCAGAGAGCTCTGGCATACCAAAATGCCTATTACCAGCACCATAACTGGGCATACTGGGAGGGAGTCCAACATCACGAGGTTTTCGTAGCCGGTATGCCATATCAGTTATATAATGATTACACGATGCCCAACAACCAGTCCTACGACCCTGCCGTAGACACTTATCAGCGCTATCCGGCTCATGGCAGACATGATCTCCCAGACCAGATCCCTACTCACTTGGTTCCCCCTACAGCACAATACCCCACAGGCCAAAACACGTATAGCGATTTCTTCAACAGCGTCCTCGGTCCTCCTCCGCCTCCTCCATTCGAATGATCAAGTATTATCTTTCCTTGTTCTCTGTTCTTTATTTTTCTGTCTTTTAAATTATTTTATTTTTGTAATGCATTTAATTTCTTTATCGTTAGTTTTGTTTATTTTTAGTTTTTAGCGGAGTCCTATTAGAGTTTTAATGTTTATGTAGTCTGTCTTATATTCCCCAATTGAGTCTTGTTTGCCGATCAGGCTGTGGAGCATGATGATAATTAGAAAATACATGTACGAGGGAATTGGCTAGTGTTGGTAGGATATTCTATAATTAAGAAAAGAGTCGTGATAATAATTAAAATTTTTGCTATGTAAAGTGAATTCAAGTATGTTAAAATTTATTTGGGCTTAAATATAAGTAATGTGTCAAAAGATTTTGGAAACTCATGCAATAAGGGGGAGAACTTAATCACGTTTTTAGCCTAAAAATGAAATAATTATAGTCTAGATGGTTCGGGAAACTAAGTCCGTAGGGGTACCATTCATGCCTAATCCTCTAAAATCATCTGGTTTGGGAGTGATTGACTAAAATCTCGCTACATGGACCATCTAGATAATTTTAGTTGGAAATAATATAGATATAAGCATGGTATTAAAAAGAAAAAGTTGTCGTAAACATGCATAGAGGGAAAAGATGGTGAAAAGACCCACGTGTTTTAAGTTTCGTAACCTTGAGCTAAAAGGGTAATTCCAAGAGTGAGATACATTATATAAATTCTAAGGGAAATACATTTTAACTGAAAACGTCTTCGATTTACATGTTAAAACTTTAATGAATTAGTGTGAAGGCTAGCTTAACATAGTTAACTCTGATTCCAAAGGCTTGTTCGGAGACGACCAAGAGTTAAGTTAGGGAGGTTCGATAAGGCTATAATTTTATGTGTTTCGGAGTCATTTTATGTTCATTTTAAGCACCGATACTTTGTAACTTCGATATTATTACTCTAAATTTATGTTTCAAGGTCAAGAGGTCAAATGGAAGCAGCTCGAGAAAATTCAGGCTAAGTGTTACTTTACTTAAATTTCTATATGTTTTGATGTATTTGCGTTGATTGAAATACTCTATGTGTATTCAAATGATAAGCATTCCGTTATGATTATGATTGTACGTTGTGATTGTTAAAAGCAAGATAGTTCATAGTGGTATTATTATTTGTGTCGAGTCCATTAGCTTAGGGATTAAGACAAGTAATGAATATTGCATGCGCTATGCCGATAGTTATTGGTTAAAACGTGTATGATTAATTTAACCGCGCAATTAATTAAAACGTGCATGAATCGAGTGTGTAATACTTAAGGCCGTAGTGATTCCGTGAATGGTTATCTTTAATTTGATTGCTAATTTACTTCATTAGTTATTTGCCGTTAATTTTAGTCACAATTTAATCGCAAGCCATTAATCCAAACAAATCATCCAATTCACTCGATTCAGAATATAAGTACTTTCAATAAACTTAAAAAGCTAGCCAATTAACCTTAATTATATACGCACTCCCTGTGGATTCGACCCTTACTTCTCTGAGCTAAATAGTAGATTTAAGGATTATTTCTGCGGGCCACAACAACGGCCCATCAAAGCTACATTTTGGCAGATGAATCGAAAATCAACATCATTTAAGATTTGTTATTCAAGAAGTTGTACAGAAAGAGATAAATGATATGCTGAGTTTGTTGAATGAAGATGAAATAAGAAAAAAGAAGGTTAAGAAGTTGAATCTATCTGAAAAGCAGAATGCAGATATTATCAAGAAGAGAAATAGGCTTCCATTTTTGGAAGACTATTTGGAGAAAAAGATTTTTTGCAAAAGATATTCGTCGTGTTCATTTTTAAAGCTGTTTAGAGTAATCGAGCCCAACATGCCAAGTCTTGTTAAAAACGCTCATTTCCTTCAGAACAAAACACAACCGATACAAGATGTTAGGAGTGAACACAGGATAGCTGAACTTGTAAGAATTGAAAAAGATCGATTTGTCAATATCTTTTATCCTACATTCACGGTGACAAGAGCTGATGGAAAGACGTATGTGTTTAGTGAAGCTGACCTATTCAATATCAATCTAGTTGGTTTTAATGTCAATTCAAGATCTACAGATTGGGGTTGAGAGAGGGATGAGAAGAATAAATGTCACTGCACCAAACATATTTATAAAAAATATGGAAAGGCTGAAAGAATATCAAGTGGTTCTTGCCAAGCATCCAGTGGTTATATACAAAGACAAGAATCAAAAGAAGAGAGTCATGCGGATAATAGAGCTAAATAAGTATTGTGATGGTACTCTTCAGAAGGTTATGATGCGTCTGAAAGGAAAACTTGCTGTTGATGAAAAGCGACGATTGAAAAGTGGAGGCATGAGTCCGGGTGATAGAAAAATGGTTGTAGATTTTGTGGTGGAGATTGAGTCTAGACTGAGTAGTAGAAGAAACATTAGAATGTGTGAGATGAAGCTGGGACTCAAAGATTAAAGACTGATTACTAGTCATAAAAGGGGGAGATTGTTGCGAATTAATGTTAGTTCATGAATGTAATAGTCTAGGGTGCATTTTGTAATTCCTTAACAGTTTGAATTGTATATAAATAGAAAAATGGTACTGTAGCCGTACATAATTTTGCACGGATAATTCTCTTTTGTACGACTAGGCCACTTTGGAACTTGTGCATTCAACGAACAACATTGTAATTCTCTCGTTCTTGAAATACAATCATTCGGTTAGTTGTGTTCTAATTGTGTTCTTAATTGTTTGAATCTTATATGTGTATCTTGTTATTGAAATATCACACCTTTCCTTTTTTCTCTCCACATTTCTCTCCCTCACCCCCTCTTTCTCTCCCTCCTCCGCGACCTCTCTCTCTCTCTCTCTTTCTCCCTCTCCCTCAGATTTCCGGCCACCATCTCCCCCTCTCTCTTTCTCGGATTGCAAGAGCACACCACGGCTGTTGCATGCATCAGCAACCACACCACTAGCATCGTCACATGCACCGCTAACCACATCACCCCATCTATCTATCTATCTCAGCCAACCACACCACCATCGCCGCCGCCATGATGATGAACACGATGATGAACAAAAATGATGATAAACAAGAGAAGGGATAGATAGATAGATGATGAACGACAATGAACGACGATGAACAATGAAAAATGGTTGGTAGTTGTAAACATAAATGTCGATAATGAACGATGAACCATTATGATGAATGATAATAATCGCTTTGCATATATCGATGAATGATAAACAAAAAAGATGAACGATGAACAAGATGAAAAAGAAGATGAACGATGAAAAAGCATCGAGGCTCTATCATCTTTTTTAAATTTGATTTGTGTAATTTTCGTTAAATTTGGAAGTGTATCAAATGAATTTATTTAACATTTATTATTTGATTATTTGTTAAGATATTAAATTTAATTAGGTTTGAACATTCCCCAAAATGCTCTTCCTTGTTTCTACTTGCAATGCATAAGAGTATAAAATTGTTCAACTATTTACCCTTTTGCATTTAATCTAATCCATACAATTTTTTGATCTAATGTACGATATAGGTTCTTTTGTACCTCAATGCATAAAAAGTTCTCGACTGAACCTCCCTATACATACATACATACATACATACATACATACACACACACACACACACACACACACACACACACACACATATATATATATATATATATATATATATATATATATATATATATATATGATTCAAGATCAATGAGGTACCATATTATACTAGTGTACTAGAGTACCGTATTAAATGAACATGTTCCATATGATGAAATCTTTAATTTTATGCAAAATTGCAATATACACTTGTTCAAATATACATTATTATTGACTAGTTCACATCATTTACATGTTTATTATGATAAAATGTTCTATATCATACAAAATAGCAATATGCACATATTCAAAGGTGCAATATGTATGACATGTGCATATTGCACTTTTGCATAAAATTAAACGTTTAAACATTTTTAACGTAGTGAATATAAAAAATGATGTGAACTAGTTATTCAAAATGGAATTTTGAACATATGAATACTACACTTTTGCATGAAATTTAACATTTTATCGTAATAAACATGTTCATTTAATATGGTACTCCGATTTTCTAGTCTAATATGGTACTCCATGGATCTTAACTCATATCACATAAATGTACTTTCACACATAAGCTAATTTATGTTTCACATCATTTTTAAGAAGTTAGAAGCTGTGAATATATGTGAAATTTACATATGATCTTTATAATGTTAATTAAAACATGTTTATAAAAATATTTTAAAAATAATATTTTTTTCTAAGGTGGTGCTTCTGGTGCGCTGCATATATACATACATACATATATATATATATATATATATATATATATATATATATATATATATATATATATATATATATATATATATATATATGTATGTATGTATACACACACACACAAAGAGAGAGAGAGAGAGAGAGAGAGAGAGAGAGAGAGAGATAAATATGGTTCAAGAGAGTACCACTCATTATCCAGCGCACCAGAAGGTACCACCTTTAAACAAAACTTTTTAAAAATTTCTTTTATAAACATTTTTTAATTTTAACATTATAAAGATGATATGTCAATTTCATACACATTCACATCTCCTAACTCCTAAAAAATAATGTGAACCAACATACACCAAGGTTATCAAGATCGAGATCTTACTTAGGATCGTGTACGTCTCTGCAAGATCGGGATAGTAGGATCGTACCATAAAATCACTACTTTTTAAATTTTTTTTCTAGGTATTATAATTTGTGATTTTATATTATATATTAATTATATAACACTTAAAAAAAATATTTATACAATAAATAAAGAAACAACGTACATTAATGTTTAAATTGTTTATGGTCATAAAAAAAAGTCAACCAATCATACTAATTATAATTAGTAGACGACCGATCCTACGATCTTAACAACCATGTTGTACAGTTACATAAATTTGGATGTATGTGAACGTACATTTATATAATGCATGATTTTATACACTTATAATGTTCGAATGTGTGATAAATTTATATATCATCTTTGTAATATTAATTAAAGGGATAATTGCGCAAAAAACCTTCAACTTGTCAGTTTTTTGTGATTAAAACCCCAAACCATTTTTCGTTGCATAGAAAACCCTGAACCAACTAAAATCAGTAAATCAAGGTTTTATCAATGGGTAACCGGTTGAAACCGGTTATTAATCTTTCGTGGACCAGTAAAAAACCTCCATGGAATAAATTTTAATTGTTGAAACTGATTGGCAAGTATTACACATCATTTAAACACTCTTTGATAATTTTTAATTGCAATTTTTAAACAGGATTACATCATCAACGAGGGTTTTAATGATGTGTAATACTTGGCAATCGGTTCCAACAATTAAAAAAAAAATTCAATGTAGGTTATTTATCAGTCCACGTAGGATTAATAACCGGTTTCAACCGGTTACTCGTTGATAAAACCTTGATTTACTGATTTTTAGTTAGTTCGAGGTTTTCTATGCAACGAAATATGGTTTAGGGTTTTAATCACAAAAAGCCGACAAGTGGATGATTTTTGGCGCAATTATCCCTTAATTAAAACACATTTATGAATTTTTTTTAAAAATAATTGTTTTAAGAGTAACCTTTTGTTGCGCTGTGTAATAGGTTGTACTCACTTGAATATATATATATATATATATATGGTTGGGATCGTTGCAGGACCTTAATTTACTGCAGAACCATATAACCAATCTAAACCATTGGATTATAATATTACACTAGGTTTAAGATGGTAATTATGAAATTAACATTGAATTAATATTAGTCTACCAAGTTTGACTGTCCACTTTGATTTTTTTTTACTCTTTTAATATCGAATGAACATGCAGTGTTGAATATATGATATATAGTATCACTTCGACGTTGAATATGTGATATAAACTGTAATTCGACATTGAATGATCTCTATATAGCATATCAAATGGTCGTCTGGGTAAAAAAAGTTTACGAAAAATAAACACATAAAATTTTTTCGAAAAAATATATATCATGATCGTTCTCGTCCACCAACTTTGACTACTAATTTTGACCATTATTTTGGCTCAGTTAATAATGAACGTATATGCAATGTTGCATCGACGTTGAATATATGATATCAAAGTGTTCATTCGACATTAAATGATCTCACCATGCTATATTGCATCCAGGTCTGGGTAAATTTTTTTTTTTACGAAAAATAAACACGTAAAATTTTTCATGACCGGTTTCGTTTTAAAGAGTATAAAATTCATTTTTATGGTATAATTTTTTTGATTTTAAAATTACTCATATTAATGTTATTTTAATTTAAAGAAAAAAGATATTTATTTTGCTAATGCCAATCTTTTTGCTATTTCCAATTTTTTTATTTTTTACCCCTCAAAGAATTAAAATATCACTATTACCAATCTTTTTTTCACTAATTCCAAAATTGACTCTTTTAATCAAGACCACTAGATTAATCTAATCTATGGATGATATTGGTTCTACAGTTCTACACTAAATTTAGGTTCTGCAATGATCTAATCTTTATATATGTATATATATGTATGTACGTATATATCTATATATGTATAGATATATATATGTACGTATATATCTATATATATATATATATATATATATATATATATATATATATATGTGGATTGGGGTTCGATTGAGAACTTTTGTGCATCGAGGCACCATTGAGAACTTTTGTGCATCAGACTATCTACCAAGGGTGCCCAAAGGGCATTTGGGGGATATTAAATGTATAAAAATTATTTTTGAATTTAAATATTTTAAAAATAATTAATAGCTAAATTTGGTATGAAAACCATTAACTTCTTTCCTAAAACCACTCCCTCCCTCTCTCTCTCTCTCTCTCTCTCTCTCTCTCTCTCTCTCTCTCTCACTCTCTCTTAGCCCCCTCTTGATTTTAGAAAGATGAACACTATGCATGATTTATTTTGTATGAACGATTCATGTTTGTATTTTGATGTATTTTGATTTTGGAAGAGATGAACGATATGCATGATTTATTTTTGGAAGAGATGAACGATATGCATGTATTTTGATGTATTTTGAATTTGTATTATTTTTGTTAATTTTGGAAGTGTAATAATTAAATAAGGATTGCATAATTCCTGTTTTACCCCTCCGCGAATTTCATTATATGCACTAGATGCATACAACTTTCTATTTAATTACCCTTTTGCCATTTGATCTAACCCACACATTCTTTTCATCCAAGGGACAGTGGAGGTTCTTTTGTGCCTCGATGCACAAAAGTTCTCAATGGAACCTCCCTCTGTATATGTGTATATATATATATATATATATATATATATGTATATATATATATATATATATATATATATATATATATATATATATATATATATATATATATATAGAGAGAGAGAGAGAGAGAGTGTGTGTGAGTGAGTGAGGATAAAATGAGGACCGTGCTTATAATAATGACGGTAAGAACCAATAGAATTACTTTATTTTGTGAATCGACCAATAATAAGCAACGTGACATAATTGTAATTAAGTTGAATATTATATGAGGTGGAATCAAATAAAAGGGCATTTTGGTCATTGTGCACCATATATTTCAAATTACTTCTATTGGTTTTTAATTGTGAATTAGGCAACACTGATTTCGTTGGCACCATCGTGATTCACAACACCTACAATGATTCACAATGTCATCGTGATTCATGACACGACCGATTTCGACAACACGACTTATGGTTCACAACACCGATTTCGACGACATCACTTATTGTGAATCAGTTCGATGGTCCACCATGATTTCGACAACATCACTTATTGTGAATCAGTTCGATGGCCCACCATGATTCATAACACCTATGATGATTCACGACGCCACCGTGATTCACGAAGGCGGAAGGTTTGGACTTTGAGTTGTTCACAGTGGTTCACAGTTCAAGCAAGTGAGGAGGAGGCGAGCGGCGGTTCACGGTTCAAGAGAGCGATTCACAGCGACGGCGATACATGGTTCAAGAAGGCAGAGGGTTCACAATTCAAGAAAAAGAGGAGGAAGAGGAGGATGCGAGCATCGGTTCACGGTTCAAGCAAGCGAATCACGACAGCGGTACACAGTTCACGTCATATATGTTGGTGCGGGGTTGTGGTGTCGGGTTCACGTCATTGACGTTGGTGATATTACAACGGTGGTGGCCGCGAAAGAGTGGAAGGGATCGAAGACCGCTGGAGAAGATGGTGGTGTGTGTGGCATGATGGGAGAGAGAGAGAGAGAGAGAGAGAGAGAGAGAGATTTTGTTTTGGAATGTAAATAATTATGGTGAGGAGAGAGAGATTTAAGGATGTAATTATGGAAATTGGGGGAGTTGAATTAATTCCTTTTTTTATTTTATAATTTAATTTAAATTTATAAATGTCCAAAATACCCTTGATGATGTGGATTAATATTGATGACCTGTCTCATTTAAATTGATTCTTACCGTCTTCATTTTATCGACGGTCCTCGTTTGATCCACTAACTGTATATATATTAGTACTTATTAAAGCATCTATTACAGTTACTTTGAGTAGGGGTGTTCAAAATATTCCGAAACCAAAAAACCGATACGAAAAACCGAAATACCGTACCGATTTTAAGGTTAACCGAACCGACTTTTCTATTATTTTCGGTTTGGTAAACCGAACCGTAAAAAATCTTCGGTTTCGGTTTCGGTTTAGGTTCACGATTTTGGTGATGGACGGTTAACCGAAAACATTTTAATTTTATATAGTTTAATGTTTATACTTACCCAAATATTAGCATTTATCTTACAATAATATAAAATTTTAGCTCGTCTATTAGTCCACATTAATTTTTTAAATCCAAAACAACAAAAAAAAACAACATTAAAACGACTAATTTAGGAAATATTATAAATTTTTTTTGTTTCTATTAAATTATGAAAGACATTGTTCAATCGTTTAATGATCTTTTGAAGATAATTTTTAGTTTTATTTATCGCATTTATTATCTTGGACTTTTGGAGTTTTTAGAAACTAAATATTAGGGTGTTTTAATTAAAAAATAATTTATTAAATAAAAAATGGTTAATTGGTTAACCGAATAACCGAACCGAAAAACGCGGATCGGTTAACCGGTTTTTCGGTTTATGTTTAAGTTCACGAAATCATCAAACCCATATCTCCGGTTAACCATCTACGGTTAACCATCCTGAACACCCCTAACTTTGAGTACATTCCATCACAAAAGTTGCTTCTTCAATCGTCCAAAGAAGTTACGCACTCACTCGATGGTATCCTCCTCATTCTACAAATCCACAGTCACAAATTCACAATGCCTTGGTTGTGACTTCTTCTTCTCCATCCATTTCATTTTCTTTCATCTTCTCCATTGATTTCAATTTAAACATTTCTCCACCAATTTTTTTAAAAATTCCAACCAGGCCAGGTTCATCTTCTTCTCAACGATATTCATTTTCAGTCAGGTTCGTGTCTATTTCAACCAAAATTGCATCGATTGTCACCTGATCCTCAGGCACACTTCTGTACGCCTTCATTTGTTATATCAGATAGTCTCTACATCTTTGATTGATTTGGGTTTTTCTTGTAGTTGTA
This sequence comes from Centrapalus pauciflorus, assembly GCA_020465985.1. Lineage (NCBI taxonomy): Eukaryota > Viridiplantae > Streptophyta > Magnoliopsida > Asterales > Asteraceae > Centrapalus > Centrapalus pauciflorus. Next base: position 48,339 of record JAANYP010000584.1, on the reverse strand, counting down.
CTCGCTTGCATATCATCGTCATCATCATTATCTACGACAACATCAACGATTTTGCACAAAATGTCCACAATTTAATCTGCCAACCAATTTACAGGTAATTTCAGCACTTCCCTTCATCTTCTTCATCATATAGTCTCTGACTCGCTGCAAATGCAACTTGACTATTTTTTTCATGATGCCCACCAAGTGTTTGTGGAAATGTTCATTTGAGATGATGGACGAAGTTTTTTAATCAGTTTGTGTTTTCAACCAAATTTTCTGACAATGTTACATTTAAGATTATGGTTTCTCTGTTCAATCAAATTTCTTCCATTAAACTGACACATTATTCTTAATTATCAAAAGCTCCTTTGTGAAACTTTCTTTTTTACAAAAGGTTTTGGAGGGGATATACTTGCAGACAAAATGAGGATTATCTGTTCAGATTAAATTCCACTGGATATTATTTAGTACCGGTGTACATGAACCTGAAAATCCTTATTAATTTGTTCCTTTTACACTTTCACCAATACTTTGACATCACTTACGGATGAAAGTGTAGATGCTTTCCAATATTAGGTATATTGTGTTCTTACTGCATTTACTGACATGTACATTGTTGTATGATGACTCATGTCATGCTGAAAATCTGATGTAGATGTTGCTTATATGTGATTTTTGGTTCTCTTTCAGAATGAATTGTTGTATGTTATATATTGTCTCTTTAATTTTAACTCACGACACTTTTTTGGGTCAGTATAAGTTTGTGGTTTTCCCTAGATCGAAAGCCTAATTACACCAAAAAATTTGTGTTATAATTTAAAGTGGTTTATGTTTTGTTCGAAAAGGCATGTACTACTACATTACCAAGAAAGTAAAAAAAAAACAATATACTGTTACTTTGTCGTAAAAAACACATCACATCACGATAATCACGTATCTTGTTCAGACCAAAGGGTACTTGGTGCAAACAATTACTTATTATTTATGTCACAACATAACCAGTTCTTTTTGTTACAATAAATCTAAAATTCCTTATTACGAGCATCTATCTCATGTTTTGTGAAATTACATGCTAATGTCAATCAGACTTATTTTATGGAGATTTCGCATTATTGATCATGTTTCCCACGCCTAAGGTCCACATAAGATCGTAGATCATTGCTAACTTTATTCCTGGTGTTTAAAAGTTGATATTATAGATGAAATTGTTTTAACGCCCATCCCTTCTTTCTTTCTTCATTACTTTTGTAAACCTTGTTTGTTAGGTTTACCATTTTCTACGATTAAAGGCTGACATTTTTGTCATCTAACATTGATGGTTTTGACTAAACTAATGTAGCTAATTTTTTCTCAAGGTAGTGAGTGATGAGCAATCAAAACTGCAAAGTTGTTTGGTAGCTCTTAATGAAGGATTACTTATATGTTTTACTCATAGAAATTGTTAAATTATAGTGATTATAGTTTCATGTATGTCATTGAGGTTGCTATACATGACCACTTAGCTTATTTCTTAATTGAGATTCCAATGTTAAGCTACAATTGATGTAGGTGGAAATGTCATCTGGCGATGTATATTTGTTAATGAGCATTTTGACCATGCTTTCCCTAGACCTTAAAGTATTATAAGAATGACCTCGATAAAAATTTAAAATGGATATGTAACAATTATGGATTTTAATCAGATGGAGATGTTGATTTTATGGTATGTAAACCAACTGCTATATATTGGTTTTTTGGATTGGTTTTGATGGCTTTCCTTAATACATGTTGTTGGTTATTACATGTTGCAAGTTATGGGATATATTTCAGTTTTTACGTTCATCATAGATTATGTAGTCTAGGTGCGTTTAACGTAAAATAATTTTATTATATGGCATATCACTTTTTCTCATGAAGTGTATCGTATGTATATGTATACTATTATTAGGCTAGCAAAGTTTTGTTTGATTCAAATCTTACTCGCTATTAGTAGTTACCTCCATCTGTATATATAATCATAATTAGAGGTCTAAATCTGTTGGAAACTGAAACCTACACCCAAACTTTAAACTTTCCCACAGCCACTTTGCATCCCCATTTAACAAGCCAAAGCAAACTATTTGAAGCAAAACACTACATCCTTGACTAATCATTTTGAATACCTAAATGTTTAAAACTTTGAAGTCACTACATTACTTTGCAATCAAATTGATAGATTACTTGATGGCTTGTTCTTTGCTATACCCAAAATAGGAGTTTAAGGGTCTTTAGTATTTGATTAGGAAATTTGGCTATATTAGATTCCTCTGCAACTACAATTCTTGGACTCATGGTGACTGCATAAAATTTTTATTAGAGCAAGAGCATCGACGCCAATATATTGATCCTAATAATCGTGGCTCTGTTTATAATTATTTGAGAAAAATGGGTAAAATCTAGGTAGAATGATCAAATGGGAATGAGGACCAGGGCATCTACTACATTGATAAGGGTTCTTTACCTGCAAACTTTGATCTGTATTTCATTAATGCTAAGGAACCAACTCTTGCTAACGAGCTTCAAGGGGACATTAAGATCGTAAACGGATTAACATGATCTAGGTATAATTTTCTCGATGTTTTCTTTTCGTAATATATTTTACGGCTTGTCCTGATATTGAAGTTGGTGGTCATTTGTAGGTAATTTAATAAATTCCAAGTCACTAACTCATTTCGGTTCCTAGTTTTCTGTGTGTAATTTTAGTGTCCTCCCATTTGGATGGATGAGCACACAAATCTTCGGTGTAAATTTTTTACTTGCTTTGAATTTTGGTTTTGATTTACATTTTTACTTATCTAATTTTCCTTAATTTGATTCCTATATTACAAAATCTCAAATCATGAGTGGTTGACCGAAAACACGTCAAATGCATTAAAAAAATTTTATTATTACATTTACATTCACGCTCTTACTGTCCCTGCCGTTTCATGTTTCCAATTACCATTTGGATGGATGAGCACACAAATCTTCAGTGTAAATTTTTTACTTGCTTTAAATTTTGGTTTTGATTTACATTTTTACTTATCTAATTTTCCTTAATTTGATTCCTATATTACAAAATCTCAAATCATGAGCGGTTGACCGAAAACATGTCAAATGCATTAAAAAAATTTTATTATTATATTTACTTTCACGCTCTTACTGTCCCTGCCGTTTCATGTTTCCAATTATAATGTCTGATTATTTGCCCTTGAATGCTGATATTTTTACTAGCAAGACCATTGTCTCCGTTAGAGTGGTTGCTGCAATCGAATCATATACAATTCTATGATTATGTTTCTTTTTTATCCATATCTTATCTGCTCAGATTCTTTAACCGTCAATGTATGGTGATGGATTCTCCTGATCCCATATGGCTACAGTCACTGCACGACAATAACTTTTCTGGTCACACTTTTCTTTCTGATGATATGTTGGATAAAGCTTCACATCTCTGCCAAAAAGGAATCAGGCACTCTGGTATCCAAAAAGGAACCACTCCACCTTTCTTGGTGCCTGGTGCAACAACTGTGGAGATTGCCTCATTCCACAGTGAGTCCACCCAGAGTCAGCATGAGCCCTCTGGATTCTCCTAATAGGATCTGATTGTACACATGGAGACAACCACATCCACTATCTCACCCCCTTAATAGGGCAAGGAGATTGAATGATAAGAGTCCTCTTCACCCCACACTGAGTCTACATTATCCCCCACCCATATTTCTCCTACACAACCTGAGTCTGCACAAGGTGAATTGTTGGTTTAACCCACTAACATACCATACCAGCCTGATGAACTAAAGGGTGGAGACTACCCTTTGCTGAGGGATTCTCCTCACTGCATATTCCATGAACAGTTTTCACCCCTGTTGATGTTGAAATGCATCCTACTATGCCCTATGAGGTAGCAACTCTAGACCAACACAATATTAAGGTTACTACCCATGGCTTTGAAGAAACCATTACAATACTAATAATCCAAGATAAGCTTACCGCTCTACCAGCTCACCCCATGAAGCAGGTATAGTCAGTTAGCCACTTCTGAGGGTATCATTGACCCTTCCAAACTAGGTCACCTTTCATTTGCACAGGCATGGAACTTCTTTCCAATGTGCAACTCCCGTTTAACCCTCGTCACCTCCACAAGATTCAAGCCCATCTACACGCTCATAACCTGTCACACCCCGTTACCCCGATTGGCAACGAAGCGTGACGTCGCGGAAGCATAGTCATAATCAAGTAAACGACCACTAAATGGATGTTATTCAAAATACATTAATAAAACTTCAAAATATGAAATCGTTTTACATAGCCCGAATAAAATAAAGGGTAGTTCGCAAGTTACAGAGATTTAAATACATAATTAAATTAACAAAAATGATGCAAATAAATTTCCGAATTTTTGAACAAGATGCGACTCCAAAATGAACGGAAGCATTGGAATACTTCCGATGCAGTGCTCGTGCCTTAATTACTTGGAAATACATGCTAAAATACGTCAACAAAATTGTTGGCGAGTTCACAGGTTTACATGAAAATATGACTTGTATGGACATCAAGAGTTGAGTTTGAATTTATAAAATCATAAATTTCATGTTATGTATTACATAAAACCATCATGCAACCGAAACTTAATTATGAGTTGCCCTGTGCAGTATTCCCCAATGTAATACCGTAATGTTAAATATATATGCACACCTTAGCAGTTGGAGCGACCAACCTAGGTGAGGGACTTTAATCCCGATAGATCTATCCATAATATATTTGCACTTACATAAAAATGTAACTAACGGTTCATGATCTGAGGGCTGATGGAACCTCATGTGTAATACATAATAGCAATGAAGTAGTTTCTGTGTCCATATGAAAATGTAGCATGTATTTCTACCCCAAAACATAACAATGTGAAAATAGGGGCTATGAAGACTCACCGTAAATTGATGGCAGAACGAACGTAAAAACGTAGATTTTGTTGATGACTTGAGATGAGACTTGAGGTGTTTAACCAAGTCCTATATGATATGAGAGACTTAATAACTCCAATATATATGATAATATGTATGTATAAAGGTTTTTATGTTTTTTAAATCACCAAACTAAACAAGTTTATAAGTAAAACTCACTTAAAACGTCAAGTTTATATATATATATATATATATATATATATATATATATATATATATATATATATATATATATATATATATATATATATATATATATATATATATATATATATATATAGTTTTCCAGCTTTTTAAAGGTTTTTCGACCTACTTTAAGGTTGTTTTCGACCAAGCTAAAAAATGATTTGGACTTTGGTGTTCATAGTCATAAAACTACTATATACAAAAACTTTTTAAAGTTAAGAATGACCATTTTTCGAGGTGTTTAGGTTAGGTAAAAGGTTCGTTAAAAACCTTATGTTGGCTATTTTTGATCTGTTAAACTTTCGGATTCCCAAATAATATTTGGGGGGTTCTAAACTCCATATTAAATTATGAAAACCTCCAGATATTTAGTTAAGACATAGATCTAACTTTTGAAACAAGAATCAACTCATTTCGTTAAGTTATGAATTAGTTATGATTTTTCAAAGTCGACGTAATATTTCTGCCGAAAATCTGGATTTCATAAACTTGAAAAAACTTATGATTCTTGTTGTTTATTCAAAAACCACATGTATAAAAGGTTATGAAACACATTTATGTAACTTATTTTCATAATATTTATACTTACATAATGTGTTTATATATTTATAAACACATTTGAAGAAAACAAACTTAAAACAAAACTAGGGATTTATAAACTTGAGTTTTTATAAACTTGTTGTTGTTGGTGATTATATATATTATGCAAGACTTATATTAACATAAATATATGAAGTAATAAGATAATTTTTACTTACTTTGATGTATTAGAAGTATTAAAATGTGTAGAAGGGTTGTTCTTAAACTAGTTGCACCAAAGAAACTTTTGAAAAGCTTGAATTCTTGAAGAATAAAGAAAGAAAACAACTTTGGTTGTGTGTGTGTGGCTATGGACGATTTTGAGAGAGTAAAATGAGAGGTCTTGCTCTTGCAAGGGTGCGAAGGAATGAAGGGAAAGAACTCTATTTATAGAGAAGAAAAGTGGATGAAATGATGGTAAAAAATGGAGGTTGAGTGCATATCTTGGTGAAGTTGAAAGAAAGAGATGTGATTGTGATTGTGTATGGAATTTTGTATTATAAAATTGAAGTCAAACTCTACTATGTACTAGCTATGGCTAGATTTTTGAAGATATTATCATGTATTTTCATTTTCTTTTTGTATAAAAGTATTTCAAAATGTATTCTTGTGTTTCTCTTTTTATGTAAATTCATAAATACTTATGATTGCATTAGTTTAATGGATTGTTTTAGTCTTGCATAATTAATGTTAAGTAAGTTTGTTAATGTATGATTAGTGTCACTAATCTTAATTTAATTATGTACTTAGTTGAATTAATCCATCTTATCATAAATCGAACGGATTAATTAATTTGTTGATTTATCGCACCGATGAAATTGTTTCTATTTGTCTTCAATTTCCTTATGAACTTTATTAATCACCTTGATTAATTGTTAATAACTTGTAAAGGGGAGTAGTTACAGTTAAACGAATGTATACTGAATGTATACTGAAGATCCAGAGATAGGGGTATTCTTTGTGGATCTCCTATCAAAGAATATGTGTTTCCAAAGACTTTCATACCTTCAAAAGGTTGGTGTCAAATAGCTTCTAGCCATGAGGCTAATGACTGCCTATCAAAGCAGTCTTCTAGCTGAGCTTGTTGTGTTCAATGCTAAAGGAGAATTGGACAGTCCTGAACTCTTCTATTTCTAAGAGGTAGTTGAGGAATTTAAGACAAAGATAGAAGCATTAGATGGACTTGAGCAAGAAAAGATCATCCAAGCTGTTACTGAGTTGGAAACTCTGGAGAAGGAAAAAAAAGAGAAGAAAAAAGGTGGAATAGCATACACCGACTAAATGACATCATTCAAGCTAGTTGTAGATGAAAAATAAAAGCTAGTTATCAGTTGATTAGACTTATCATTACTTCGCTCCCAACAAAACAATCCATTAGTTGTACTTTGAGTTTTGTTGTAATAGTACTTAGTGTACCTCTTGTAAACATTTTTTTGTTTTATAAAGAGTTTTCATTATGTATTAGCTAAACATTTACTTTACTCCAATGTTGTAAATTTTCATTTACAAGTGTACTGTAAATATATATAGTAAAAGCTGATGTTCTCAGCATTAACTTGAGTATTGCAAATAGGTGGAGATTGTTAGGCTCTTTAATGCATTAATCAAACCTTGTAAAGATTTTTTCCATACTAAGTCTAAGTCTATTATACACTATTACATCAGTTGTAACTTGGTAGTATGTAACAACCTAGCTTGTAATTGTCTTTATTTGACTTTATAATGTAATTTTAATTACATTATTTATCTTGTAATTTTATTTAAGTAATGAAAAACTATATAATTAAGTTAAATAAGTGTTATAAATGTCTTATAAGATCAGGTTTAAAAGAATGAAACAAACACAACTTTTGTGGTCAAATTGGGAAGAATGAAAATGAAAGATCCGAGACTCACCATTTTGGTGCAAGTCTCGGATGTGAGTGACTATATAGCAGTCATTTCCTTCTTTATTTCATATGTGTTAAATGTATGTATACTATATTGATTAGAGATCCGAGACTCACCTTGGTGAGAGTCTCGGACGTGTTGATCTGGTGGCAACAAAAATGAGTTAAGTTCAATGCAAGTCTCTGATGTATTAAATTTATGTTGGTGTATGAGTAAAGTTTCGAGATTCACCTCTTGGGTTAGTCTAGGATGTCATTTGAAATAAAAGCAGCAACGACACCTTAAATTGACTAAGTATATACAAGTCTCGGATGTGTGAGGATTAGTAGTACTAGATCCGAGACTCACCATTAGTGAGAGTCTCGGATGTGCAAAGCAATAAGCATACAACATCAATAGTATATACATACATACGTCAAATGTATATGTTGTAATATATTTCACAGCAGCCCATACACCTTCATATATCAATATTTGCATCAAATTAAAGAATGTAGACCTATGTGTGTGATCATATATAATTAGGCATCAAAGCAAATGCTTAGATCAAAATATACGAGGCTCATAGTTCATAAACACCGTCTTAATTTTAAATAAAGGCATTATGATATAAAAACGTCATTAAACATGTGTATATGTGAATTTGATTATGTAATTCATTTGAAAGCATATGGAAGTTCATATTTCATAATGATCATGTATACATGCTTAAGTGAATGAACATTTAAGTTTATGAACATATAGTCATTAAATAAGCTCATAATAAGTCATTATATACAATTCATACAAGGTTTCAAGTGAAGCTTAGAATGAGTTAACAATGTCACACATGTTCATGAAAAAGGCATAAAAGCTTAAAAAGCCAATAAAGCATGTCAAGACCATTCTAAAATGACATGATAAGCCATTAAATGTAAAGCCTTAAAGCTAATGTTCATGTCAATGTTAACAAGTTCAGATAAATCTGAACAAAGTAATAAAGTCAATGTCCTTAAAAGTGGGTTGAAGTCAGTAAAGCCAACCTAAGTCCAGAATGCGAAAGCCTAAAGTAAAATCCTGAGATAACTCAGGTGGTGGAGTAATACGCTTGCCAAAGTCAGAGCCCAACAAGCAAAGTCTAAATCATTAACTGTGAGTTATAGATATTTCAGTTTACATGTGTGAGTATGGGTGAGACATATTGTTGTTCTAAACTTTATTGACATTCGTATATGCTCAGCTCGATTGTGACCTATGCATACCATGGTTTGGTGATGCCCTGTGGATCATGATAGCTATTTGATATATCATCCTACACACATGCCTTTATAGTTTATTTCCGTTATTATTAAAAACTTATGTTGCTATCATGAACTTCCTTATTTATGCATATCATTATTTCTTGCATCATCGACATATATGCTTTCAGCTCAGCATTTATAGCATCACCGGTCTATTGTCCTAAACCTTTCTTATGTCACCGGTTCATTTGAACTGGGTGGTTGCTTACTCCGATGTTTCCCCCTGCGTTGTCTACTGGTAGCTAGCCTAGTAATGAGTGGATAACTTCCACTAAAAGTGTGAGTGTGGCCTAGACATCATCCTGCTCTCATACAATATGTTTCATTGTGTGTGGATGTTGGAGGCAGTTAAGTCATATCACGCTATACCCGCATTCCGCCTTGCACTACAACATGTTTACTAATAAATCTATAATCTCCTTAAGCCAATTCTTAAAATTGTTGTTGAATCTCTTTACAGGAAAAGACAAGGGCAAAACACTTGTTGGACCTAGTTCTCAGGTCTGTCAAGATCAAGTTGAAGTCTTTAGACCCTACTCAACGACCCTTTGGTACAGCTTTGAAGATATTACATGTGGTGATTGGTTAGAAACGATGTTTTGTATGGAAGTTATGTATTAAGACTAGCTTTGTACATTTATAAGTTAATTATCAAACTCTGTATGATCGTTTTAAAACTGTAATACACTAAATCCTAATGGTTGTACTGTAATTTATATTCTACAAATTAATTACTCTATATTAGTTATGATTGATATTGTTTTGCAAATTTGGGACCTAGTCTATAAGACTCCTCCATAAGGAGTGGTCTTCACATAATATGTCAAAATTGTCATCATCAGTTGAATAGGTTTTGACAGTTTATGTCTAAGTTATTCATGTCTGTTAGATAGGTTTGACATAGTTAAGCAACCTCTTCCTTGTGAACAAAGCCTTTTCTTTGTGAACAGGTTACATACTTATTGAAACATGTTTCCAAGTAATCATGTAATGTTTTGAACGTTGTGATCAAACTGAAGATTCAAGACAAAGTGAAAAAACAGAATTGCTACAACTTGGCAGAGTTGTTCTGTTACCTTACTACAAATGAGATATTTGAAAAGGGTGACAAACATTTTCTTATATCAAAATGACTTTAAAAGGAGGTAAAAGTATATAATTCGACTTACTCCTTTGGGATAAAGCTGAAACAACAAAAACAAAAGAACAAGACAAAGATTTTGTAGTATGAAGACAAAAGTGACTTATTAGACTTGTCCTCTTGCAGAAAAGCAACTTTGTTTCTTTGTCTGACATTCCCGCTTTCCTCCTTATCCAATGAAGAAGCTTCACTAGGATCCAACTATGGGCCTATATAGAGAAACTTCCAAGGAGAGAGTGTGTGAGCACAACCAGAAGAATACGTGAATCCATGCATGCACGTTCAACTTCAACTTGAGAGACAAAAAGCAAAGTTTGTCTAAGTTGTTCTTTGTGAACTTGTCCTCAAAGTTGTTCAGTGTTCCCAAGGCTGATTAGGTAAAGTCTTGTATCTAAGTGTGTTATACAGTAAGATTGTGAATTCAAGATCTAGCTGAAATCAACACATTGAACACAAATCTTGCTTTGATTAAATGATTTCTCTCACATTTACACCTTACAAAACACACACTTTAATTGCAAGAGTTCTAAAATATTGGAAAATTATATTTACACCTAACATCTAGGATTTACTACATGACACACTTAGTCCTTGCACTTATATAATATTCTTTTTCACCTCTATAAATTTGTACCTAACAATCTCCCCCTTAGAGATGAAAAACAATTTACAACTGAAATATAGGTAGGATTTTCTTTTCTTCAAATCCTTTCTCAACTCTCAGTTCTCATCATTTTCAACTAAGCTCCCTCCAGCTCACTTTTTAAGAAATATAAGCCAGTCAGCTTCATAGCGAATGAAAGCATGATTTGATGCACCACCATCTCCTTTCAATATACCACTCTCATTTTTATTTTACCTCTGCTCGACCCTATCAGTTTCCTGTGATAACTGACACTTCTCAAATAATAGACCTAAAGACCATCACCAACACAAACTACAGATGGTTTGCTCCTTGGGTAGGTCTTACCGCTCTACCGGCTCACCCCATAAAGCAGGTTTAGCCACTTCTGAGGGTATCATTGACCCTTCCAAACTAGGTCACCTTTCATTTGCACAAGTATGGTACTTCTTTCCAATGTGCAACTCCCATCTCCAACTGAACCCTCCTCACCTCCACAAGATTCAAGCCCATCTACACGCTCCTAACCCTCCACTCAATCCACCAATACTCCTTATTCACCTAAAAAAACTTTCCTTGAAGGAACAATTATCTGTGTTGTCTAACAAGGTTGATTCTTTGGACAATCCTATGTCCACACTGCCTTCCATTACTGTAGACTCTGTGTCTGCAGAGATCACACCATACAACTACTTCTTAGTGCAGAGCTGCAACAACTTTCCTCCTCCCTCACATCTCCACTGTCTCAATATGTCCAGCTTGAAAGCTAAGTCCCAACAGCTTTCAAGTATTGATAAAGCCTGTTCAATTTCTTAACTTTCCACATTAGCCTCTTTAAATACCTTGGTGGTATCTTTATCAAACGCAATGACATCTGGCTTGGAGGATGTTCAAGAGACTTCAATATTACTATTGCAAAGCTTAAAAGCCTTTTGTTCAATGATGCTGATAGGGCTATCCTCTCTGTTCTTTCTGCCGCTTCCTCTTCCCAATCCATCTCACTACCTAGTTAGCTGAGGTAAAGGACAACTTGGCTTTTTTAGTTCAAATCCTTGTTCGTTTTAAGCCTATTACTAAACCTACTTTTGTCCAACCCACTGGATTTGAAGGCTCTGTGACAGCTCTTCCTTCAAAGGGGGAGAAGAAGTCTGCCTCAAAGGCTAAAGGGGATAAATCATCCTCTAAGTTTAAGAGGAAGAAATTTTCACCTCCTTTAATAGAGAAGTCAACATCAGTTGGGCAAGCAACAAGCCCACTAACAGCTGGTTCAACTACAAAAACATCATCACATGATTCAAAAACTACTGAGCCTACTCATGTTAAGCTTCCAAGCCCTACACCATCTAAGGGCCAAGGACTCACATATGAGTCCAGGCCTAGCAAAAGAAGGCAAGTTTTCTTGGAATCATCTAAATAATAAGAGAAGGTTGTAAAAGACCCATCCACAACTGCTAAAGGAAAAGACAAAGTTGTTATGGATGTGGATGCTGAAAGGGAGCTTCAGCTAAAATATGACAAGGCCCAAGCTAAAAAATGAAGATTCCACTTGAACAATACTTGAGTGGAAACAAGGCCAAACTGAGCTCCTTGAAAGAGCAATGGAGGAAGCTACTTCTCTTAAAGCTGCTCAAGCTTTGGCTGCTAAGGAGGCAAAGAAAGTAAATATGTCTCCATTGGTAGTGCAAAAGAACTTAGAGGAAGAGGTCAAAGAAGGAGAGGTTGAGAAAGGAGAGAAAGAGAAAGATAAGGAAGCAAAGGCCTCTGCAACCAAGGGGAAACATGTGTCTACCACGCCTTCATCCATCAGAACGCAATTCCATTTTTACAACCTTTGTAGAAATGATGTTGCTATTAGAAGACTAACTAAGAAAACCATTTTCAAATTTGTTCCTATTTCAAGGAAAAATCAACCTCGGAGGCAGCAAATAACAAGGCATAGTGTTGATGGCCCCGAACTGGAGTCATATGAAGCAGCTGATCTAGCAAAACTGGATATAGAGAGAGGGTTGAGTTGGTAGTAGCTCCAAGTCAATTCAAATCTACGACTGCAAAAACTGTTAGAGCCAATCAAGAAGCTAATGGAGAAAGTGAAAGGGTTGGACCTCATTCCAAATGATGTAATTGATGATGCTTCTAGCAGAGATTTCAAACTCAAATCCAACGGAAAGAGAGGATGGAAAGACATAGCATTGGAGGATATAGTGATGTTAATATAGCAAGGCTTCTATGCCACCGAGCATACATAATTGAATCATAACCTGTAAAGGAAGTAGAGTCAGTTGAACGAATGTATATTGAAGATCCAGAGATATGGGTATTCTTTGTGGATCTCCTATCAAAGAAGATGTGCTTCCAAAGACTTACATACCTTCAAAAAGTTGGTGACAAACAACTTCTAGCCCTGAGGCTAATGACTGCTTATCAAAGCAGTCATCTAGCTGAGCTTGTTGTGTGCAAAGCTAAAGGAGAATTGGACAGTCCTGAACTCTTCTATCTGAAAGAGGAAGGTGAGGAATTTTAGACAAAGTTATAAGCATTAGATGGACTTGAGCAAGAAAAGCTCATCCAAGCTGTTATTGAGTTGGAAACTCTAGAGAAGGAAAAGAAGGAGAAGGAAGAAGGTCCATCTAGAATAGCCCACACCGAATAAATGACATCATTGAAGTTGGTTGTAGATGAATAATAAAAGCTAGTTATCACTTGATTAGACTTACCATTACTTAGCTCCCAACAATAACAGTCCATTAGTTGTACTTTGATTTTTGTTGTAATAGTACTTAGTGTGCCTCTTGTAAACATTATTTGTTTTATAAACAGTTTTCATTATGTATTAGCTAAACATTTACTTTACTCCAATGTTGTAATTTTTAATTTACTAGGGCACTGTAAATATATATAGTAAAAGCTGATGTTCTCAGCCTTAACTTGAGTATTGCAAATAGGTGGATATTGTTGGGCTCTTTAATGCATTAATCAAACCTTATAAAGATTTTCAATACTAAGTCTAAGTCTATTATACACTATTACATCAGTTGTTACTTGGTAGTATGTACCAACCTAGCTTTTAATTGTCTGTTTTTGACTTTATAATGTAATTTTAGTTACATATTTATCTTGTATTTTTATTTTAGTAATGAAAAACTATATAATTAAGTTAAATAAGAGTTATAAATTTCTTATAAGATCAAATTTAAAAGAATGAAACAAACACAACTTTTGTGGTCAAATTGAGAAGAATGAAAATGAAAGATCTGAGACTCACCATTTTGGTGCAAGTCTCGGATGTGAGTGACTATATAGCAGCCAATTTCTTCTTTATTTCATATGTGTTAAATGTATGTATACTATAGATGAGAGATCCGAGACTCACCTTGGTGATAGTCTCGGATATGTTGATCGTGTGGCAACCAAAATAAGTTAAGTTCAATGGAAGTCTCAGATGTATTACATTTGTGTTGGTGTATGAGTAAAGTTTCGAGACTCACCTCTTGGGTTAGTCTCGGATGTCATTTGAAATAAAAAGCAGCAGCAACATCTTAAATTAACTAAGTATATACAAGTCTCGGATGTGTGAGGATTAGTAGTACTAGATACGAGACTCACCTTTGGTGAGAGTCTCGGATGTGCAAAGCAATAAGCATACAACATCAATAGTATATACATACATACATCAAGTGTATATCCTATGATATATTTCACAGCAGCGCATGCACCTTCATATATCAACATTTGCATCAAATTAAAGAATTTAAACCTATGTGTATGATCATATATAATTAGGCATCAAAGCAAATGCTTAGATCAAAATATACGCGGCTCATAGTTCATAAACACCTAGTCTTCATTTTAAATAAAGGAATTATGATATTAAAAAAATCATTAAGCATGTGTATATGTGAATTTGATTATGTAATTCATTTGAAAGCATATGGAAGTTCATATTTCATAATGATCATGTATACATGCTTAAGTGAATGAACATTTAAGTTTATGAACATATAGTCCTTAGATAAGCTCATGATAAGTCATTATATATTCATACAAGGTTTCAAGTGAAGCTTAAAATGACTTAACAAAGTCACACATGTTCATGAAAAAGGCATAAAAGTTTAAAAAGCCAATAAAGGATGTCAAGACCATTCTAAAATGACATGATAAGCCATTAAATGTAAAGCCTTAAAGCTAATGTTCATGCCAATGTTGAACACTGGACAGGTTCTAATAAATCTGAACAAAGTAATCAAAGTTCTTAAAAGTGGGTTAAAGTCAGTAAAGCCAAGCCAATACCAGAAAGCCAAAGCCTAAAGTAAAATCCTAAGATAACTCAAGTGGTGGAGTAATCCGCTTGCCAAAGTCAGAGCCAACAAGCAAAGTCTAAATCAGTAACTGTGAGTTATAGATATTTCAGTTTTACATGTCTGAGTATGGGTGAGACATATTGTTGTTCTAAACTTTATTGACATTCGTATATAATTAGCTGGAATGTGACATGTGCACACAATGGTTCGGTGATGCCCTGTGGATCATGATAGCTTTTTGATATATCATCATACACACATGCCTTTACAGTTTATTTCCATTATTATTAAAAACTAATGTAGTTATCATGAACTTTCTTATTTATGCTTGTCATTATTGCTTGCATCATCGACATATATGCTTTCAGGTCAGCATTTATAGCATTACTGATCTATTGTCTGAGACCTTGCTTATGGCACTGGTTCATCTGAACTAGGTGCTTGCTTACTCCGATGTTTACCCCTGCGTAGTCTACTGGTAGCTAGCCCAGTATTGAGTGTATAGCTTTCACTAAAGAAGATTGATGGGACAACCCGAAGTAGGAATCTATGGCTTTTGAGGAAATTGTTTTTTAACTGATGTTGGATTATCTTGTGCATGGGGAGGTAACTGAAAATTTGATCTGCAAATCTGATTTTAATTGATTATATGCTTTTTTCAATGTGCTTTATTGCAGGGAGGGAGCCTTTGAAACTGACATCAATTTGAGGGGGAGCAAAACCACATTATTCAAGGGGAGCAATTTTTTTATTGTTGTTAAAATTTGTTTAACGTACATTATTATTTTTTTAGTGTAAATTTTTTTCATTTTAATTTTTTTATTATGTGTGATATATATATATATATATATATATATATATATATATATATATATATATATATATATATATATATTTGTTGGTTGTGTGATGTTTTTTATATTGTGTGTTGTATTTTTTGGGCTAACTTGCCTTAAAAGAAAGGAAAAAATGACATCAAATGGCTCTGAACTTTTGAGTTTGTACACATTTATGTAGTGAACTTTTTTTTGTGCACATATGGTAGTCAAAGTTTCAAAAGTGTTCCAATTAGGTAGTTGAGTTACCTTTTAACCAGTTGATTCCGATTTCTATGCCTACATGGACAATTTTTTTATGATGTGGCTACGCGTTTTTATAACATACCCAGTTTTATATGATGTGACAAACCGTTTTTATAGCATACCTGATTTTATTTGTTGGAGTGTATGAAACGGGTTATATAACCGGCCAAACCGGGTAATAAAACCGGGTATGTTATAAAAACGTGTGCCACATCAAATAAAACCGGGTATGTTATAAAAACGGGTAGCCACGTCATAAAAAAATTGTCCACATAGACTTAGAAACCGGAATCAACTGGTTAAAAGGTAACCCAACTACCTAATTAGAACATTTTTGAAACTTTGACTACCAAATGTGCACAAAAAAAAGTTCACTACGTAAATGTGTACAAACTCAAAAGTTCAGAGTTATTTGATGTCATTTTCCCTAAAAGAAAAGAGAAAGAAAGCAAATGGGCTGGTTACCATTTTTCACATTCAACTTTGAAATTTGAATTTCAAAATCACTTTTTCAAAATTATTGGGTACTGTGCACCGCCTTTCTCTTCCTTCTTTCTCTCGGTTTCAATAAAAGATCAACAGTAAAATCTCAAGTTTTAATCGAAGTTTGTCTTGCAAATTAGTAAGTTTTTTAGTTTCTTTTTATTGTTTTACATATGTTATGTGTTTGTTTGATTTTTTGTTTCACTGTGTGTCTGCGTGTGTTCTTGTTCTTCAAGAACTCGAAACCTGCAATTTCTGAAATTGTGCATATATGTTCCAAAGTTTCAATTGATTGTATGAATCTGTGCGTAATGATGATATATTCATGGAATTAAAATTTTGAAACATATGATGCTACATACATGTTTTAATTCGAGATTTATTTTCTGCTATTTAGAGTTCATGTGTTTACTGTAAATGCATGATTTAGGTTCATTTTTGTTGTTTTTAGCTCAAGTTCAGTAAAGAGTTTTTGTTTAGATTAGTTTTTCGAGTTTAAAGATGTAAATTGTTCTTGACTTAAGTATGTATATGTGTTTTTCGATATTATCAGTGTGTAAAGGACTTGGAAATATTTTACTGATAAATCTCGAATGAAGTATTATCCGAGTTTTTGTAAGTGTTATATGAATTTTATATTTTAATATTCGAATTTCATTTAATATTACCCGAATTTTATTAAGTACTATTCGAGTTTAACTTAGTTTTATTCGAATTTTACTTAATATAATTCGAAATTGATAATGTTTCATTCGACTTTTACTGAGTCCTATTCGAATTTGATGCCACTTAATTCGAGTTTTCCTACTTATCTTAGAGATTTTAGGACTAAGTACTCGAATTGTTTGCTATATGATCCGAAATGCATCATCATTCATTCAACACCGACTCATTCGAATTTGATCAATCTTATTCGAGATTCATATCTAGTCATTCGAACATGATCCTTAGTGATTCGAGATTGATACTTCATCATTCGAGATTTAATATTTGTCTCTCGAGATTCATACTTATCATTCAGTCATATACTTCGAATTTCATCATTGTTCATTCGAGATTCATTACACTTCAATCAAGATTCATTACACTTCATTCGAGATTCAATTCCAAATATTTTCTAAGTGTGGAAATTTAATTTTTCAAAGAAAATTAACATTTTTCAAGTTAAAATTTTAAAATATGTTTTTCATTAACATTGGTCCCTTAATGGTTGACTTTGGAGTCGTCATAGTAATATTTTAATATTATTGTCTGGAATCTCGACGCTGTAAACAGTGTAACACAGATTTTTCTAATTTTTTTGTAAAATGTTATTTTTCTTTATCTATAGGAAACATTTGTATTTACCTAACGTGTCTAACATGTTTGTTATTTTTACAGGTTACAATTGGCTTCCCATACACTCACAAATGATTCCAACTCTTCATATTCTCAATCCTCATCCAATCACACCATTGTTTCTAAATCTGTTGTCACACCCTGCTACCCCGGTTGGCAGCGAGGCGTGACGAGTGCGGAAGCGTAACCATAATCATAACGAACGACCACTATATGGACGTTTTCAAAAATACATTGATTTAACTTCAAATATAAATATTGTTTTACATAACCAAAATACAACATAAGAAGTTCTTAAAATACCAATATTTAAATACACAATTTAGTTTATCAGGAAAGATGCAAATAAATCTTCGAGTTTGAATATGATGCGACTCCAACATGAACGGAAGCCTTGGAATGCTTTCGATAAATGCGCATGTCTTAATCACCTAAAAATACATGCTAAAATACGTCAACAAATTATTGGTGAGCTCATAGGTTTACGCAAAAAGACCAATTGTATGGACATTATCAGATGAGTAGAATTTATAAATCATAAATTCCATGTATGTATTACATAAACCATCATGCAACTGAAGTTTATTTAAATGAGTTTGCCCTGTGCAGTATTCTCATACGTAATACCGTGTGTTGAATATATATGCATCCCGCCGTTAGCCGATTAAGACTAACCCGAATAGGGGACATGACTCCCGATAGATCTATCCACAATATATTTGCGCTTGCAATAAATGCAATTAACGGTTCATGATTTGAGGGTTGATGGATCCACATGTGTAATACATATAAGAAATAAACAGTTTTGATGTCCATATGAAAATAGTGCATGTATTTCCACCCCAATAGATAGTGAAAATAGGGGCTATGAAGACTCACCGCATGTTAATGGCAAAATGATCGTAAAAACGACGATTTACGTTGTTGATGAGTGATGACACCGACGTGTTTAACCGAGTCTTAAATGATATAAGGGATTTAGTAACTCCCATATAAGATAATATGTATGTATAAATGTTGTTATCTTTTAAATCACCCAACATTACAAGTTTATAAATAAAACCCACTTAAAACGTCAAGTTTATATATATATATATATATATATATATATATATATATAATATATATATATATATATATATATATATATATATATATATATATATATATATATATATATATATATATATATATAAATGTAGGTCCCAAAAGATATCCCAAGTATATAGCTTTAAGCTGTAGAGGGGTGGGGGGTGAATACAACACTTTCAAAAAAAACTACACACAATTTTCTCAATGTTTGTATGTATTATTAACAAATGTTAATTACAAACAAGCTTGAATGCGGAAAGATTCAAGCTGAGATGACAGATACAGCAGTATGTTTAACCAGTCTAAGACTGACTTAAACTAATTACAATGAATACACTACTAAGAATCACTCACTGTGTTTACAAGACTCTGAGGAACAGCTTGAACAAGAACAGCTTAGACACTGAGCACTGTTTTATTCAAGCAGAGTTGCATGCATGAAAGACACACTTTGAATGCACGTTCACTCTTGTTTCAGCACTTAGCTTTTTGGCTTAATCTTTCAATCCTTGGAAGTTTCTTTTTATATTCACTCAGAGGATCTAAGTGAAGCTTCTTCATTGGACGGAATGAAAAAGGAGAAGTCTTGTTGAAAAGACAACATAACATTTTCTGCACTTTTCTGAAAAGCAGACTTGTCTTCATATGGGCAGAACTTTTGTCTTTTCACTTTGTCTACTGTTGTATTGCCTTTAACCAAATAAGGAATGTCAACTTTGTGTTTTTCTTCCTTGTAAAGGCCTATTTTGATATAAGAAAAAGGTTTGTCACCATTTTTCAAATAACCTTTTGTCTTCATGTAGCAGAACAGCTTGGGCAGGCTGAGCAGTTCTGATTTCCACTTTGTCTTCGACTTTGAAAACTGATCTTGCAGTAAAAAACAATACATGAGGACTTGGAAACACATTCCATAAAATGTTTAGCCTGTTCACAAAGAACAGGTTCTGTTCACAAAGAACAGAACACTTGTAAACTGCCCAAGCTGCTCACTAGTGTAGAGCAGCGTATACAGTTTATGTCCAGCCTGTTCAGCAGACTGAACAGCTTGAGCAAAACTGCCTTTGTTGCAACACATGCAACACATAGAACAACTTAAGGCTGATATTGCAAATCATTTTCAGGTTTCAATAAGGCATATAACAGGCCTTAAATTCAACCTTCAAAAGCATCAATAGGTTTGATTAATAATCTCCCCCTCAGATGCAGAACAGGTTTGACTGAGGCCTTTTTGTGCCTAACAATCTCCCCCTATTTGCAATAACCAGTCTAAGCTGGCCTTATCAAAAGTCACTATATATTTTTACAGTACAATTGTTGAAATAAAATTACAACATCAACATAAAGTAAAAGATCAGTTTATATATACACTGATTTTTATTACATTAGAACAACACATGTTCTTACAAAAGTACAACTGATGTACTGATGTATATTACAACTAATGTAAAAGAAAATTACAACATATGTAAATAAAGTACAACTAATGTACATTGGACTGTTTTTGTTGGGAGCAGAAAATGGTAAGCCTGTCCAACTGATGGACAACTTCCATTCTTCACCTACCCAGATGGTAGATGGACTTCATCACAATGGAGGTGGACCTTCAAACATCTTCTGAAGTTCCTCTCTAGTATCCTCAAGTTCTTGAATTTCACTTCTTATGATCATAAACTTGGGATCCTCAAGTTCACCTCTTTCATAACAGCCCCTGAGCTGATCCCAGATAGCTACTCTCCACCTGCTTGACTGCCTGAATGAAACTGCAAGTCTGAAGGCTACAAGGTGTCTCAGATCCACCTTGTATAGATCTGATGCTCTCTGAAAGCATTTCTTCTGAGTTAAGGGATCTACAAAAAATGCCCCCAGCTCAGGCTCTTCAATGATCTTGCCATCTTCAAACTCAATTCCACTAGGCAGGCTATGATCAACTCCTTTCATCTCAATAGCATAATCAACTTGTTCTATCAGGATGAGGAGTTGTTCCATCTCAGTGTCCTTCCTTGTCCTCCTGGCCTTTATTTTTGGTTGTGTCACATAAACACCTTCACTTACTTCTTTGGAGATCAGGCCAAGATTCTTTACTCTCTCCATCAACTTCTTCACATATGCTCTAATAGTCTTAGCAGTTTCAGACTTAGACTCACTCAGAGCAACTGCCAGCTCAATCCATTCTCTGTACCCCATTTGTGCAACGTCAGTGAAGTCATATGTTTCTAGTTCTGGGCCTGCTGCACCCATTCTGGTTATTTTCAACTTCCACTGACTGCCTTTTCTTGAAATGGGCACAGCTTTGACAAATGCCTCCTTAGCAAGCCTTCTATCAGCAACATCTTGAAATTTTCTTCTTGCCAGGTTGTCAAAGTGAAATTGAGCTCTTGCAGAAGGCACTGAAGTTTTGGTCACTGAGACCAGAGCACCTTTTTCTTTTTCAGCTTCCTTCTCTTCTGCTGATCCCTTAGCAACTTCCAAAATTTTCTTTTGCACAACAAGAGAGGACATTTTAACTTTCCTTGCCTCTTGAAGTGCAAAAGACTTAGCAGCTTTTGCAGATTCTTCTTCTTTTCTTAAAGCTTCCAGGGCTTGAAGCTGTTCTTCTCTAAACTCAAAATATTTGTGAATAGGAAGACCCATTTCTTTGGCCCTGGCTTTGTGAAATTTGATCTCTGCTGCTTTCTGCTGTTGAGTATCAGTTGCTGCTTTTTCTTTTCCTTTAGCTGCTGTAGTGACAGCAGCTTCAGGACTTTCCTCCTCCTCCTCTTCTTCTTCTAAAATCAGATGCCTCCTTCTGCTGCTTGGCCTGCCCTCAGGAATAGTTTCCTCCCCCTTAGACTGAGCAGGGATTGGAGATTCAGCCTGAGTAGGCTAAGCAGCGTGGGAGGCACCCTCCAGTGTACCTGTTGAAGCTCCTGCTGGTTGACCAGTGAGTGTTGCAGACACTGATTTCTCCTTAGGAGAAGAAGTTTTCTCCCCCTTAGACTTAGTCTTCGAGGCAGATGACTTCTCCCCCTTTGATAGAGATGTACCAGCACCTTAAACACCCGGTCTGCCTGAAGACACAAAGTCATCAGGATTGCCAGCAGTTTTGGCAGCAGGTCTGGGGTCAACAAGGCTATTCACTAAGAATGCCAAGTTGTCCCGTACCTCTGCAAGCTGGGTAAGACAGGTTTGAAGAGAAGAGGATTGGGTATCAGCAAGGGAGGTCAGCTTAACAATATTTTCCCTATCAGAAGCTGTGAACAGCAAACTTTGAAGCTGTGCAAGATGTAATTCGAGAGAATCTTGCACATCAACAAGGTTTGATGACACAGAATTGGATACGGAGCCAATGAGTGTGTTCAAGCTGGCCAGAATATTAGGAAGAGCAGTGTTGCAAGAAGTTAGGAGAGATGACAGCTGTTGAGAAATAGCTGTCATTGAGGACACAGAGTCCTGTTGCAGTGAAAGAATGGAGGAGAGGGAGGTGGACACATTTTGCAGCTGTGCAGTGAGTGCAAGCAGCTGTGGAGAATTATCTGTTTGTGGAGTGGCAGGGAAGGAATCTTTGAACAAATCAAAGAATCCCTTAAGCTGTTCAGACACAGAGTCTGAAATAATAGAGGGTAGAGAGGTCATAGTAGTTTCCAAAGAACCAACTTTGTTGGTCAGCAGAGAAAGCTGATCCTTCAAAGGCAGGTCTTTAGGAGATGGAGGTGTATGGGTGGACTGTTTAGATTGGGTGGATGGAGAAGATGATGATTAGGCTGGTGTATGAGGATGTGAGGGAGAGGGAAGAGGAACATTGGAGAGAAGCTCCATAGCCTGGGCAAAAGTAATGTGGCCCAGCTTGGAGGGGTCAAAGGGTCCCTCAGCAGCGGCTGTAGTTGCTTCATCAGGAGAAGGGGTTGATGTTGGGGACCTGTCAGATGCTGCTTGTGTTGCAGCACCCTCATGAAGGCCAGTGGGTGTTCCCTCTGCAGTGCCTTGGTGTAAAAGCACTTCATCATGGGGAGATGAGATATGCATTTCAACATCAGCAGTGGTGAAACCTGCTGATGGAGTTTGCATAGAAGGAGCAGCCTCACCAAAGGGATGGTATGATCCCTGAGGTTCATCAACTTGAGTTGTTGGTCCCTCAGCAGCTGTTTGGTGTAGAACAACTGTATCATGGGGAGCAGAAGTTTGAGGCTGAGCTGCTGATTGGTCTATACCAGCAGTGTGGGCACCTCGTGCAGACTCAGGGTGTAAAGAAGTTTGAGTGGGGGACAGTGTGGACTCAGTATGGAGGGGAGAGGGCTCCTGTCTTTCAATATTCTCAGCCTGTTGGGAGGCTGGAATAGTTGAGGTGGTTATCTCCTTTTGTACAACTGGTTCCTGTTGGGAGGAACCAGAGGGTCTAGGCTGACTCTGGGTGGACTCAGGTTGGAGTGAAGCATGCTCCAATGGTGCTGAACCTTCTCCCAATATAGGAGAGGCAGCAGGGGTGACTTCTCTTACAACTGAACCCTGTTGAGAGGGAACAGAGGAGGTGGTTGTTTAGGCTGGTTTCTTTTCGGAGAGTGATTTTCGTTGGTAGTGGATGGATGAAGTGGGTGATTGTGGAGAGGTGATGAGAGGTTCAGACTGGATAGGTTTAGAGACTGGGTCAGAAACAGGTGGGTTGGCCTGTTCCATAGTCTCAGGTGCCACAAAGGCACCAGCCACAGAGGCTTCAGGTTCAACAAATGAACCAGGGTAAGGAGCCTGCTCCCCCTCAGCCACAGAGGCTAAGAGTGCAGACTCAGACTGAGCTGTTTTGGCCTTCTTTTGCACAGGCCCAGCTTCAGTGGTTGCCAGGGTCCTCTTAACAAGTTTGGACCTGGCTTTGGATTTTCTCTTGGGAGCAGCAGCTTCTGGATCCACCCTCACAGCAGAGGGTCCTTCCACCAATCCTAACAACCTCCTCATTGGTGTGGACAGAGGAGGTTCATTTGGAAGAACAGCAGTGTAGAAAACTCTATTCCCTATTACAGGGAATGCAACAGTATGAAGTAAAGACTGAGAGTTGTACAGGTGCTCACCACAAATGTGTCTGAAAATGAGGCTCAGAAACCTGGGGTATCGAATAGCAGCTAGTCTTGACTCTTGCTGCACCAGGTTCCTCAAGTTCAGAAAGATCCACTTAGCCATATCAATTGTAGTCCCATCCACCAGCTGTAGAACTATTGGGACTTCATCACGGCTCAGTTGGTCAAATGAACCAACTTTGCTGCTGAAGCTCATCATCACTGAGGCAAACAGAAAGCTGTAGGTAGGAGACAAATCCTTCCTGTACAGCGTTGCTCCAATTTTGGTATCTGCTACACCACAGAAGCGTAGCAAATTTCCCATTTGCTCATTTTCAGGCTGGGGCATGTCATATGAATCAGCAATGGGCAGATGAAGAACCTCCCTGAGAAGATCAGCGGTAATCTCAATGATCTGAGTCCCATTGAGAATAGTCCCCTTGATGACTTTGGTGTTGGGATTGTAGGCACAAGTGTACCAGAACTCGTACACCATCTCCTGGTACAAGACACCAGGAGTAGCAGTCATGGCATAGTTCAACGGATGAACTGTGAAAAACTCCACCATTTGATCATAACCTTTCCCCATATAGTTTTTGGGGATTGTGAGGTTGGCAATGTAGTTTGTGGGTTTGAGGGTTAGCATTGTGGTGACTGATGAATGTTTCTGCACATCATCACCAACAAATACTGGTAGGAAGGGGTTGTTTCTGTGAGCCATTTTGAGAGTAGGGAAAGTAGCAGAAGCACAAGACACTTAGTCGAATTTTTAGGGTTCTTAGAAGGTTTATGATAGTAGTGAGGAAGACGAAGATGTAACAGTATGAGGTATTTATAGGATTTGAATGTGAGTGGGTATGAGAGAGAAACATTTGGGCGGTTGATTTGAAAAGGTCGTTAACGGAAAACGGAACGGTTATCCATGTCAGACCGTTTGTCAGACCACTTGAGCCCTTTTTAATCACTAACACACGTAACCCACATTATCCGCAGTAATTAAGTTAAATAAAAACAGAAATTAAGTAACTTAATTGTGAAGAAAGGTAATTAAAAACTATTGGTCTAAGCTGTTGGTTAAACTTGTGATGAGAAGGGTCATCACAAGCTGTTCATTCTTCAAGCTATTCCCTCAGCCTGTTCAACCATGTAGGAACAGGTTGTGTTCAATAGCTGAGCAGGTTACAAGACAATGTCTTGTAAATCAGTGTGAGGGAATGGGCAGAGTGAAGAATGGACCATCAGATCAGGCTGGACGAGTAAACTGTTTGTGTTCAGCCTGTTGTATGTTCAAGCTGTTCAAAGATTTCAGAAACATAACATGCAGAGCCTGTTCTGTCTAAGCTGTTCTGAGAAACTTGATCAGTGTGAGACATACAAAGTCTTAGACCTTTGAGGAAACTTAAGCACTTTTGTTTAACATGCCCAGCTTGCTGACAAGGTAATTAAACCTTGTTTCATCAAGAGGTTTGGTGAAAATGTCTGCAAGCTGTTCATTTGTGGAAATAAAACTTACCTCCACATTACCTTTCTGAATGTGATCCCTGATGAAGTGATGTCTGACTTCAATATGCTTTGTTCTTGAATGAAATAATGGATTGTTGGAAATGACTATGGCACTTGTGTTATCACACAGAATAGGAATTTTCCTATACACAAGCCCATAATCTTCAAGCTGATGCTGCATCCACAGAATCTGCCCACAGCAGCTTCCAGTAGCAATGTACTCAGCTTCAGCAGTAGAAGTAGACACTGAGTTCTGCTTCTTGCTGCACCAACTTATCAATTTACCACCAAGGAGTTGACATCCACCTGTTGTGCTTTTCCTATCTAGCCTACAGCCTGCAAAATCAGAATCTGAATAACCTGTTAGTTCAAGGCTGGAGTCTTTGGGATACCAAAGACCCAAGCCTGGTGTACCCTTCAGGTATCTGAAGATTCTCTTAACAGCAGCTAGATGAGATTCCTTTGGATCAGCTTGGAACCTAGCACACAGACAGGTGGCAAACATATTATCAGGTCTACTAGCAGTTAAGTATAGCAAGCTCCCAATCATACCTCTGTAAGCTGTTACTGAAACAGCTTTGCCACTGGTATCAGCATCCAATTTTACATTGGTTGCCATTAGGGTTTTAATAGGAGAACTTTGATCAAATTTAAACTTTTTCAAGAGATCTAAGGTATACTTTCTTTGATTTATAAAAATTCCAGTTGAGGTTTGTTTAACCTGTAATCCTAAAAAGAAAGTAAGTTCTCCCATCATACTCATTTCATATTTAGATTTCATGAGTAATGAAAAATTCTTGCACAACTGCTCATTGGTAGAACCAAATATTATATCATCCACATAAATTTGAACAATATAATATCATATTTCACCTTCTTTATGAACAGTGTAGTATCCACTTTACCTCTGGAATACCTATTGTTCATAAGGAATTCAGTAAGAGTGTCATACCAGGCTCTAGGGGCTTGTTTGAGACCATAGAGAGCTTTGTCCAACTTATAGACAAAACTTGGATGATGTTCATTTTCAAAACCTGGAGGCTGGTTGACATAAACTTCTTCTTGCAGCTTCCCATTCAAAAATGCACTCTTCACATCCATTTGAAATACCTTAATGCTCTTATGAGCAGCGTAGGCTAGATACAAACGAATTGCTTCTAGCCTGGCCACAGGAGCAAATGTCTCATCATAGTCAATTCCTTCCTCCTGTCTATAACCTTGAGCAACCAGTCTTGCCTTATTTCTTATGACATGACCTTGCTCATCCATCTTATTCCTGAAAACCCATTTAGTTCCAATTATAGTTTTGCCTTTAGGTGCAGGGACCAGCTTCCATACTTTGTTTCTCTCAAACTGATTGAGTTCTTCTTGCATGGCAGTGATCCAATTGGCATCTTTTAGTGCTTCATCCACTTTCTTTGGCTCCATTAGTGAAACAAAACTAGAGAACATACAGAAGTTCCCTAAGCTGTCCCACCTTGTTTGTACCCCTTTGTTAAATGTCACCAATTATTTGATCATTGGGGTGACATCTGATCCACTTAGGATCATTCTTCAATGATGATTCTCCTGAGTTATCAGCAACTTTAGCAAGTCCTGTTGAACAGCTCTCAATATTTTCAGACACACTGTTGTCCTAAGCCTGCTCACTTGTTGAACATGACTGACCACTGTTGAACATATCAGCAGAGGAACCAAGAAAATCAGCATTTATGGGTTCAGGACATGCAGTGGTAATTAGGTCAGTACACTTATTCACACAGGGTGTATTGACATAATCATCATCATGCCCATCATGATTAACAGGTTCCACACTGGGTGTTGTGGAAGCTTTTGAGTCCTCTTCACTGTTCGAATGCATTAAATCATCAAAGTTTAATTCTCCTGAAACTGATTCAGGAACAGCTTTGGTGGGAGCATTCTTGGACTCTTCAAAGGTGACATTGATAGATTCATCTATCACCTTTCTTCTGTTGTTGTACACTCTGTAGGCTTTTGAGATAGCAGAGTAGCCAACAAACACACCTTCATCAGCTTTTGGTTCAAACTTTGCCAGTTGGTCCCTTTGATTCAAAATGAAGCAGGGACAACCAAACACATGAAAGTAACTGACACTTGGTTTCCTCCCTTTGAGCAGCTCATAGGGGGTCTTGTTGAACCTTTTTACCACTAAGGATCTGTTTTGGGTGAAGCAGGCAGTGTTAACAGCTTCAGTCCAGAATGATGAAGGTAAACCAGATGCACACAGCATGGTTCTAGCAGCTTCAATGAGAATTCTGTTTCTCCTTTCAACAACTCCATTTTGTTATGGAGTTCTTACAGCTGAGAAGTTTTGAGTGATTCCTTTCTCTTCACAGAAGTCCTCAAGAGTACTGTTTCTGAATTCAGTACCATGATCACTTCTAAGCTGCTTTACCTGGGCAGAGTTCAACATTTCCATCTTTTTCACAAATCCAATAATTTCTCTAGCAGCCTCTCCTTTGCTCTTCAAGAAGATAACCCATGTGTACCTGGAGAACTCATCAACCATTACTAGAGTGTATCTTCTTCCTCTTAGACTTGGGACATTAACAGGTCCAAACAAGTCCATATGGATTAAGAAGAGAGGAGTATCAATAGAGAAGTTATGTTTGGATTTTAATGATGATTTTCTCTGCTTGCCTTTCTCACAAGCTGTGCAGAGTTTATCTTTAACAAAGGTCATAGAAGGCAAACCTGTCACCAACTCTTTCTTACTGAGTTTGTTGATATTCTTGAAGTTCAGGCGTGACAGCCTTTTGTGCCATAACCAGTTTAGGTCTACATTTGTTCTTGTGAGGAAGCAGGTTTCAGTTGTCGGATCAGCAGATTGCATGTCCACAACATATACACCTTTCTTTCGTTGAGCACACAACACAACCTTGCCTTGGGGATCCAATATGTAACCCAGGTGCTCATCAAAGTTAACTTTATAGCCAGCATCACACAGTTGGCTTATGCTAACAAGGTTATGTTTTAGCCCAACCACATAG
This sequence comes from Centrapalus pauciflorus, assembly GCA_020465985.1. NCBI lineage: Eukaryota > Viridiplantae > Streptophyta > Magnoliopsida > Asterales > Asteraceae > Centrapalus > Centrapalus pauciflorus. Next base: position 19,870 of record JAANYP010000584.1, on the reverse strand, counting down.
GCTACTCTTTTGAACACTGCAGTACCAGCTTTAAGAGTTCCATATCCCTCAGTGGATCCCTGTACATTGTCACCAAATGTGACTTTTGGCCCTTTTTCAGGCCTAAGATCACTCAGCAGGTCCTTACAACCAGTCATGTGCCCTGAGCAGCCACTGTCCAAGTATCAAACTTGGGATGGTTGTTTTTCCTGCAGAGTGATAAGAAGAATATTAGATACTTTTAGGGGAACTCATCACAGAGATGAGTTCTCCTACTTCATCAACATTTGTTGATGGACTTGTGATGTCAACACTAATATTCCCTATTTGAATGGTATCAGTTTGAATACCACTCTCATTGACTGAGATGTTTCCAACACTGTTTATGTTGGCAGTGAGGGAACCATCAGAGTCATCATGCCTCATGTCCTCAGTTTCAGGATAGTCTTTTGTAACATCCTCAAATTATTTTATTGTAATTGGGCTAATTAAGTGGAGAATTTACAATTAAGTTGAATTTGAGCAATTATTATGTATTTGGGTTATTTAGAAGTTTGTTGTTATTTTAAGAAAATTTGAACTCGGAATTATTATTAAGGAGTATTATGAATGATAAAAGTTAATAATGATAAATTTAAGAATAAATCAGTATTTTATGGAACCGGTTAAGTTGAGGGGTGAAATGTGCAAAAATGATGAAAGCTGAATAAAAGGGCTAAAAGCCATTCATTTTCATATTTCACTCTCTCTCTCTACATTCTCTCTCTAGAAGTTCTCTCTACATCTCTCTAAGATATCTCACAAACCGACCGTCGGATTTTCGAGAATTATACGTCAACGGAAAGATCTCGTGGAGTACAACAACAATCTACAAACGGATTTTTGATTTCATACGAATTGAGGTAAGAATCGACACTTTTAAGTTTGTTGTTTCGGTTTTAAAGAACTAGAATTTCGAATCTGTCATTTTATGTAAATTGGAGCTTTTTTTGCTTGAAATATTGCTGGAATGTGATAGTATATGCATAGTAGAATCGAATCTAGGTATCATACATGATATATATCAGTGATTTTAGGCCTTAGAATGATGGATTTAAGTTATAAGGATGAACAGACTCGAATATACCAAGAACAGAGTCGAAATGCAAGAACAAACTCGAGTTTGGTGCTAGATTCGAGTGTGTACCATTAGATTCTAAGGGGGGGTTCGAATCTATGCCTAGATTCGAAGTGAGGTTCGAATCTATGCCATAGGGTTCGAATCTATGCCATATGGTTCGAATCTAGTGATTAGATTCGAAGGTAAGCCCCTTAAATTCGAGTTTAATGCCTAAAATTGAGAAATCTACTCTCTAAACTCGTGTAATTTAAATGGAACTCATAAACAACACATAAAATGATAAGGGTTACTCAAAGGACAAGATGTAAACTTGAAATGGGTTCAAACTTAGTTGTAGTTCGAATTTGGACATAGACCCGAAATAGGAAAAATGTTGCAAAACTTACGAAACTTGGTTTTATGATTTAAACGGTTATTGATACGAAGTATTGTTGTAATTAATATAACAGGTCCCTTGTGGTGTTATTTAACCCACAGTGGGGTACTTGGTGGATCCGGTTGAAAGGCCGCGGAGAAATAATATTGGTTAACATTTATCTACGCACCCACTGTGAGTACCTTTGATTTTAGCATGTTTACATCTGCTTTATGTTTGCTAGGCCTGCTGAGGCATGTTGTTTCACTTTCGTTTGACACTCTACTAACTTGCGTATATATAATGATGCACATTCACATTTGCTGCATGTCCTTTCTTTTGTTGTGCATCCTGTTGATGTCGATGGACCTGAGTGGTCGCATCTGTACTCTGATGTTACTGTGCTATATGAGCCAAGAGTTTGACACCTCTATGGCCAGGATAGACAGTATGACATCCCCGATGGTATGTTTGCCTCAGTTTGGTGGGTTTTTCTTAATGCCGAGTGTGTCAGCTCGAAGGGGCTGCGGGCTCAGGTTTGCGTACCTTGGGTGCGTGTGGAGTATACGGTATGTGTTACCGCGGTTACTCTGTGTGGCATCATAAAGATTTGTTGAATGCGTAAAATCATATGGTATTCACTAAGCAATCGCTTACCCTATTAGTTGTTGAATTTTTGCAGGAAAAGGGAAGTCTACTGCTGGACCTTCTCGTTAGGCCATTTGAGAAGATTTGGAAGAAATCTGTTACTTAATCGGTACTTATGTTGTGGAACAAATGTTATAATATGTTTCGGATGATTGTAATAATTGTATTTGGATATGTAGACTTAGATATGGTACCTTGTAGCACCATAGGGTGTTTGACACTTTTGCACTACTTTTATTCCATGTTTTTAATGCTTCCGCACTAAAATCTAGGTTATCAGATCATTATGTATTGTATGATGGTGATTAAATCCTGGGAGTTTGTAATTGGTGGTTGTTGTGGCAAGGGTGTCACACGAGATGGTATCAGAGCAGTAGTTTGAGATTCAAGTGTCCGTGAGGTATTGATCTCAAACATTAAGTGATGATATGTAGTGAATTTAGGAAATGATCTGAACTAAGATAGGCTATGATCTAGTATTCATAAGAGATTGACTATCATACGGGACAATTAGGTGGTGTCTTTAAATAAATGACATGTTACTAAACAAGTTATATATTTTGTATTTCAGAACATGTCTGGAGGAGGAATGACACCAGAAGAGACGAGAGAAATGATGCTAGCCATGATGGCTGAGCAAAATCGGATGATACAAGACCAGTTTCGGGCTCGAGATGAGGCCGAAGCTAAACGAAGAGAATATAAGAGGAAGAATAAGGAAAGAGAGAGAAACAATGACGAACAAGATGACAATATTGGTTCATCTAATAAGCCCAGAAGTTGTCGGTTTAAGGATTTTAAGGGAAATGGAGCAGTCGAGTTTAATGGACTGGGTGATGCTGTTGCTGCTCTGGAATGGATAACAGCCACAGAACGGACATTCCCAATCAGCGATTGTGCTGAGAAGGACATGGTCCATTTCGCTACTGCCATGTTCACCAAAGACGCAATAATGTGGTGGAACTCGATGGTGAATGCATTAACAATGGAGAAGGTTGCTGTAATGACATGGGCTGAGTTTACCGAAATCTTCACTCAGCAATACTACCCGGCCGATGAACGCCGAAGACTAGAAGCTAAGTTCATGACACTAATCCAAGGGACTAAGTCTGTGTCTCAATATGCGGTAGAGTTCACGAGACTAAGTTTATTTGCACCTCATCAGGTTGATACAGAAGAAAGAAAAGTGACCCGATTCGAGGTAGGTCTTGATTTGGAAATCCGAAGAGTGATGAGCAACGTACGCTACCCCACATTTGCTGGTTTACTGGAAGCCGCCAGAAATGTGGAACAGATTCTAAGTATGTCTGGATATGTGATGGGGTCTGCTGCTGCTTCAGCTAACCCAACTCAACCTTCACCGCCGAAACGACAACGTGAAGGAGACTACTCCGGTTCTGTACGATCATCGCAGTACTCGCCGCAACAGTCATTCCGCCGACAGTCTAGTTCTTCTGGTCGTGCTCGAGCATACTCTATCAACACTGAGCCGCAGTACTGCAATAAATGCAATTTGGAACATTTCGGCAAGTGTACCAAGGGGCGTGCATGTTTTTGCTGTGGAGAATTGGGTCACTACCAAAATGAATGTCCAAGGAAGGGAGATGCTTGCCATAAGTGTGGTGTATGGGGACACTACAGTAGGAATTGCAGAAGGAACGATCCAGCTGCTGCTGCTCCATCTACAACACGATCATCGGGAGGTTCAAGTGGTGGTTCAGTCAACCGCCGGAACCAGTCACAAAGGGGACAGGCTAGTGCATTTCAGATTACCGCGGAAGAAACTAAGGAAAACCCGGAGATGGATGCGGGTACGTTTATAAGTTAAATTTTTGCTTGCATTAGTAATGTTTAATTCTGATGTCAATAGGTCTTTTGTGTCTACTGTTTTGTACAACGAATAGTCATGACACTGTTTAAGTTACTTGCTATAATTGACATAGAAACTACTAGTAACGCCCTAGCCGAATTAGATTACTTATATCATAACTGCACCTTAGAAATTGAAGATGTAGTCTTCGATTGGGATCATACTCTGATAGCATTTAGTGAATGTAACGTGATAGATATAGAAGATGTCGGCATTATGAATAAGAATGACAAATGTCAAAAAAAAAAAAAAAAAGAACTGATGTTTGTTATAATTGTGGAAAAATGGGTCATTTTAGAAGAGTACTTTAAGATTCTATACGTAACCTCATTAAAGTTTTATGATTCTAAAGATAACATGAACATGAGTATTAGGAAAAGTTGTTACTATTATAAGTAAGATGATGATTGTGAATAAGAATACGTTAATGTATGAATAGGCATTAGATGAATAAGCTAAAATGGATTTTGAAATTCTGAATTGGAAAAGATGTTTTGAATATCGTGAGAATATTTTGTAATTGGAATCAAGGAACTTGTTTCAATATTGATATATATATACGAATATTATATGAGGAAACTAGTCTAGAAATTTTGGGGAAAGTATACGAGGGTATAATAATACAAGACTGGTGTTCATATGATATGAGATTTGGAATATACAATGTGAAATATAAGTAAAATATGTATGTGAGTTGTAATCAATTAGAAAGGAAACATGATGATACATGAGGATAGTATATTTATTGATATGGTAATTGATCAATAAGAAGGTTAAAGAGACTTTGGATAATAATGAAAATTTGCTTATACAGTAAAGAAAGGTCTAATACTACGATTAGGAATCTAAGGGAGATTCGGAGGTGGTCATGAGTTTTGTTTAAATTTTTGGTGTCGATTAATTAAATTGTAACTACTGCATTGGTGCAATCAATGTTAGTGCTTTAGTTGTTGGTTGTGATAAGTGTTGAAATTGCTTAAAAACGCATTAGTTAAAGTAAATCATGTGTATCATGATTATACTTTAGGAGTCGAAGAAGTAAGTTTATATTCTGGGGTTTTCCCAATAACTTACTGTTCATATTGTCATGCATATAACGAAATATAAGTGAAATGCGGCACAAACATGAATACGAGTAAAACTTGTCGGCAACCGATAGAAAATCAGAATGAATAGACTATTTTCATATTGGTATATATGACAATATAATGTATTTTGGATTTAGGTAAAAGCTGAAAAGATCAATGGATTAGATAGGAATTTCATATAACACTAGTTATCATGATAAAGTAAAGAAGGCAATGTTTAAAGTTTCGCACGCAAAGAAAAGTAGAAGTCCTACATGTTGGAAAGAAATCGCAGGAAACTCTGATGGTTATGTCCGTAATATCACAAAAAGATGTTACTATGGTGATAATTATAAACCGATCAGTTATAAGACAAATAATTGAGTGTAGTTGAAAGTATCACCGATAAGGATTGAAACCGGATCTGTAAGAAGGGTACAAGTTGACACCGGGATGTGTTGGCACAACTAGAATAATGGAAAAGTTAGGAATCAGTCGAGTCATTTGGAATTTTTCCTAAGGAAGTATTGAATTAACACATGGTGTTTCATGTGGAAAGCTGTATGAAATCCTTCCAACTGGTGATGAAAATTGGCTGATTATATCAAATTAGAATTCGAGAAAGGTTAGTATATGTTGAGAAACATGTATGTGTTTTGAAAACTAGCATCAGAAATTAAGGATCAAAAAGATTAAACTAGGGTTAATACGTTGGAAGCATCACAAAGGAGTAAACCATGCTTGGGAGATAAAAGCCGCTATGTTGAATAAGTAAACGAATCTGTTCAAATACAAGTAACTTCGAGGACGAAGTTGAGCGTGGTGGAGCCCATGCTGTAACATCCTCAAATTATTTTATTGTAATTGGGCTAATTAAGTGGAGAATTTACAATTAAGTTGAATTTGAGCAATTATTATGTATTTGGGTTATTTAGAAGTTTGTTGTTATTTTAAGAAAATTTGAACTCGGAATTATTATTAAGGAGTATTATGAATGATAAAAGTTAATAATGATAAATTTAAGAATAAATCAGTATTTTATGGAACCGGTTAAGTTGAGGGGTGAAATGTGCAAAAATGATGAAAGCTGAATAAAAGGGCTAAAAGCCATTCATTTTGATATTTCACACTCTCTCTCTACATTCTCTCTCTAGAAGTTCTCTCTACATCTCTCTAAGATATCTCACAAACCGACCGTCGGATTTTCGAGAATTATACATCAACGGAAAGATCTCGTGGAGTACAACAACAATCTACAAACGGATTTTTGATTTCATACGAATTGAGGTAAGAATCGACACTTTTAAGTTTGTTGTTTCGGTTTTAAAGAACTAGAATTTCGAATCTGTCATTTTATGTAAATTGGAGCTTGTTTTGCTTGAAATATTGCTGGAATGTGATAGTATATGCATAGTAGAATCGAATCTAGGTATCATAGATGATATATCAGTGATTTTAGGCCTTAGAATGATGGATTTAAGTTATAAGGATGAACAGACTCGAATATACCAAGAACAGAGTCGAAATGCAAGAACAAACTCGAGTTTGGTGCTAGATTCGAGTGTGTACCATTAGATTCTAAGGGGGGGGGGGGTTCGAATCTATGCCTAGATTCGAAGTGAGGTTCGAATCTATGCCATATGGTTCGAATCTAGTGATTAGATTCGAAGGTAAGCCCCTTAAATTCGAGTTTAATGCCTAAAATTGAGAAATCTACTCTCTAAACTCGTGTAATTTAAATGGAACTCATAAACAACACATAAAATGATAAGGGTTACTCAAAGGACAAGATGTAAACTTGAAATGGGTTCAAACTTAGTTGTAGTTCGAATTTGGACATAGACCCGAAATAGGAAAAATGTTGCAAAACTTACGAAACTTGGTTTTATGATTTAAACGGTTATTGATACGAAGTATTGTTGTAATTAATATAACAGGTCCCTTGTGGTGTTATTTAACCCACAGTGGGGTACTTGGTGGATCCAGTTGAAAGGCCGCGGAGAAATAATATTGGTTAACATTTATCTACGCACCCACTGTGAGTACCTTTGATTTTAGCATGTTTACATCTGCTTTATGTTTGCTAGGCCTGCTGAGGCATGTTGTTTCACTTTCGTTTGACACTCTACTAACTTGCGTATATATAATGATGCACATTCACATTTGCTGCATGTCCTTTCTTTTGTTGTGCATCCTGTTGATGTCGATGGACCTGAGTGGTCGCATCTGTACTCTGATGTTACTGTGCTATATGAGCCAAGAGTTTGACACCTCTATGGCCAGGATAGACAGTATGACATCCCCGATGGTATGTTTACCTCAGTTTGGTGGGTTTTTCTTAATGCCGAGTGTGTCAGCTCGAAGGGGCTGCGGGCTCAGGTTTGCGTACCTTGGGTGCGTGTGGAGTATACGGTATGTGTTACCGCGGTTACTCTGTGTGGCATCATAAAGATTTGTTGAATGCGTAAAATCATATGGTATTCACTAAGCAATCGCTTACCCTTTTAGTTGTTGAATTTTTGCAGGAAAAGGGAAGTCTACTGCTGGACCTTCTCGTTAGGCCATTTGAGAAGATTTGGAAGAAATCTGTTACTTAATCGGTACTTATGTTGTGTAACAAATGTTATAATATGTTTGGGATGATTGTAATAATTGTATTTGGATATGTAGACTTAGATATGGTACCTTGTAGCACCATAGGGTGTTTGACACTTTTGCACTACTTTTATTCCATGTTTTTAATGCTTCCGCACTAAAATCTAGGTTATCAGATCATTATGTATTGTATGATGGTGATTAAATCCTGGGAGTTTGTAATTGGTGGTTGTTGTGGCAAGGGTGTCACATCTTTGGCCAGATGTGTCTTCATTCCGCATTTATAACACTTTCTCCTTTTAGCATTTTTTGGAAGAAGACCTTTCACAAACACATTCTGGGTTATTTCTGTTGATTAGCAAACTTATTACTTTTTGATGAATCAACAGCTTGAGTGGAAAGTTCAATAGTCACAGCTTTGCCTGTCTCTTCTTTCCTCTTTTTAGGAGGGCAGATATCAAAGATAGGAAGCTTAATTGGCTTTTGAACTTCCACAGGTTTAGGAAACTTATTCCCAGATCTCTCAGGCTGAGCAATGACTTTGCCTTTGCCCTTCCTGAGATGTGATTGATGTTGCCTATCAACATAATTATTATTTCTTGTTTTTAAATACTTATTCTCATTTAAAACCAGTTTACCACTATGATTAGAAAACTTATTTGAAATCACAACAGGTTTGCCTTCAACCTGAGACTTACTCTTGTTAAAGGCAGACTGCTTACCTTTTGAAAACTTATTTTCAAAATGTTCAGCATTAAAAGGATTAGTATGCCTTTTTACACCAGCTTTAGACCCAAAGCCTGTTTTGTCAATAGGTTTGGTGTCCACAGCTACAGTTTGGACATGCTTTCCTTTCTTTTGCTTGTGTGAATCAGCAGAACACTTAGGAAGCTTATTTGATGGAAAACTCATTTCATCAACAGCTTTTGAGCTAGGTTCACACGAGCTGTCAGTGTTTTGAGGCCTGACAAACCTGTTTGTTGAGATTAATTTACCATTCACTTTTTGAATAAAAGTGTTTGGAAGCTCACCAAGAGTGGACAAGTGTTCTTTTAAATTATTAACCTCAACAATGGAAGCTGCTGTGTCAAGATCCCCTCCAAGATAGGCTTGGATTTGTGCTGGAATCTGCTGACTTATGCAGTGGCTGACTTTTTGTGCAGATTGGCACCAAGACTCAACTATCTTTTGAAGCTTAGCATGTTTTATATATGTTTCTCTCTTTTCTTCCAGTAAAATGGAATTGATGTGTTTTAATTCATCAAGCTCAGCTTCCAACTTATGGAAGCTGTCCAGTTTACTGGATTTTGTTTCAATGTCAGTTTTAAGCTTAGAGATTTCAGATAATAAAACAGCATGCTTCTCAACATCAGCTTTTAGATCAACAAGCATATATTCAAACATTTTAACTTTTTCTTAAGAACTGTAATCCATAAAATTTTGTACCTTATACATCATTGTAGGGTTCCAGTTCTCCAAGCTGCTGAAAGCTTCAGCTTCAGCCAGATCCTATTTGAAGTTGCTTGTTGATGGGACATCAATGTTGGCCATCAGACAGTTGTTGTCTTCTTCAGCAGATGATGAATCAGACTCCTCCCAATCACAAGTTTCTGCCATTAGTCCCTTTTGCCGGTTAGAAACCACTGAGTTTTCTAACTTCCTCAGCTTAGCCATGGCCATAAGATACTTTACCATATAGCCATCATCCCTGTTTGTCTTGTGTGGTTTGGATGTCTGACCAACAACTTTTGACACACAGTCAGCAGCTATATGGCCAGTTTTGCCACATTTGAAGCACTCAGCTTTGGTCTTGTCAAATGCTTTCTTTTTGACAGCATTTGAGCTTCCCTGTAGCATGTTTCTTCCAAACCTTTTCTTGTTGAACCTTTTGAGAAGCATGGCTATCATCTGCTCATCATCCAGTTCAGCACTATCTGCATTGTCTTCCTCATCAGACATTTCCTCCTTATCATCAGCCTGTTGATCAGGTTGAGTGAACACATCACTCACTTGATTTACAGGTTGTCTCACACTGGCCACAAAGGCTACACCTTTCTTAGATATTTCCAAGGCATTTCTCTTTTGTTGCCTTGATTGCTCATCATTCAGTAAGGATCCATATAAGTTAACAAGATCCATACTTCTGATGGTACATGAATTCCTTAAAATTGTAGAAAAATAATTCCATTCTTCAGGCAGAACATCTAAGAACTTGTTTACCAAAGTTAGGCTGTCCTTGGTGATCCCAACAGCTTTGAGATCATTTACAAGAGTAGTAAACCTGGTGTAGGTTTCAGTGAGAGTCTCCTTTGGTTTTGCAAAGAAGAGTTCATATTGTCTAACAAGATTATTAATCCTGTTGTCAAGTGTGATTGTGGGTCCATCATAGACGGTACACAAAGTATCCCACATCTCCTTGGCAGTCTTCATCTTCTCAACCTGTTTGAACACATCATCAGGTAGAGAGATGACCAGATTATTTCTGGCCTTTGCATCAAGAGCCACCAGTCTTTTGTCTTCATCAGACCATTGAGCTTTTGCTTTCTCAAATGTTCTGATTTCAGGAGCAGCTCCTTCAACAGCAGGAGTTATAGTTGTAACAGAGGTTGGCACATAGGGACCCTCCATTACAATCTCTGGTAGTTGTACATCCAGATTCTCTAAGTAGAGCATCATTCTGCACTTCCAACCAGAAAAGTTCTGATGATTGAACTTTGGAGGTTTGCCCATTGAGCCATTGTCATAGTATGAGGAACTTGCAGCACTGTTGTCCATGGAAACTTTGGGAGAATGAGAGATCTAGATCAATGACACACACTCTAAACTGCTCTGATACCAGTTGTAGGTCCCAAAAGATATCCCAAGTATATAGCTTTAAGCTGTAGAGGGGGGGTGAATACAACACTTTTCAAAAAAACTACTCACAATTTTCTCAATGTTTGTATGTATTATTAACAAATGTTAATTGCAAACAAGCTTGAATGCTGAAAGGTTCAAGCTGAGATGACAGATACAACAATATGTTTAACCAGTCTAAGACTGACTTAAACTAATTACACTGAATACACTCACTAAGAATCACTCACTGTGTTTACAAGACTCTGAGGAACAGCTTGAACAAGAACAGCTTAGACACTGAGCACTGTTTTATTCAAGCAGACTTGCATGCATGAAAGACACACTTTGAATGCACGTTCACTCTTGTTTTCAGCACTTAGCTTTTTGGCTTAATCTTTCAATCCTTGGAAGTTTCTTTTTATATTCACTCAGAGGGTCTAAGTGAAGCTTCTTCATTGGACGGAATGAAAAAGGAGAAGTCTTATTGAAAAGACAACATAACCTTTTCTGCACTTTTCTGAAAAGCAGACTTGTCTTCATATGGGCAGAACTTTTGTCTTTTCACTTTGTCTACTGTTGTATTGCCTTTAACCAAATAAGGAATGTCAACTTTGTGTTTTTCTTCCTTGTAAAGCCCCATTTTGATATAAGAAAAAGGTCAGTCACCCTTTTTCAAATAACCTTTTGTCTTCATGTAGCAGAACAGCTTGGGCAGGCTGAGCAGTTCTGATTTCCACTTTGTCTTCGACTTTGAAAACTGATCTTGCAGTCAAAAACAATACATGAGGACTTGGAAACACATTCCATAAAATGTTTAGCCTGTTCACAAAGAACAGGTTCTGTTCACAAAGAACAGAACACTTGTAAACTGCCCAAGCTGCTCACTAGTGTAGAGCAGCGTAGACAGTTTATGTCCAGCCTGTTTAGCAGACTGAACAACTTGAGCAAAACTGCCTTTGTTGCAACACATGCAACACATAGAACAGCTTAAGGCTGATATTGCAAATCATTTTCAGGTTTCAATAAGGCATATAACAGGCCTTAAATTCAACCTTCAAAAGCATCAATAGGTTTGATTAATAATCTCCCCCTCAGATGCAGAACAGATTCGACTGAGGCCTTTTTGTGCATAACAATATATATATATATATATATATATATATATATATATATATAATTTTCCAGCTTTTTAAGGTTTTTTTGGCCTACTTTGAGGCTGTTTTTGACCAAGCTCCAAAACGATTTTGGCTTTGGTTTTCTTGGACATTAAACTACTATATACAAAGAATTTTTAAAGTCAAGAACGGCCATTTTCTGAGGTGTTTAAGTTAGCGAAAAAGCTCTCTAAAAACGCTATGTTGGCCTTTTTTGAGCTGTCAAACTTTCGGGTTTCCAAATAATGTCTAAAGGTTCTAAACTCCATAATAAATTATGAAAACTTCCAGATTGTTATTTGAAATATAGATCTAACTTTTTGGACAAGAATCAACTCATTTCGTTAATTTATGAATTAGTTATGATTTTTCAAAGTCGACGTAATATTTCTGCCGAAAATCCGGATTTCATAAACTTGAAACAACTTGTGATTCTTGTTGTTTATTCAAAACCCACTTGTATAAAAGGTTATAAAACACATTTATATAACTTATTTTCATAATATTTATACTTACATAATGTGTTTATATATTTATAAACACATTTGAAGAAAACAAACTTAAAACAAAACTTGTTATTTATAAACTTGAGTTTTTTATGAAACGTGTTGTTGTTGGTGACTATATATATTTTGCAAGTCTTATATCAATATAAATATAAGATGTAATAAGTTAGTAATTACTTACTTTGATGTATTAGAAGTATGAAAATGTGTAGAAGAGTTGTTCTTGAATTAGTTGCACCAAAGAAACTCTTGAAAAGCTTGAATTCTTGAAGAATAAAGGAAGAAAACAACTTTTGTTGTTTGCGTTTGGCTATGGGCGATTTTGAGAGAGTAAAATGAGAGGTTTTGCTCTTGCAAATGTGTGAGGATGAATGAGAAATGATCTCTCTATTTATGGAGAAAAATGGTCATCAAAGTGGAGGTTGAGTGGAGTGTTGGATGAGATGAAAGAAGATGATGAAAATGATTTGATTTTGATGGGTTATGGAAGTGTGTATTATAAATATGATGTCCAAACCTACTTGTACCTCTCTATGGCCAGATTTTTAGAAGATATTTTAATGTATTTTCAATTTTTTTTTGTATAAATGTATTTAGAATGTAATCTTGTATTTATCTTTTTTTTTTTTGTATATTCATATTACTTTTGAATGCATTTGTTTAATGAATTGTTTTAGTCTTGCATAATTAATGTTAAGTAAGTGTATTAGTATATGATTAGTGTCATTAATCATAATTTAATGATGTACTTAGTTGAATTAATCCATCATATCACAAATCGATCGGATTAATTAATTTGCCGATTCATCGCACCGATGAAATTGATTCTTATTGAATTGAATTTCCTTGTGAACTTTGTTAATCACTTTGAATAATTTCTAATCACCACTAATTAGCTTATAATTGGCCTGTAAATACTGATTAGGTCATATTTGCTAACCTGGTTTAGTGCCGGATGTTACAGTCTCCCCTTGTTAAGGGAATTTCGTCCCGAAATTTTATCTTGTTTCCTCAGGGGTCTTGTTACTTAAGAATAGGTGAGGGTATCTTTGCTTAAAATGGTCTTTGCATGCCTAAGTGAATTCTGGTCCATGTCTAGAATTCCATCTGACGTTCAGGATGGGTATACGACTGTGCTTCAAACCTTTATCCTTACGGTCCTGATTTCTACCGGCTCTTTGATGAAGCAAAGTTTATCAGTCGTATCTAACAAACACTTCTTCAGATTCAATACGTGGAAGATATTGTGCACGCTGCTAAGCTCTGGTGGTAGCTCTAAACGATAAGCTACTAGTCCAATTCTCTTTAAGACTTTGAATTGTCCAATGTAATGAGGATTCAGTTTCCCTTGTTTACCAAATCATACCACGCCCTTCCATGGCGAGACTTTCATCAGTACCCTTTCTCCTAATTGGAACTCAAGGGATTTTCTCCTTACGTCTACATAACTTTTCTGAAGATCGTGGGCAACTTTTAGTCGGTTCCGTATCTATACTATCTTTTTGGTGGCCTCAAGTATGATTTCTGGGCCAATGACTTGACTATCCCTGACTTTGGCCCAGCCAAGGGGCGATCGACATTTTTGTTCGTACAGTGCCTCAAACGGAGCAGCTTTAATGCTCAAGTGATAGCTATTGTTGCACGATAATTCCTCTAAGGCAATTGATTATCCCAACACTTCCCAAAATCGATTACACAGGCTCTTAACATACGTTCTAGGGTTTGAATCGTTCTTTCATTCTGACCATCGGTCTGAGGGTGATATGTGGTACCCATGTCCAAGTTTGTACCCAAAGCTTGTTGCAATAGATTGCCAAAAATCTAGATGTAAATCTGCTATCCGTATCCGAAATGATTGAAATACGCACTCCGTGTCTGGAGACGACTTCCTTGAGGTACGTTTGAACTAGCTTATTCATCCTGTTGTTCTCCTTGATTAGTAGGAATGCACGGATTTTGTTAGGCGGTCCATTATTACCCAAATGGTTTCTGATGTTTTATCTTAACTTTGGAGCATGTTAGGAATTTGTTGACATATGTGGCAACGCCAGCGTTCATGTTAGGCCACCAGTATAGCTCCTTGAGGTCATGATACATTTTAACGGATCTGGGGTGGACGAAATATCTTGATTTGTGTCCGTCATCTATAATCGGCTTTCTTACTCAACCAAAACAGGGTAACCAGACTCTATTCATGAAGTATCGATTTCCATTAGTCCTTATCCAAAACTATTTATCCATTCCGTGCAGGACTTCATTTTTTATATTTTCCTCCTTAACAGCTTCTACTTGTGCATCATGAACTAAGGAAGGAAGGTTTGGTTGAATGGTCATAAATAGGGCTCGTACTCTTAATGGCTTAGCTCGTTCCCTTCGGCTCTGAGCGTCTGCAACCACATTAGCTTTCCTCGGGTGGTAACGAATTTCACAGTTGTAATCACTTAATTGCTCCATCCAGCGACGCTACCTCATATTCAACATTTTCTAATTCAAGATGTGTTGGAGGCTCTTATGGTCTGTAAATACAGTATACTTCGTACCGTACAACTAATGTCTCCAAGTCTTAAGGATAAAGACTACTTCTCCCAGATCTAAATCATGCATTTTGTAATTTACCTTGTCAATCTTAAGTTTTCATGAAGTATAAGCTATGACCTTATCAGCCCATTGTGTGAAGCGTTATAGTAATCTATAAATTTCTTGCTTCTCTCGGGTAAGGACAAAATAGGCACGCTGCACAGTTTGTGTTTTAATAAATGAAATGAAGTCTCCTGATCCTCGCCCCAATCATACTTAATGTATTTTAGAGATCCGGTGATCTTTGAGAAACTTTTGATAATTGCCTATAATAAGTGGCAAGTCTTAAGGACTGTCATATCTCTATGGGGGTTCTAAGAGTTAACCAATTGCTGATAACCTTGATCTTTGTGGGGTCGACTTGGATCCCTTTACTATTGATCACGTGATCGAGAAATCTTACCTATCTTAGCCAAAAGTCAAACTTAGAAAGCTTGACATATAATTGTTCTTTCTTCAACAACTCTAGAATCAGTCTTAAATGTTTGCTCGTGCTCCTCCTTTGTTGGGAAATATTCTAAGTAGTTCAAACTGTTAGTTAGACTTCTCAGACTGTTAGTAGAATTTCTTTGTAAGTACAAAGTTCATGCTGTTAGTTGAAGAAGTTCGAGCTGCTAGTATAAAAGTTCATGCTGCCAGAGTAATTTCACTCAAGCTGCCCTGCTCAAGCTGCTAAGAGATTCAAGCTGCTCAACAGTTTTATAAACAGAAAGTGCTGATATTCAGGAAAAGATATTTACACGAAGATTCCAGCATATCTACTATCAGAGAAGTCAGAGTCCTTCAAGGAAACAAATCATAAAGCATTATAAATACATAGAATAGGTTAGTCTATTGTAATCAAGTTTCTGCATATTCAAGTTTGTAATTGCTTTTTGTTTAAGTTTTCATAAGCTTCTAAGGTTGTGAAACCCTAAGAACAATTTGTGTTCTTCGTCTAATCAAACAGATTAGAGGTGATTGTAATCATTCTGATTCAGCAATACAAGCAATTTTGTTTATTCCTTATGTTTATTTGTTATGAATTCTGAAAGCTTTTATCAAAATAATTAAGTGTTATTCCGCAAACTTCTTAATTAGACTTTGATTTAATATAAGATTATTGGTATACACTCTGATCAATTCAAATCAGTTAATCTTAGGGAGTTAAGTTCAGATCCTGACAAGTGGTATCAGAGCCACAGGTCGTTCTTTATTTTTCAAAGTCGAAAGCTTTTTTTTAAAATTTTAATCTTTTGCAATGAAATTTGATAATAGCAGCAGTGGATCTGGGCAAGGACTCAAAGTGCCTATGCTCAAGCCCACTGAGTTTGAGATGTGGAAACTCAGGATTCAACAACATATTTAATTCATTGATTATGCTATATGGGAAGCTATTGAATTTCCTCCAGTAGTTGATCCAGAACTTGATGATGAGGGAAAACCCGTCAAAACTCCTCCAAAAACTGAACTTGAAAGAAAGGCTAGAATGAATGAAGTGAAAGCTCTTACACTTCTATAAATAGCCATTCCTAATGCTTATCAACATCAGTTCAAAAAGTTTTATACTGCTCATTCTCTTTGGATTGCTTTAGAGAAAAGATTTGCTGGTAATGCCAGTACCAAGAGAAATCAAAAGGATCTTTTGAAACAGCAGTATGAAAACTTTTCTGGTGGCAAGAATGAAAACCTTACTCAGATTTTTGACAGGTTCAACAAACTGATAAGTGAATTGGAAAGTGCAAAAGTCAGCCTGGATCAAGATGAGGTTAACAGAAAGTTTCTTAGATCTCTTGGAGAAGAATGGACAGTTTATGCTGCTCAATGGAGAACAAAAGACACTCTTGATGAAATAGAACTGGATGATCTGTACAACAGTCTAAGAGTGTTTGAGACTGAGATTGACACTAAAAAGAAATCTTTTTCTTATTATCACAATACTGCTCTTCTGTCATCTGAAAAATCTAACTGCAGTGATTCCTTTTCAGGTGGTGATGGCAACTCTACTGAAGCTCACTATGAGGCTTTTGTTGCTAATGATGGACTGTTTGCTCTAAATGTTGAAGATCTAGAACAGATTCATCCAGATGATCTAGAAGAGATGGATCTGAAATGGCTACATGCAATGCTGATCATGAGAGCCAAAAGGTTTCTGAAAAGAACTGGCAGAACCACCTTTCCAGCCAGAGCAGAAGGCAAACCAGCTTTTGATAAGTCAAAAGTTGGTGTTTCAAATGTCACAAACTTGGTCACTTTGCTAGAGAATGCAGATCTCAAGGTCAACAGTCATCAAGGCCTCAGCAGACTAATCAGGCTTCATCATCACAAGCACTTGTCTCTCAAGAAGACAATGTGTTTGACTGGAGTGATCAAACAGAGGAAGAGTTTCAAAATCAAGCTCTAATGGCAGAAACATCAAATGTCTCCTCCACTGAATTACCATCTTAGGTAAATTCTAAACTTTGCTCTCAAACATGCAAAAATATGGTTAAAAAGTACAGAGATCATAATGAGAGCATGTGTAAAACTCTAGCTAAGATGGAAGAAAGGAGATATGAATACATGCAGGCCATAGAAGATCTTGAAAAACAGATCAATGACTATAAGGATAATGAGATTCAAATGGGACATGATAGAACATATCATGAGTGGGAGAAAAAGGAGCTAAATAAGAAAATAGAATCCCTAAATAAAAAGGTAGAAGAGACTGAACAAAAGGTGTTAGAGGCTAATAAGAAACTAGAATCTGTCAATGTAGATCTAGGTAACTTTAAATTGGCAAATCAAAAGCTGAAACACCTAATGGAAGTCCAATTTAAAGATAGGGTAAAATCTCAGGTTAATCCCAAAGAAGGTATAGGCTACAGAGCTACTCCACCCCCATACAACAACAAATACATTCATCTAATGAGTGAGGTTACTGATAGGCTTGTCAATGAACCATTAGATGAGTCTATGACTACTGTAGATCCTATCCTTGATAACAGTCCTGAATCTAAAGAAGATCAGATTCAAAATAGAGACTGTGAGTGCACAGCAGCTGAGAAAGAACACAAAACAATGAGTGCACCTATAAGCCCCCAATAAGAAAGGAAAGGAGAAGATGAGTGTGTGCAATGCTGCTCCACAGGTTTCTGTACCTTCTAACTGTAACACTGCATCTTCTTCAAAGAATAATAAAAGGGGTAAAAATGTTCCAGTCTGCACATGCCAAAAGCATGGTGTCCAAAAGTTTCCCAAACAACAGCAGGTAAGGGGAAATCAGAGGAACAATAACCATAAATTGTTCAATAAAACTGGTTCTCCAATTCAAACAGTCAAAAAATGTTTTCATTGTGGTAGAAAGAATCACTTTGCCAGAGATTGTTTTTATAAACCATCTGTTGCAAAACAGACTGTGATTCATCAAAAGACAAACTCTCAAAATTCAAAAAATTCAAAGGCCAAACCTTCTACTACATCAGTTCTAAAGAAAACAATTGATCACAGGTTCTCAAAAGTTAATAAGAAACAGTCCACACACCAAAAACAAGTTTTAGCTAAACCAAAATTAAATTTTTAACAAATATGGTGTGTTAAAGGTAAAAACTCAGGTGAACCTGTTGATACAAACGATGAAACTGCCAAATCTAAAGTTGACACTGCTAGTGCAAATTCTCAAGCTGTTAGCACTAAAGACTCAATTAAGACTGGTAGGCACAAAGTTGGGACTGGTAATGGATCATCTGAGACTGTTACTGAAAAGGATGGACAAAACACCTGGATACCTCATGTAATAACTAAGTACTCTCCACAAAATCCATCAGTGGATCTTACTAAGTATAAGAAATCAAAGACAGTATTTGGTTATGTTAATGCACAAGGACAACCCAAAGACAACTTGGTTTGGGTTTACTCCACTACTAACTGAGCTTTTATTTGTGCAGGGCAACTACAGGTCACCTCATAAAACAAGATGGCATTTGGACAGTGGATGCTCTAGGCACATGACAGGCAATTCTGAGTGCTTGTCAAATTTCAAAGGCTTTGAAGGAGGATTTGTTGCATTTGGAGGCAATTCCAAAGGAGGTAAGGTTACAGGTAAAGGTACTGTCAATGCAGGAAACATGACTTTCAATGATGTTTTGTATGTTGAACGGCTTAAGTATAATTTATTGAGTGTGTCTCAAATCTGTGACAAACAAAAAATTGTTTTGTTTACAGATTCTGAGTGCATTGTCCTTTCAAAAGATTCTAAAATTCCTGAAAATCTTGTTTTACTAAGAATACCAAGAAAGGACAATGTATATTGTTTCAAGTACTTTAAGCTGTTTGATATCCAAAGCATCATCCAATGAGTCTGCTCTTTTGCACAGAAGGATGTGTCACATGAACTTCAAATCCATGAATGTTTTAGTCAAAAAGAATCTGGTAAGAGGTTTACCACAAAAGGAGTTCATATGTGATGATCATTGCGTAGCATGTCTTCAAGGCAAGCAACACAAAACTTCTCACAAGGCGAAAGAAGTAAATTCAATCTCATCTGCTCTTCATCTGATTCATATGGATCTATTTGGTCCAACATCTGTTTTGAGTTTGAATAAAAGGGCTTACTGTTTAGTCATTGTTGATGATTTCACCAGATATACTTGGGTTTACTTTCTTAGGTCTAAAGATGAAACTGCTGAGCTAGTTAAGTCATTTATTCTTAAAATAGAAAACCAATCCAACTCAAAAGTCAAGGTGATTAGATCAGACAATGGAACTGAGTTTAAAAGTCATATTCTAAACAGTTTTTGTGAGTCCAAAGTGTTGGGAAATAGTTTAAGTATGCTCAAGCTGTTAGTTAGACTTCTCAGACTGTTAGTAGATTTTTCATGTAAATACAAAGTTCATGCTGCTAGTTGAAGAAACTCGAGCTGCGAGTATAAAAGTTCAAGCAGCTTGCCAGAGCAAAACACGCAAGCTGCTCAGTATTCATCGGCTCAAGTACATTCAAGCTGCCTCAACAGTTCATAAACAGCGAAAGTGCGGATTTTCAGGAAAGATATATGCTGTCGATCCAAACATCCAGCATATGCAATCATACACTACAGAGAAGTGCATAGTCCGCTTCTAGGAAACAGTCCCAAAAAAGCAATATAAATAAAAGAATAGGTCATAGAAGTTCATAGAAGTTTTCTGCATATTGTGTCTGGAATTG
>JAANYP010000583.1:287538-330493 GCA_020465985.1 Centrapalus pauciflorus | reverse complement strand
AAATATATATATATATATATATATATATATATATATATATATATATATATATATATATATATATATATATATATATATATATATATATATATATATACACTTGACGTTTTAAGCGGGTTTTATTTATAAACTTGTAATGTTGGGTGATTTACGACATAAAAATCTATAAATATATATTATCATATATTAGAGATATTAAGTCCCTATTATCATTTAGGACTCGATTAATCTCGCTCTGTGCATCATCCATCCACTTACGCTAAATAGCATTTTTCGCTCGTTTTTGCCATCACACGCTCGGTGAGTCCTCATAGCCCTATTTTCACACTGTTATGTTTTGGGGTTGAAATACATGCTTCGTTTTCATATGGACACGAAAGCAACTTCAATTCTATTATGTACTACACATGTGGTTCCATCAGCCCTTATATCGTGAACCGTTAATTGCATTTATTTGTAAGCGCGAATATATTGTGGATAGATCTATCGGGAGTCATGTCCCCCATTCGGGTTAGTTCGGGTCGGCTAACAGCGAGTGAATGTATATTCAACACACCGTATTACGTATGGGAATACTGCACATGGCAAACTCATTTTAATTAAGCTTCGGTTGCATGATGGTTATATGTAATACATAACATGGAATTTATGATTTTATAAATTCAAACTCTACTATTGTTGTCCATACAAGTCAGATTTACGTGTAAACCTATGAACTCAACAACAATTTTTGTTTACGTATTTTAGCGTGTATTTTCAGGAAATTGAGGCAAGTATGCCTTCGGACGTATTTTACTTTCAAGCTTCCGCATCCATGGAGTCGCATGCATGTTCAAAATTAACGGAGATTTAGCTGCATTATTTTGGATATTTTAATTATGTAATTAAATCTCTGTATTTGTGCGAACTTCATTTCACATATCAGACTATGTAAAACATTGCTATATTTTAAAGTTTTAAAAATGTTTTTTAAAAACGTCCATATAGTGGTCGTTCGTTATGATTATGGTTATGCTTCCGCGACGTCGTGCTTCGTTGCCAACCTGGGTAACGGGGTGTGACAGATTGGTATCAGAGCCATAGTTATAGTGAACTAGGTTGCATTAGTACCCTAGACTATAACTGAACTTAAGTTTTAATGATTTTGAAAATATCTTGTAACTAACTAAAAGACTATGCATGGACCTTGATAGCAGAAAACATGTCCCACCAAGAGATAATCATCTTGTCCGACTCAGAAGAGGAGTATACCCCTACCAGCCCATACAATCCGGAAGTATTTTCTGAGGAGGAGCCGACCGAGGAGGAAGACCCCTCGGAGGACGAGGATCCAATGGAAGAATTAGACGAAGAAGAACCGATGGAAGAGGACAACGCCAGGGTAGATCCACCATCCCCGGCAATCCCCGCCCGCACTCCATACCACCCAGCGGTGCCATCATTCAAGCTGTACCGTCCCTACCCAAATGGCCCAAAGATGTTGTATACACCCCGAAAGAGGGTGATCACACCGAGACGGGAGTCTATTCCGATCACGACCCCCAAACCAAATCCCCCACCACAGCACGGACGGGTAGACGCCCGAAGATGGGGCTGGATGCCTGAGACTCTCCGTGAGTGGGGACAAGAGGAAGGAATCCCTTCCCAGTTCGAGGTCGGAGGACCATCCTCCGCACCGATCCCACCACTCACCCAGGAGACAGCTGACCAGACCGTACCCCTGCTAGTAGCAAGGTCTTCCCGACATGACCTCCAAATCCGGTTACTTAACCAGGATATTGGAGAATTGACTGCCCGTCTAGAGCGGGAGGAGATTCAGAATTCCAGTTTATACTGGGTTAACCAGCATGCCCTCGCCATCCAACAGGATAGCCTGAATGAGCTTGGGCAGCGACTAGCCGAAAGAGAGGCTCGGAACGAGGAGCTAGCTCACCGCCTCAACGCATTGGAGAAGGGAGAGACCCCTAATCACTCCACACTTAGTACCCTTTATCTATCTTTGTAGTGTTAGGAAAAATATTATGTAATAGTGTAGGACAAAAATTTTTGGGTAATAAACCGCCCATTGTAAGAAAGTTATGAATGATTAATGAATATTACAAGTTATTTATGAAATTGTGATTGATGATTATAGTGTTGTGCCTTAAGAAAAATTTAAATCTTTAAGATTCAACTTCTTACACTATGCTCTTTTCTTTAAACTTTAAGATAATGCCGCCAAGAAGAGCTATGAACGCTGTAGAAATTGAGGAACTAGTCGCACAAAGAGTGGCTGCCGCTATAGCCACTTATGAGACCAATCGAAACAGTTCAGCTAATGGAGATGGTGGTGCTAGCCACACCACGGGAAGAACTGAAACCCACACAAAGGGTTGTGGAATTAAGGGGTTTTTGAGTCGCAAGCCCTGATACTTCAATGGAACTGAAGGAGCCGTCGGATTAGTACGATGGTTCGAAAAGTTGGAGTCTGTCTTCTGTGTTAGCGGATGCATTAAAGGAGACAAGGTGAAGTTCTCCACCCACACTCTGCAAGACAGCGCCTTGACATGGTGGAACTCGTACACCCAGTCTGTGGGGATTGATGCAGCTTACCAACTCGCCTGGACCGAGTTGAAACAAATGATGACCGAGGAGTATTGTCTTAGGAATGAGCTACAGAAGATGGAGTCAGAGTTTTGGAATCTGGCTATGAAAGGAACGGATGTAGCTGGGTACACCAACCGATTCCACGAACTAAGCATTTTGTGCCCTCAGATGGTGACCCCTGAATACAAGAAAATTAAGCGTTACATTTGGGAACTCGCTCCTCAAATCCAAGGCAATGTCACTGCCTCCAACCCAACCACCATTCAGGACGCCATCAGAATGGCTAACAACCTTATGGATCAAGTGTCCTGGAGAAACGAAGCCAAGGCCGGGGAAAACAAGAGGAAATGGGAGGACAAATCCGGGAAGAATACGGGCTCGCAATCCAAGATGCCCGAGACCATCAAGGCTTATGTAGCAGGAGTCGAGTCAAGGAAGACCTACATAGGTATAAATCCTTTCTGCACCCAATGCACCTATCATCACAACAAGGGTCCCTGCCCAACCCCTTGTGGAAAATGCAAACGTATTGGTCATTTGGCCAGGGATTGTAAATTTGGAACCCCGGGTAACAATGACGGCAATTGTAAGGTCTACACAACACGGATCTATCTAAACGCGGAACCGTCAACGAGTGCGGAAACCTCGTTAACGGGTTGACGGTAACAACTCTCACTCGGAACACGGAGACTATCAATAAGCTGTACGAACTACGACGGACACACCTACGAATTGATTCTCTCCGAAACAACACTAAAACTGATGATAAACTCGAAATCGCCTTGTGCTTAATCTCTCTCGAATTCTGCAAAAAGTCTCTTAATGATTCGAGTCTATCCCTAATTATAGAGGCTAATTCGAGTCTGCCATGGGCCAAACTCGAATAAGGCCCAAGGCCCATTCGAGTATGTCCCCTGGACACTCTCGAATCTACCTTAGATGTATATTCGAATCTGCCTAGGAACACATTCGAATCTGTCATAGATTCGAATGCCAATCCTTAGAGAATTCGAATTTACTCTTTCACATATTTAACTTAGCATTGAAACTTATGTTTTAAACTTATGTTTGAGTTTATCTTTGATCTTTATTTTTGAACTTCTTGTAATACGTTACATCAAGTTCAAACATACAATCAATAATAATTATCAAACATATATAAACATGTATATCAAACACTTGCTTATACCACAATGTTGGATTACTTAGACTGCTATCGTCACACAGGGTGTACCAACAGACTCCCCCTTGACGATAGCTTCTAACAATTCACACATTTGATTAAGTACTTTGTTTATTACTTATTCAAACTGCTGCCAGCATACAAACCCTTCTCAATACACACTCTAACTACATTTTCATACTTTCTAGCCTCACTATCCATATGAGTGTCGCTTGAGATCTTATGAGCATGCAGCACTTGAAGGTCATCTCTAGAAAGGTTTACAAGGTGAATGGGATTGTAGACTCTAAGAATTACTTTTTCTTCAAAATCTTCCATCACAGCTTCTCCCGTTTCACTCTCCACATACCACCTGTTTAGGGTTTTCATGACGTCCTGTGGCATTGGCTTGAGTGGTACCTTTCTCAGACATCTCACTGGTCTGTATTGTATTTTCATCCATGGACGCCGAGTCAGAGGATCAATTTGAGAATGATCCATTACTCGTTTACCTATCCTCGGATTAAGGCGTTCGAACTTTCTCGACCTTCCTTCTTATCTTATGATCTTGGCAATTATTTCAGCGTAAGGGTCGTTGGCGATATTGATTAGCTCCTTCCAAGCTAATGCCTTTATCTCAATCTTCGGAAAGGAATTGTATACTTTCAGAGTTTTCTAGAGGTACTGGAGACCATCTTTTCTTTTGATAATAAATAGCTGCAATTCCCGGTCAAAGAACCAGCTTAATACATGCTCATACATCAGTTCTGATCTAACGCACTGCTCACTCAGCTTGTCTTTTAGAACTATGACATCTTGTGCATCAGCTTTAAGCTTATCCTTAAGATCTTGCTTAATGTCATTCAGGCTAGCGTTATCAGATTTTAAAGACTCATTTTGAGCAGTTATGTTTTTATGTGATTCTAAAACTAGATTCAACCTTTGTGTTATCGGATTCCACGTTGGCCATTTGAGCGGCAACCTCCAGAAGCGTCTGATCATTCGTCTTCTCCACCCACATCGGACTGCTGTCCCTTGTGGTCTGCTCTTTCCCTTCACATCCATTCTCCGTGACTTCTGCCATAAAGGCTCTTGCGTTAGATTCCGGATGTGAGCTCCAGTCGTTGGTACCATCCAGCTGTCTGTCTGATGTGACGTTTGATAGTAGACCAGCTAGATTGGCTTGACCGGAAGATGAACTCGGAAGGTATCTCTGTTGAGACTGATTCTGAAACTGTCCATGATGCTGATTCTGCCCTTGGTACGTATCTACCTTCGGTCGCTGACATTCTCTGGCGAACTGTCCCAGACCTTGACAATTGTAGCATTTGACTTTGGACTTATCAAATCAATCCCCTTATTATTCATAGTCAGATTCCTCCCAGTCCGTTTGATGAATCTTTTAACCCGTTGGGTTACCATGGCCAATTGCCATTTGAGATCCGTTTCCTCAAGATCGCCAGGGTCTACATGATCATAGTCTTCATCCCAGAGAGCAGGATCGTTTATTTACCCCTGAACGCAGTTTCCATACGCGGCCACAAATGACGCAAGCAAGTTCAAATGTTCTTCGGCCGATTTAGCGCTCATGGGCATCTTAGAGTATCCCTAAGATGTTGATGCCTGTGCTGCTTGAGGTTGCTGTTCTTCCGATCTTCCCAACCCTAAGAACGCTCTATTCAGTGTGTCATCAGTCTCTGCTGGTGACGACGTTTCTCCGGTGAAAAACGCTGTAGCAGTCTTTAGATCAGCTGCGGCTGAAGGTTTTGTTGATTTTCCAAAATACATGGCTGCATTTTGGACGTGTTCATAATCCGTTTCGGCCTTCAGTAGCTCGAAATGATACGCCCGCAACGTTCCCACTATATCCTCCAATGATTGGGTATAATACTTGTCTTCATTAAGGTTAATCATTGCCACATACATCGCCCACTTGGCTGGTAAGGCATCAAGAAGCTTATTGTTCTTTTCTGTGTCATTATACTCAATGCCGTGACTTTCAAGCTCCGTCAACAGATGATAAAAGCGGGTAATTGTGTCGTCTAGCTGTTCATCCTTCAAAGCCTTGAAAATAGCAAACTGCTGTTTCAACAACTCCATGCGCTTCCTTCGAACCCTCGGATTACCCTCACACCTCTTTTCCACCGACTCCAAAGCTCCTTAGATGTCTTTTGAGTGCGGAATGTGTGTAGTATATCCTGAGGCAACGCCATTCGAATAATCGAGAAAGCTCTGTTCTCGGCTTCATATAGTTTCTTATCATCCTTCTTCATCATTTGGTATGATAAGACTCTTTGACGGCCTTCAACTTCTTAGATAGGTGCAATGTATCCTTCGTCAATACATACCCACATGCGCATGTCGTTGAAACGCACAAAATCGGCAAACCGATCTTTCCACCAATAGTAGTCTTCAAGCTTCATCAGCTTTGGCGGAGTATTAGCCTTCCCGACCTCATGATCCATTTCTAGAAACTTTTGAAGATTTGACATCGTTTCAAAAGTAATTGAATTGTAACTTAATAAATTTAATTCGAAACTAAGTTAAGCTAATTCTTTCGAATCTAGGTAGATTCGAATATAATTTAGTTTAAATCTTTTTGGGATTAAATTCGATTAAGTTTTGAAATTCAATTAAATTTGAAATTGATGACAGATTCGAAAGTCTCCAAACTCGAAGGTCAAGGCAAACTCGAATACTCAGTAGATTCGAAGCACCCTATTCGACTATAGTCTAAACTCGAAGCAAACTCGAATGACAGCAAACTCGAGAACCTAATCGACTTTAGTACAAACTCGAATTAAACTCGAAACACTTTTTATCAAACTCGAAAGGAGCGAATTTGGTTAGACTCGAGAGTAAGTAAAACCCTAATTACTCCTAACAGATTCGAGCACCGCAAACTCGAAAAACGGCTAATACTTCGATTTCTTTAGGTTTTGCAGATTAAATCAATATTTTTACAACGAAAAATATTGATTTCGATCAAAAACGTGAAAAACACGAAGTATTACCCGGATGACAATTTGCTAAGCTCGAAAAACACGAAAAACACGAACTTGAGAGAATAACCGTCCAAAAGCGTCAAGAAACCTAGGATGTATCTTTATGAACACGAAGAACACGAAGAACACCCCGTAGGCACTGATACCACTTGTAAGGTCTAAACAACACGGATCTATCTAGACGCGGAACCGTCAACGAGTGCGGAATCCTCGTTAACGGGTTGACGGTAACAACTCTCACTCGGAACGCGGAGACTATCAATAAGCTGTACGAACTACGACGGACGCACCTACGAATTGATTCTCTCCGAAACAACACTAAAACTGATGATAAACTCGAAATCGCCTCTTGCTTAATCTCTCTCGAATTCTGCAAAAAGTCTCTTAATGATTCGAGTCTATCCCTAATTATAGAGGCTAATTCGAGTCTGCCATGGGCCAAACTCGAATCAGGCCCAAGGCCCATTCGAGTTTGTCCCCTGGACTCTCTCGAATCTACCTTAGATGTATATTCGAATCTGCCTAGGAGCACATTCGAATCTGTCATAGATTCGAATGCCAATCCTTAGAGAATTCGAATTTACTCTTTCACATATTTAACTTAGCATTGAAACTTATGTTTTAAACTTATGTTCGAGTTTATCTTTGATGTTTATGTTTGAACTTCTTGTAATACGTTACATCAAGTTCAAACATACAATCAATAATAATTATCAAACATATATAAACATATATATCAAACACTTGCTAATACCACAATGTTGGATTACTTAGACTGCTATCATCACACAGGGTGCACCAACAGTAATCAGAGAGGCTGCTATGAATGTGGAGTTGTCGGGCACTTCAGGAGTGAGTGCCCAAGGTTGAGAAATGGTGGAGGAGCTCAGGGTAGAGCTTTTGTATTAGGAGCAGGTGACGCTCGTCAGGATCCCCATGTGGTATCAGGTACATTTCTTTTAAATGTTATTTACGCTTACGTACTCTTTGATACTAGGGCTGATAGGAGCTTTATATCTGATAAGTTTAGTAAGCAATTGAATACCACTCCTTTTCCCTTAGACAACTCTTATACTATAGAACTGGCTGACGGCAAAATAATAGAGGCATGTAGTTTTATTAAGGAATGCACACTGAAGCTGGCAGATCATCCCTTTAAGATAGACTTAATGCCTATAGAACTCGAAAGTTTTGATGTAGTAATTGGCATGGATTGGTTGTCACACAATCATGCCGAGATTTTATGCGGTAAGAAAGTGGTACGGATACCACTCCACAAGAAGAAGGTCCTAACAGTCCAAGGGGAAAGAAAGAACTGTCAGCTGAATGTCATATCCGGCCTAAGAACATTAAAATGCCTTAGAAAAGGTTGCCATGTGGTATTAGTACAGATTGCAGAAAAAGAGTCGGAGGAGAAACGACTTGAGGATATTACAGTGGTTTGTGACTATCCGAAGGTCTTCTCGGAAGATTTGCCTGGGCTTCCGCCAGCTAGGCAAGTGGAGTTTCAAATCGATTTGGTGCCGGGAGCTGCACCGGTCGCAAGAGCCCCAAAAGACTCGCTCCTTCTGAAATAAAAGAGCTATCCAATCAACTACAAGAGTTGATGGATAAAGGATTCATTCGACCAAGTCCCTCACCTTGGGGAGCTCCGGTCTTATTTGTGAAAAAGAAAAATGGATCCTTTAGAAAGTGCATAGACAACCGAGAGCTAAATAACTTAACGGTAAAGAACCGCTGCCCCTTTCCCAGAATTGACGACTTATTTGACCAACTATAGGGATCTAGCTTCTACTCTAAGATTGATCTGCGATCCGGTTATCAGCAAGTAAAGGTTCAAGAAGAAGACATTCCTAAGACAGCATTCAGAACTCGTTATGGACCTTACGAATTCCAGGTGATGCCATTTGGTTTGACCAACGCACCAGCCGTATTCATGGACCTCATGAATCGAGTGTGTAAACCGTATCTGGATAAATTTGTAATAGTGTTCATAGACGAGCGTCACCTGCTCCTAATACCACATGGGGATCCTGACGAGCGTCACCTGCTCCTAATAAGTTTAGTAAGCAATTAACGTTTTAAGCGGGTTATATTTATAAACTTGTAATGTTGGGTGATTTAAGACATAGAAATCTATAAAGATATATATTATCATATATTAGAGATATTAAGTCCCTATTATCATTTAGGACTCGATTAATCTCGCTCGGTGCATCATCCATCCACTTACGCTAAATAGCATTTTTCGCTCGTTTTTCCCATCACACGCTCGGTGAGTCCTCAAAGCCCCTATTTTCACACTGTTATGTTTTGTGGTTGAAATACATGCTTCGTTTTCATATGGACACGAAAGCAACTTCATTTCTATTATGTATTACACATGTGGTTACATCAGCCCTTATATCATGAACCGTTTGTTGCATTTATTTGTAAGCGCGAATATATTGTGGATAGATCTATCGGGAGTCATGTCCCCCATTCGGGTTAGTTCGGGTCGGCTAACAGCGAGTTCATATATATTCAACACACGGTATTACGTATGAGAATACTGCACAGGGCAAACTCATTTTAATTAAGCTTCGGTTGCATGATGGTTATATGTAATACATAACATGGAATTTATGATTTTATAAATTCAAACTCTACTATTGTTGTCCATACAAGTAAGATTACGTGTAAACCTATGAGCTCAACAACAATTTTTGTTGACGTATTTAGCTTGTATTTTCAGGAAATTAAGGCAAGTATGCCTTCGGACGTATTTTACTTTCAAACTTCCGCATCCATGGAGTTGCATGCATGTTCAAATTTAACGGAGATTTAGCTGCATTATTTTGGATATTTTAATTATGTAATTAAATCTCTGTATTTGGGCGAACTTCATTTGTCATATCAGACTATGTAAAACATTGCTATATTATAAAGTTTTAACAATGTATTTTAAAAACGCCCATATAGTGGTCGTTCGTTATGATTATGGTTATGCTTCCGCGACGTCGCGCTTCGTTGCCAACCGGGGTAACGGGGTGTGACAGGTTAAGTTCGAGGACCAGCGGTAAAATTCGAGAAACAGGACTAAATTCGAAAAGGCGACAAGTTTGAAGGCTAAGTTCGAGATCGCTGGACAAGTTCGAGAGAATATGTTCGAAGGTAAGTGCATTGAATGAAGCACTGTTGACCTATTTATGTCCAACCATATTCGAACTTAGGTCAAATTTGAACTTGCAACAAGTTCGAAAGTGGCTTCGAACTTGTTTGATGTTCGAACTTGATTGAAAGTTTTGAAAATTCTTGAATAAAATCCAACTTTTTCAACTTTTTCACTTAACGGAATTTTTTCAACTGTGCAATATATTCACACTAAGCAACAGATTTTCACGCAATTTTGTTTCTCCAACTAAAAATGCATCCTAGTAACTTTGACCTTTTCCTATTTATTTAAAGTTAAAATTAAATTAAATTAAATTTAAATATATTAACTCAAAAATACTTTAAAGATAAAATTTATACTAAAAGAATATTTTTACGAGAAAGTCAAAAAGGTTCAATCAGACAGCGGTGTCAAACGTACTTTCAGTATTTCAGTTTCACACTTAGAAATTGTTTTATTTCTTTGATTGTTTTTCGTGATATACATTCCAAGTCGATTGTCGTATGTTTTTCCCTTTAAACATTAATCACTTTGGAAATTCCTTTTGCCTTTTTATTTATCAAGAAACTACCTTACGTGTCCCATACTTAGATATACTTCTATGATCAAGGCAGACACACAATGATTATAACTTTTTGGTATTGCAAATTTTCTTTAAAAGGCAAACGTCGGACACAGTTCTGTATTTACATACAACAGAGTGTCTTAGTTTGTCTTAGAGTTCCTCTTATGTTAGCAAGACAGCGGTGACAGGTCTGTACTCACGTACAACAAACCGACTTCTTTTGACTTCCTTTTCTTTTCAAAACTTTTTCTTTCTTTGTTTAAGATGTATTTTGATGTTGCTATACATCCCCCAGATAAATTTGCATACCTCATTAACAATCATTGTCTGTATGTCCCTAACATAGAAATTAAGACCTTTTGGTCATAGGGATAATTGCTTGAAATAACAACCTAGTTTCACTTTTTTTCTTATTAGGACAATTGATTTTATTTTTTACCACTTATTGTATCGTACTTGTGTTTTGTTAACATTCAATACAATACTTGACTTGAAACCCATTTCAAAGAGATGTGGCACCGGTTGAGCTGCCATGTCATATGCCACAAATCCAAACAATACTGTCATGGAATTTCTTAAAATATAAAAATAAAATTTATTTAATTATAAAATTATACCCAAATTACATTCAATCTTATCTCTTCCTCTAGTTCAAGAAAGCAAATCTCTCATTTCTTGTACGGTCGTCCATCTCCATCTCTTCCTCATTACAGCCACAGTTTCTGGCCACAACCTAATCATTGAAGCTACATCCTCACAAAATGCCCCATCGCCGCAACCACCATTTCCGGCTGCCGCCACAAATATGAAGAGAGTGAGTGACTTATGGACTTCCTCTAGTCTGTTCTCTTCAATTCTAGCATCATCAACCAACTATAAAAGTAAGGATTTTATAAGCAATAAAAGTAGGGTGTAAGAGTTTGATTTCTTTCCTTTTTTGGGAAAAATTTGGGGTTTAAATTCTTGAAGTTATGTATTTCGTGTTCTTGTGGTTTAGTTTCATGGTTTCTTTTGAAGGTTTATTTCAAGTTTGGATTTGATTTTGTAATGTTTTTGACGGTGTTGTAAGTGTTCTTGCTAGTTGTTTGGTGAAAGTGAAGTATTTACCTTGTAAATTGGTGTTTAACAGTGGTTGTAGACTTGTGCACTACAAAAAAAAAGGCCATTTAGTGGCATAGAAAATGTGCCACTAAATACAAGAAATGTGCCACTAAAGACGGTTAAAATTATCGCTGGCACAAAGAAAAAGTGCCACTAAAAGCGCTGCCACTAAAGATATATAGTGGCACTTTATGAATGTGCTGCTGCAGGTCTTACATGTTTTAGTGGCACTTTTTTAAAGCCACAAAATGTATGTTTTTTTTGTGGCACTTATTTAGTGTCACTAAATTTTTTATTAAGTTTTTATCAATAAATTCCTTTAGTGGCACATATTTTTATCACACAACATTAACAATCCATAAGTAATAATATTTTACATTTAATTTAAATTGCATTAAAATTGAAATTAAACAATAAAAACATAGTTCATATATATCATTAAATGTTCAAAACCCTTAGTTATAATAAACTTATCTTGTCTTTCAACAATATTTCAAATCATAACAAAAAAGCGCATAACATGTTTAAATGTTGAACCAAATACTAATACCAAAACCAACAAATAACCATCTAGCTAGAAGTTTCAAATTTTAACTTGCTTCAAACTTCACTTGACAAACTCCTCATGTTGATGCAATTTATGAACCAATACCTGTCAATTTTAATCATCAAATTATTTATGAATTATATACACACAAACTACACCATGTGGTTTATATTATAAGTAGCATGTATGATCAAAGCTAAAGCTCTTTACCGTTGTTATGATGACTTGCGGATGATGATCTTTGATTTACGAGTGGTGAGTTGTTCGGAACCATAGAAAAGTTATCCGGAATCTGAAAGAAATGAAATAAATTGAGGGTCGTTAGTACATTAGGTAACATAATAAACAATTTAAATAGACTCCAGGAACAAAAGGAAGTATCTAAGAGACTTATTAGTCTCAGACCTGGAATTTTGTTGCTGTCCAGGAACAAAAAGGGAGTATATAGACTCCAGGAACAAAAAAGGAGCTGTTAAACAGAATTAGAATCATTTAATCTATTATTTTGCTGCTGTCCAGGAACAAAAAGGGAGCTGTTAAACAGATTTAGAATCACTTAATATATAATTTTGCTGCTGTCCAGGAACAAAAAAGGGAGCTGTTCATCATTTGAGTGCTTAAATTGCCTTTCATCCATCTAATATTTACTGCTTTATAACCTTAAAACAGAAGAAATAAAGCTTGCTTTTGTGGCAGCAACTGTCCTACATATACCAAGGAAAGACATATATAAGTCACTTGAGTTCTCGTGGGACCAACCGAGCCAGCAAAAAAGACTATAATTTGGCCATTGTATTGTACGTTCAGGACCGCACGGTGTCTTGTTAAAGGACAGCAGCAATATAACAATACATAAACATGCTTTTTTCTAGCAAGGGCAGCAGCAATATAACAATACATAAACATGCTTTTTTCTAGCAAAGTGTTTTGGTTTCTGTTGCAGGATAGAGTATGCTAGGTACGTTTTTCGTTTACTAAAACAATACATAAACATGCTTTTTTCTAGCAAGGGCAGCAGCAATATAACAATACGTTTTTAGTCATCGTTTTTATTTTATTGGATATAATAATCTTTATCGTATTTGTGAAATTTATAATCACATTCAAAAGTTATATTTAAAGGACCTCTTTTATAATTGTTGCACAGCAACACAGCGTCTTCAAAATCTATAGGACAGTCCTGAATATGATGGGCTAGTTTGTGGGAGTTTTCTCATACTAGTATTAATAGATAAGCAACTCCTCTGCAAGCACACACTCAAACGAATGAAGTTCAAGTATACGAATGAAAGTAACAGTCAACCAATGTCCTAAAACGCGAGCATTCCTAGGTATTAACTAAAGAAAACATGAATTTTCTATGTAAAGCCATATCCAAACCAAAGTCAAATGAGTTGGTTATGATCGTTAAAATCGAGCCAATCCATTAAAGACGACTTGATTAATTATTCGAGCTCCGTTTTTAGAATTAGGCTCGAACTTGATAAAAATGAACTCGATCAAGCCAAACTTGAGTTGTTGGATAGAGAGGTCGACTCTAATTGATGGATTCTTCTATAAGAATGTGTCTTACCTCAACTGAAACAGGGGAACCATGCCCTCCTGTAGCTACGTTCTATCCTGCACATACAAATATAAGACTGTCTACTAATTGACAATAACTTCACATAAGTAAATTAAGGGATAATAATCAAGAATCTGTGTACTAATATTTTTGTGGTCGATGATCTATGTATCGAAAATTTATGCTTCCTTGACAATTGCTTGGGCCAATACAATGTTAGTGATAGTTGATGTAGGCTTACCAATTTGGAAGTTTCGCATCTGCATTTTCAAATGCATAATGGTAGGACTTATTGATCCTACTAAATGATGTGGAGTCATTTAGCCGAATCGTTGGAGCAGCAACTGCATTGACGTATTGTAAAAAGTAAAATGGTAATCAACCTAAGGCAAGCCGAATCTATGGCAGCAAGCCCACAATTAGTAACATAAGTAAGTGCAAATGGAATAGCCTTGTATGAAAGAAACTTCTATGCAAAACTGATAAAAAAAAATGAACTTCAAAGTTTTTTAATCTAAAGTTTACAACCTAAAAATCCAAAGCTTAGGCAAGGTTACCTCATTTAATAGTGTAAGGTCCAAAAAATGAAACAATTGATGTCACCAGCTTGGACGTACAGGGTTGTTGCCTAAATACTGCACACAGAATGACAGAGACATATCTTCCATCAACCCGATACTAAAAAGGTTGTGTCGCTGATGGTGTAGGTGGTCGGCGATGGGGCTGCGGTGGTCGGCGAGGGGCTGCGATGGTCGGCGGTGAACAATCTGCAGTACGTGGAGGAAAAGAAACGATGGGTGAAGATGAAATGGGACAGTGGAGATGAAAAGGGGCAGTGGAGTGTGGTCGGCGATGGGGCTGCGGTGGTCGGCGAGGGACGGCGGTGAACAATCTGCAGTACGTGGAGGAAAAGAAACGATGGGTGAAGATGAAATGGGATGTGGAGAAGAAAAGGGGCAGTGGAGTGAAATTAGGGCAAAAAAGTTAAAAAGATGTATTAGATTTTAGATAAAAAATTTCAACAAATTGGAGGGAGATAACAAGTCAGCCCCAAAATTTAGGCGGAGGGAAATGAAAATTGTTTTAGTGGGATATAATATTACAAAGTGCCATTAAAGATGTATATATTTTTAGTGGCATATAAAGAGTGTCATAAAAATATCATATATTGTGACACATAAATTTTTTGCCATTAAAAAATTGTGCCACTAAATGGCTATTTTCTTGTAGTGGTGGTGGAAGAGATTTTCTGGGTTTGAATGATTTTGATTTGATACCAGTTTCTTGGATCTTACAAGTGTTCTTGGTGGGTTTTGTATTTTGATTAGGATTCTATCTACTAAACGATCTGGGTTTTTTTTATGGAATTCATTTTGGTATTATCTTCCATGCGGTCGTGATGATCTGGATTGGATTTGGTTAACAACGGTGGTGGTTCATGATGATTGTGATGGTGGTTAACAATGGATCATATAACTGATATGGGTGGGTTTTTGGGTATTCGTTCCTTTTCTTATATGTATTATCAGTGATCTGGATTTCATTTGGGTTAAGATTTATGGTGGTTAACCATGTTAGTGGCGCTCACTACGAGGATCCATATTTGTATAACTGAAAATCAAATCCAAACTCGACTTTGTAAACTGATACATTCATACAACAACAGAGCTACTCCACCCACATACAACAACAAATACATTCATCCATTGAGTGAAGTTGCTGATAGGCTTGTCAATGAGCCATTTGATGAGTCTATGACTTTTTGTAGCTCATGTCCTTGATAACAGTCCTGAATCTAAAGCAGATCAGATTCAAAATAGAGACTGTGAGTGCATAGCAGTTGAGAAAGAACACAAAACAATGAGTGCACCTATAGAAATCCAAGTCCCCAATAAGAAAGGAAAGGAGAAGATGAGTGTGTGCAATGCTGCTCCACAGGTTTCTGTACCTTCTAACTGTAACACTGCATCTTCTTCAAAGAATAATAAGAAGGGTAAAAATGTTCCAGTCTGCACATGCCAAAAGCATGGTGTCCAAAAGTTTCCCAAACAACAGCAGGTAAGGGGAAATCAGATGAACAAGAACCCGAAATTGTCCAATAAAACTGGTTCTCCAATTCAAACAGTCAAAAATGTTTTCATTGTGGCAGAAAGAATCACTTGGCCAGAGATTGTTTTTATAAACCATCTGTTGCAAAACAGACTGTGATTCATCAAAAGACAAACTCTCAAAATTCAAAAAATTCAAAGGCCAAACCTCCTACTGCATCAGTTCCAAAGAAAACAGCTGATCACAGGTTCTCAAAAGTTAATAAGAAACAGTCCACACACCAAAAACAAGTTTTAGCTAAACCAAAATTAAATTTTAAACAAATATGGTGTGTTAAAGGTACAAACTCAGGTGAACCTGTTGATACAAATGTTGAAACTGCCAAGTCTAAAGTTGAGACTTCTAGTGCAAATTCTCAAGCTGTTAGCACTACAGACTCAATTCAGACTGGTAGGCACAAAGTTGGGACTGGTAATGGATCATCTGAGACTGGTACTGAAAAGGATGGAAAAAACACCTGGATACCTAATGTGATAACTAAGTACTCTCCACACAAATCCATCAGTGGATCTTACTAAGTATAAGAAATCAAAAACAGTATTTAGTTATGTTAATGCACAAGGACAACCCAAAACCAACTTGGTTTGGGTTTACTCCACTACTGACTAAGCCTTTATTTGTGCAGGGCAACCACAGGTCACCTCATAAAACAAGATGGCATTTGGACAGTGGATGCTCTAGGCACATGACCGGCAATTCTGAGTGCTTGTCAAATTTCAAAGGCTTTGAAGGAGGATTTGTTGCATTTGGAGGCAATTCCAAAGGAGGTAAGGTTACAAGTAAAGGTACTGTTAATGCAGGCAACATGACTTTCAATGATGTTTTGTATGTTGAACAACTTAAGTATAACTTATTGAGTGTGTCTCAAATCTGTGACAAACAAAATATTGTTTTGTTTACAGATTCTGAGTGCATTGTCCTTTCAAAAGATTTTAAAATTCCTGAAAATCTTGTTTTACAAAGAACACCAAGAAAGGACAACGTATACTGTTTGGACACACAGCTTTTATCCAAATCAAGTACTTTAAGCTGTTTGATATCCAAAGTATCATCTAATGAGTCTGCTCTTTAGCACAGAAGGATGTGTCACATGAACTTCAAATCCATGAATGTCTTAGTCAAAAAGAATCTGGTAAGAGATTTACCACAAAAGGAGTTCATATGTGATGATCATTGTATAGCTTGTCTTAAAGGCAAGCAACACAAAACTTCTCACAAGGCCAAAGAAGTAAATTCAATCTCATCCGCTCTTCATCTGATTCATATGGATCTATTTGGTCCAACATCTGTTTTGAGTTTGAATAAAAGGGCTTATTGTTTAGTCATTGTTGATGATTTCACCAGATTTACTTGGGTTTACTTTCTTAGGTCTAAAGATGAAACTGCTGAGCTAGTTAAATCATTTATTCTTAAGATAGAGAACCAATCCAACTCAAAAGTCAAGGTGATAAGATCAGACAATGGAACTGAGTTTAAAAATCATATTCTAAACAGTTTTTGTGAGTCCAAAGGTATTGCTAGGCAATATAGTGCACCAAGAACACCACAGCAAAATGGTGTAGCTGAAAGAAAGAATAGAACATTAATTTAGGCTGCTAGAACCATGCTAGCTGATTCAAAACTGCCAATGACCTTTTGGGCAGAAGCAGTCGATACAGCCTGTTATGTTCTAAACAGGGTTCAGATTGTTCAATCTCAAGGAAAAACTCCTTATGAGTTATTCCATAATGGAATACCCTTAATAGCCTTTTTCAAGTCTTTTGGCTGTCCATGTACCATTCTTCACACTAAGACTCACTTAGGGAAGTTTGAAAGTAAGGCTGAAAAAGGTTTCTTTGTAGGATACTCATATCAAAGAAAAGCCTATAGAGTGAGTATATAACAGTGTGTCTAAAACCATTGAAGAAAGTCCAAATGTTGAATTTAATGAAAATACTGCACATATCAAAGGCACTGGTCCTGATTGGTTGTTTGATTTAGATTCACTAACAAATTCTCTGAGCTTTGTTGAGTATACTGCAGATGCTGATGCAAACAGGATTGAAGCTGTCAACGCATATTCTGATGCTGTCAATGCAAATTCTCATGCTGATAGCACAAATTATCAAGCTGTTGCACAAAGTATCAAACTGCTGCACATTCAAACACTTGGAATGAATATTCTGTTCTACCACTTCTGTCTTGTGATCCTCCAGGGGTTCTGAATGCTCAACATGATTCAAATCCAGACACTGAAGTGCAACTCCCAAGTCCTGAAAGAACAGCTCCAACACAAAGGGAAACAGTCTCAGATTCAAGTCAAGCTGTTCCAGAAGCTGAACCATCCACTGGTCTTGATGGAGAGCCTACACTCATGGTTCACAAGTATCATCCTCTCAATCAAATAATGGGTGATCCACGTACACCTGTGCAAACAAGGAAAATGGTTCAAAATGAGACTGCTGCTACTGAACAAGCAGTTCCTGAATTTAGTCTAGCTGCTTTTGAACATGCCTGTTACATGTCTCGGCTAGAACCTAAAAAGGCATCAGAAGCTTTGAAAGATTCATCCTGGATTGAAGCAATGCAGGAAGAGCTTCTACAATTCACGATTCAGAATGTATGGACACTTGTTGATCTCTTTAAAGGAAAGAGAGTCATTGGTACAAGATGGGTGTTCAGAAACTAGAAAGATGAGAGAGGGATAGTCATCAAGAACAAAGCAAGACTAGTAGCACAAGGGTACACTCAAGAGGAAGGCATAGATTATGATGATGTATTTGCTCCAGTAGCAAGAATTGAAGCCATCAGACTGTT
Source organism: Centrapalus pauciflorus (assembly GCA_020465985.1). Classification (NCBI taxonomy): domain Eukaryota; kingdom Viridiplantae; phylum Streptophyta; class Magnoliopsida; order Asterales; family Asteraceae; genus Centrapalus; species Centrapalus pauciflorus. The sequence goes on along the minus strand of JAANYP010000583.1, from coordinate 311,904 downwards.
TTTGGCTTATGCAAGCTTCAAAGGTTTTAAAGTGTATCAAATGGATGTGAAGTCTGCTTTTTTATATGGCACAATTAAAGAGGAGGTCTACGTGTGCCAGCCTCCTGGTTTTGAGGACTACAAATATCCAGACAGAGTCTACAAATTAGACAAAGCCCTCTATGGTCTCCACCAAGCCCCCAGAGCATGGTATGATACTTTATCATCATACTTACTTCAAAATGGATTCAAGAGAGGTACTTTGGACAAAACACTATTCACAAAGTCCATCAAAGATGAGATTCTGCTTGTACAAATCTATGTTGATGATATCATCTTTGGCTCAACAAATGATTGTCTATGCAAAGAGTTTGAGGCATTAATGCACAAAAAGTTTCAAATGAGTTCAATGGGAGAACTCACCTTCTTTCTAGGACTGCAGGTCAAGCAGAAGCCCACTGGTCTCTTCATAAGTCAATCAAAGTATGTTAAAGACATACTGGAAAAGTTTGGGTATCAAGACACCAAGGTTGTAAGTACTCCTATGGATCCTCACAAGCAGCTCCATACAGACAAAGATGGCATAGATGTGGATATTCATTTATACAGATCTCTTATAGGATCTCTTATGTATCTAACATCTTCTAGACCTGATATTATGTTTGTTGTTTGTGTGTGCGCTAGGTTTCAATGTTCTCCAAAGGACTCCCATTTGCTTGCTGTTAAGAGAATCTTCAGATATCTCAAAGGCCAACCACATTTAGGCCTCTGGTATCCTAAAGACTCTCCTAATGAACTACCAGCCTATTCTGACACTGATTATGGAGGATGTAACATTGATAGAAAATCCACAACTGGTGGATGTCAATACTTGGGAACAAGGTTGGTCTCTTGGCAGTGCAAAAAGCAAACAACTGTTTCCACTTCATCTACTGAAGCAGAATATGTGGCAGCTGCAAGTTGCTGCTCCCAAGTGATGTGGATTCAAAATCAACTGAGAGACTATGGTATGAATTTCCTATCCACTCCCATTTATATTGACAATTCAAGTGCAATTAGCATTGTACAAAATCCAGTGAAATTTCCCAAAACCAAGCATATAGAAATTAGATTTCATTTTATAAGGGATTACAATGAGAAGAAATTAATCCAAGTTACCAAAATTCACACTGATGATCAGTTAGCTGATCTATTTACAAAACCATTTGATGTAGGATGGTTCATCTTCCTAGTATCAAATATTGGTATGGTTAATGTGGATTAATTCTTTTTTCATTATACCTATGCTTGATTAAGGGGGAGTCACTGTTTCATTAGCAGTAGCCTAAATTCCAACTAACAGCTTGAGTCTTTTCTCAAGCTGCTAGTTCATTTTCTCGGACTGTTAGTTGTTTCACTTGATCTGTCAAAGTGTGCAGGGTAATCTAGTCATTTCCATAAGTGTGTGCGCGGGTTTAGATATTTTTCAAAACCTTTAAAGGTTCCAGTTTCGTTCAATTTTAACTACCAGTTGCAAAATATCTTCCTGAACCCTTCTTGATTCTCTGAAACAATTCCCACGCACATCACTGAAACCCTAAATTCTTCGTTCAATGGAGTTCGTCAAAGAACACAACTGCTTACCATACTCTCTCAAACACTCTGAACTTCAATCATTTCATGACATGATGGACTTCCTTCGAAGTTCCCATATCCATCATGCCCTTACCATCAATCCCACTATCTACATATCTCATATAGAACAGTTCTGGAAATACGCCTCAGTCCACAGTGTCAATGGAGTCACATTCTTGACATCCAAAATTGATGGCCACACTATTTCCATCTCTGAGGAGATCATACGCCAACATCTGCATCTTCAAGATGCCTCAGGTATAACTGACCTATCCCTTAATGCTTTACATTGTAGTCTTTAAAATATTGGCTATAGGGGTCCTGCTGATTCTTTTACTTTCTTTAAAGCACACTTTTCACCTAAATGGAAATATCTTGTGCACATCATTCAGCAGTGTATTAGCCCTAAAAGAACTGGTTGGTCCGAATTTTCTTCAAACATTGCCACTGCCTTGGTGTGCTTTTCAACATGCCAACAGTTCAATTTTTCAAATATGATTTTCCAGGGGATGTTAAGGCATCATTCCATAAATAATGGGAAATTTTTTATGTATCCTAGATTTTTAGCTGAAATAATTGCAAAAACTTGCACAAATTTTCATATACATAAGAGGATACATGTTTTCCATAGGCACTCACTATCTTCTATCAAAAGGCTTCTAAAGCCAAGTGCCAATTTTTTGAGTGTAGATGTCCCATTGCCTTCTACAATGATGGGCATCATTTCAAGAAACAGAGGAGAGGGTCCTGAGCAGGCTCATCCTAACATTACTGCTTCACCCCCAGGACCCCAACCCACTCCTCATGATACTCAAATGCCTTCTGTTCCTTTTGTTAAGCCCACGTCCCCACTCCTACTATATAAAAGGAAAAGAGGTCCAGGAGCTCCTTCCTCCTCAGCCCTCATACAAGAGCCAAATAACCCTGTGCAGGAGGACACTTCTGCACAGAATATCCAAAGGGCACCCATTGAGGACACTCCCAACCTCAATCAGGAGGTGGACATCTCAACAGAGACTGTCCATATGGGTTCTGTGGATGACAATACTGTTGCTTCTGCACAAGAGGCACAGGAGAGTGCCAACATCACTAAGACCACACCCATGGCAACAGAGGGTCTGCAAGCACCATCTAGATGTCCCCAGTACCAAGAACAGAGGGCCCCAGAGGTTTCTACTTCTCGTATTCATGCCAGTGATAGATCACAAGTACCACATTCGTTTTCTGATCTTGAGGCTAGTCTGCAACTCATGTTATTAACGGATCCTAAGCTGCAACTTGTTGTAGCAATGTTGGAATATCATCAGTCCATCATTGCTGCACAGGGGGCACAAATAATTGTACTCAGGCAGGCAGAAGTGCCTCAAAATCAAAGAATGGATTATCTCCATAAGTGGTTTACCCTCTGTGGGAATAAGATCATTAAATTAGAGCAGATGATTCGAACCCAAGTGGCAAAGGTTGTAGGTCCTCCTGACCAAACCAATGCTTCCAAAAAGGGGGAGAATCAGGAGATCCCTAAATCAGTCCAAGCAGCTCCAACAGTTCAAGAATCTAGGCTAACAGTCCCAACAGCTTCTCAAGCTGTTAGCCCAGAAACTCAAGATGCTTCTACAAGAGCAACTGGAGTTGTTACAAGAAAAGGAGTTCAAGCTCCCATCAGTTCAGTCCAAGCTACATCTTCTACTACAAAAGATAAGGGCAAGGGTATTCTTATTGAGTCTCCAAAGCACAAATTTTCTACCAGAGAAGCCCAGATTGCCTTTGATGCTGAGATTGCCAGAAAAATAGCAGAAGAACAAGATCAGGCTTTAGACCAGCAAAACCATGCCCCAATGCAAGATGATGAGACCTTAAGATATTACCTAAGAGGGTTTGTGGTCAAGCAAGGTGAAAGGAAGAGGAAGATGCCAACAAGGCACTCAAAGGCTTAGCATAGAAGATTTCTGATTAATTTTGCCTTTTCAGCTGGCATCCCAAAGAAGATGGCTCAGTCCATGAGCACAGAAAGGCTGCAAGCTATCCATGATAAGGAAATGGAAAAACGAAAGGTAGCTAAAGTCTCCCAAGAAGTCCAAAGATCACAAGATTTAGTTCAAGCTGCTGCCAGTGATCCTGCTCCTTCTGTTCAAGCTGCTGCTCCTATTCCTCAACCATAGTCAATTTCACAAGTAAAGCTTGATCAGGTTAAAAGGGTGTTGTTTGAGCATCAGCTGCAACAAGTGATGGAGATAGAGAAGTCCCTAGACCATCATGATTTCTCAAAACCTCTTATTACTTACTGTATGCTAAGCCAATGGATAACATTGACTTAAGATATCAGTTTGTAGTAAGAAGAGAAACTGGTCCTGAGGAAGAGTATAAAAGTATAATGCATATGGCTCAAGGGATGACAAGAGATGAGCATACAAGGATGTATCATGTTGGGACTGCAACTCAAGTCAGATCTTCCCTCCCACAAGTAAAACAAGCTATTAAAGATTTGCAGAGCATTTTTGATTCTGAGTCAATAAGGAAGGATATAGAAGATGCTAAGGAGATGAAAATTGTACAAGTTGATCTGTTAGTCAAATCAAAGACTTACAGAATCAGGTTTGCAAATGGATGCTGTATATTCTTCAGTTTTGAATTTTTTTGATCTTCCAAAGGCTATGCTACTTCAAATGAGGTCAGTAAGAATATATTGTGATAGAGAAGATTTGAAGAGAGAATTTTTGAAGGCAGTCAATCAGAAACTTGCACAGTTGTAAGTTTTTGAAAGCCTTGGTTTGTAAATAACAGTTTACTTATTTTATTTCCTTATTTGTAATAGAACTTAAAGTCTTGTGTAAAGAATTTAAGTTAGGGGGAGATTGTTGGGAAATATTCTAAGTAGTTCAAACTGTTAGTTAGACTTCTCAGACTGTTAGTAGAATTTCTATGTAAGTACAAAGTTCATGCTGTTAGTTGAAGAAGTTCGAGCTGCTAGTATAAAAGTTCAAGCTGCCAGATTAAATTAACTCAAGCTGCTCTGTTCAAGCTGCTAAGTGATTCAAGCTGCTCAACAGATTCATAAACAGAAAGTGCTGATATTCAGGAAAAGATATTTACATGAAGATTCCAGCATATCTACTATCAGAGAAGTCAGAGTCCTTCAAGGAAACAAATCAGAAAGCATTATAAATACATAGAATAGGTTTTTCTATTGTAATTAAGTTTTCAGCGTATTCAAGTTTGTAATTGCTTTTTGTTTAAGTTTTCATAAGCCTCTAAGGTTGTAAAACCCTAAGAACAATTAGTGTTCTTTGTCTAATCAAATAGATTAGAGGTGAATGTAATCATTCTGATTCAACAATACAAGTAATTTTGTTTATTCCTTATGTTTATTTGTAATGAATTCTGAAAGCTTTTATCAAAATAATTAAGTGTTATTCCGCAAACTTCTTAATTAGACTTTGATTTAATACAAGATTATTGGTTTATACTCTGATCAAATCAAATTAGTTAATCTTAGGTAGTTATGTTTAGATCCTGACAATTATATTTAACAGGTCTGTTAGTTTACTTTTTAACCTTTGTTTAGGTTTGCGACGTCGTCTATATTTGAGTATAAGAGCATAATTTAACAATGTAGGTCTAGACAAACTTTGTGGTGTTTTGGAAAAATTAAACAACTGATGAAAGAGATGGCTTCTAAACACCTCAGTTTAGAACCTGTGCTACAGTGTTTTTGAAACTTCCACCCTGACGTACATAACAGAATTTCGGTTCAACATCAAGGACAAAACGACAATAGGGAGCATGAATTTCTTTCTTTTATTATTCTTCTATAGGTCCCAAAAGGTTTCCCTAGTATGTTGTTGTAAGCTGTAGAGGGGTTTGAATACAACTATTTAAAAATTCAACACACTTTCTCAATGTTTGTACGTATATTATTTACAAGTGTAAATTACAAACAAGCTTGAAGTGCGGAATGGTTCAAACTGAGATGACAGAAACAACAAATAGACTACTAATCTAAGACACACTCAGACTAGTTACAATGAATTCACTCACTAAGATGGACTCACTGATTTTACAAGACAGACAGACAGGTTGGACAAAAATAGCTTGGACACACTAAACTATTCTATTTCTAAGAAAACTTTGCATGCATGAAAACACAATTCTTGCACGTTACGAATATCTCTCTCTTGGTTATCTCACATTCCTTAGAAGCTTCGTTTTATACTCTCTCTGAGAATACTGGTGAACCTTCCTCATTCGATCCAGAGATAGTGGAGTGTCTTTCCAAAAAGACAAAACTGCTTTTCTACAGATTCTAACAAAACAACATTTGTCCTCATATTTCAGAATCTTTTTCTTTTCCTTTTTGTCTCTGTTGCAAAATGCTTTACCTTAAAGAGGAATGTCAACTTTAATACTTTCCTCTTCTTGTATAGCCACTTTTATATAAGAAATGTTCTGTCACCCATTTCAAATATCCACTTTCTATTCACATAACAGAACAACTTGGGTAGTGTAAGCATCTTCTGTTTTTCCATTTTGTCTTCGACTTGCAAACTTATCTTTTCATCCAAGACAATAATGGTGACATGGAAACAGATTACATAAAGTGTATAACCTGTTCACAAAGAGCAGGCTCTGTACACAAAAAACAGAACATTTAGTTTTTGTCCAAGCTGCTCAACAGTCATGAGCAGCATAGACAGTTTACGTCCAGCCTGTCCAATAGATTAGGACAGCTTGGGTAATCTGCCTTAGTTGCAACAAATGCAATAGGGTGAACAACTTTGGGATGATACTGCAAATCAGTTTTCAGGTATCAATAAGGCATTAAGAGTCCTTAAAATATACCTTTAAGTGTATCAAACAGGTTTGATTAATAATCCCCCCCTGTGATATAGAACAGGTTTGATTGAGGCCTCTTTGTGCCTAACAATCTCCCCCTATTTGCAATAATCAGTCCAAGCTGATTCTATCAATTATCACTATATATTTTTACAATACATTTGCTGAAATGAAATTACAACATTGAAGTAAAGTAAAAGATCAGTTTATATATACACTGATATTGATTACAAACAACACATGTTTTATAGAAGTACAACTGTTGTACTAAAGTAAAGTACAACTAATGTAATAAATATAGATTACAGCTGATGTAACTAATGTACAACACATGTACAAAGAGAATTTCAACAAGATGGATTGTTGATGGTGGGAACAAGTAATGGCAAGCGTGTCCAACTGATGGACAACTTCCATTCTTCATCTACTCAGCAGTAGATGGATCTTCAGGTTGTGTTCTTGGTTCAAACAACTTTTCAAAGTGCTCTATTCTTTCACCAATCTCTTCCACTTCATGCCTAAGAAACATGAAATCAGGGTGTTGAAGTTCTCCTCTCTAATAGAAGCCCTTGAGCTGTTCCCAGATGACTACTCTCCATCTTGAGCTGGTTCCAAATGTATTGGAGAGTCCTAAGGCAATGTTCTGCTTTTGACCAACCTTATGAAGATTAGATGCCCTTTAGAAACACATTTTCCTGGATAAGGGTCCACAAAGAATACCCCAAACTTAGGCTCTTCTTTGAGTTTGCCTTCCTCAAGCTCAACCCCTCTTGGCAGACTGTGATCTAGTCCTTTGATTTCAACAGCGTGCATCCCTTGTTCAATCATCATGAGGAGCTCTTCAAGCTCTATATCCTTTCTCTTCCTCCTGGGCTTAATCTTGGGTTCTACCACTGAGGTACCCTTGATTTGTTCTTCAGGGATCAAGCCCAGGTCTTTGACCTTTTCCATCAGCATTTTGACATATGCCCTGATAGTTTGAGCAGTTTGAAACTTTGATTTGCTTAGGGCAACTACCAATTCAACCCATTTTATGTACACCATGCAGGCAATATAAGCAGACTCATAAGCTTCAAGTTCTGGACCAACAGCACCTAGACTGGTTATCTGAAGCTTCCACTGTTTACCTTTTCTGGATATAGGGACAACTTTGACATGGTTTCCTTGGCAAGTCTTCTGTTTGCCACATCAATGAATTTCTTTCTTGCCATGTTGTCAAAGTGAACTTGGGTTTTTGCTGAGGAGGTTACATGCTTTGACTTGGTCACTAAGACCTGTGCCTTCTGCTCCATTTCTCCTTCTCCACTTACCACTGATTCCTTTGCAGACTCCATTAATTTTCTATGAACATCTAAGGAGGGCATTTTTAACTTTTTAGCCTCCTTGACAGCAAAGGCTTTGGTAGCTTTAGCTGTGGTTGCTTCCTTTTTTTGTCCCTCCAGGATCTCAAGCTGCACTTCTTTGAAAATATAGTATGTCTCCAATGGAATTCCCATTTCTTTGGCTTGAGAGTTATCAAATTTTAGCTGAGCAGCCTTAAGTTGGTCAGTGTCCAAAGAGGCTTTACCTTTACCCTTTACTACTTTGATCTGAGCAGCTACCATTTCCTCCTCTTCTTCTTCTTAAGACTGTTCCAAAATTAGATGCCTCCTTCTGCTTGACCTGTCCTCAGGAATGGATTCCTCGCCCTTAGATGGTACAGGGCTTTGAGATCTAGCCTTAGTAGGCTGAGCAGTTTCAGAGACTTTGGACAGACCTGCATCAGAACCAGCTTGGGAAGGACCTGTTGCTTGCCCCACCGAAGCTGATTTCTCCTAGAGGGATATGAAGATTCACCCCCTTAGACTTTGTCTTCGAGGCAGATAGCTTCTGCCCTTTTGAAGGAGATGGCATAGAGCCTTCAACAACAGTTCTGCTTGAAGGAACGGATCCAACAGGCTGAGCAGTAGCAAATTTGGTGACAGGTTTGGAACCAACAAGGCTATGCACTAAGAAGGTCAAGTTGTCCTTAACCTCTGCTAACTAGGTAACACAAGTGTGAAGAGAAGAGGAATGAGAGGTTGCAAAGGAGGACAACTCAGAGATAGCAGTCCTGTCAGATTCTGTGAACACCAAACTCTGAAGCTCTGCAAGAGTGAGTTCATGTGACTCATGCATATCATCAAAGTTTGAGGACATAAAAAATGGACAAAGATTCCACTAAGGTATTTAGGCTGTCCAATGTGGATTGTAAAGTGGTTAGCAGGTTTCAGCAAGAGCTGTCAGCTGTTGGGAAACAACTAACAGTGTGGGCACATAGCCTTGCTAATGAGAAAGAATTGATGACATGGAGGAGGATAGTTGTTGCAGCTGTGCAGTAAGTGCAAGAAGCTGAGAAGAATGATCAGCTTGTAGAGCAGGCGTTGGAAAAGAGGTCCTGAATGAATCCAGAAACCCCTAATGTTGAGCAGACACAAAGTCTGAGTTAAAAGAAGGAAGGGTGGTCTTAGAATTTTTCAAGGAACCAACTTTGTTAGTCAGCCCAGACAGCTGATCCTTCAAAGATAGATCTTTGGGAGATGGGGGTGTATGGGTTGATTGTTTGGATTGGGTTGATGGTGAGGAGTGGGATGGTGATGGTGAGGATTGTGGACTATGGGGTTCAATAGGTGAGGGAAGGGAGACTTAAGAGGCAATTCCATAGCTTGGGCATAAGTTAAGTGGCCCAGCTAGGAAGGGTCAAGGAGACCTTAAGCAGTGGCTCATGCTGCATCAAGAAGTAAGGGCATTTGGGATGGTGGCCTCTCAGATGTTACTAGTATGGTAACACCTTGATCAAGACCTTGGGTGGTTCCCTTGGTTTGTAGGCACTTCAGCATGGGGAGATGGGATGTGCATTTCAACATCATCAGTGGTGAAAGTTGATGATGGAATTTTCATTTGGGGAGAAGCTTCACCAGAGGGATGATCCATTCCCTGAGGATCATCAGCTTGAGTAGGTGGTCCTACAACAGCTGTTGGGTGTTGAACAGCTGCATCCCCAGGAGCAGAAGTGAAAGGCTGATATGCTGATTGGTTTATCTCAGCAGCTTTGCCACCTTGTGCAGACTCAAATTGTGTATGAGAAGTATGAGGGGGTGATTGTGTGGACTCATTGTGGAATGGAGTGTGCTTCTGTCTTTTAATGTCTTCAGCATGTTAGGAGGCTTGGACAGTTGATGTGGTGGGCTCCTTTTGTACAACTGGTTCCTATTGTGAGGAACCAGAGGGCCTAGGCTGACTCAGGGTGGACTCTTTTTGGAGTGAAGTCTGCTCCAAATTGGCTGCACTTACTCCCAAAATAGAAGAAACAAAAGCAGCAGGGGTTGCTTCTTTGTCAACTGACTCCTATTGGGAGGGTTCAGAGGGGCTAGTTTGGGTAGTGGAGGTTCTCTCTTTGGCTAAAGATTTTCTCCTTAGCCTGGATTATTGGGATATGGTGGGTGACTGAGGAGAAGTGGTAGGGAGTTATGTTTGGACTGGAGGTGAGACTGGGTCAGAAACCGGAGGTTCGTCCTATTCCATGGTCTCAGGTGCTACAGAGGCACCAGCCACAAAGGCTTCATGTTCAACTGATGAACCAAGATGAGCAGCCTGCTCCACCTTGTTGGTACACCCTGTGTGACGATAGCAGTCTACATATGTAATTAATAGTCATTTGTAATAGATGAAGCTTTATTGATACAAGTTGTGTTTGTTAATTCATAATTACGTATGATGTCTACATTTGCATGTTAAGTTCTAGACTATCATAATAAGTTCTAGAAGAAGTTCTAGGATAAGTTCTAGGGATAAGTTCGAGGAATAAGTTCTAGGATAAGTTATAAGGATAAGTTCTAAGACTAAGGTTCAAACTTAATCCAACCCAGTCGAACATAGTGAAACTAAGTTCGAAGGGTATTAGACATGTTCGTGGGCTTGGTCCTAAACGAATTTAATCAGTTAAGTTCGAACTTAATTAGTATAATTAGGTGTTAATTCATTTTATTGAGTGACTTTTGAGAAATACGAGTTTCAGAGCTTTTGCAAGTGTACGTGCAAGCTAGAACGTTTCAGAGTCTGTTTTGTAGAAATATATCGTGTGGGGTCGTTCGTTGTATCAGCTATCATTGTGTTTGTCTCCGGTTTCCGTGCGTGATCGATCCATTAAGCCACTAACGTGGATTCCGCACTCGTTGGACGACGTCGCGTCAAGATTAGATCCATGACAGAGGTGGCCTTACAAGTGCTATCAGAGCCAAAACGAGTGTTCTTCGTGTTCTATGCATTTTGATGAACATTTTTTGGTTTCTTGACGTTTTTACCAAATCACACATTTTCGATGTTTTCAGAGTTCTACAAGCAAGGTTACAGGAAAAAAATTCATAATAGTTCATCTTTTCAATCGAAATCAGTGTTTTTAATCTTAAAAATGTTGGTTTAATCTGAAATTTTGAAAAAATCGAATTTTTGGCCGTTTCGTGAACTTGCGGCGCTCGAACATAAGGGGTGTATTAGGGTTCTTAGAACTTGTCAGAATGCGCTCCTCACGAATTTGTTCTAGGGTTTTTCGAATTTAATTGGGTTTGGAACTTGTCAGAGTATTCGAAGTTGTTAGAGGATTCGAACTTAGTGGGATTTCGAATTTGCTTTGATTTGAACTTGTCAGAAGTTCGTAGGGTTTGTCGAACATGATTTGGTTCGAATTTGTCAGAACATTTAGGGCTACTCGAACTTGCAACCTTTCGAACATGTTGAGTTCGAACTTAAAGCAATTCAAATTTAATTTACCAAACGAATTTAAATTTAAAATTATCCGAACTTGAATAAGTTCGAAAGATTTGTTTTAAATTCATTTTTAAAATTAAATTGTTTAAGTTAGAAAACAAAAAGTTTTAAAAGAATGTCGAGTTTGCACAATTTTTTGGAAATGGACCATGAAGTTGGCAAAGCTAACTCTCCACCCAAGCTGATGAAAGTAGAAGACTACTACTGGTGGAACGATAGGTTTGCGGACTTCGCAAGATTTAACGAGATGCGTATGTGGATAAGCATCGACGAAGGATACGTGCCCCCAACGCAAGAGCTAGAAGGCCGATTAAAAGTTTTGACGTATCAGAACATGAAAGATGACGACAAAAAGATTTATGAGGCCGAGAACCGAGCTTTTTCGTCTATTAGAATGGCATTACCGCAGGAGATTCTACACACACTTAGAAATCAAAGGACTTCTAAAGAGCTATGGGACGCTCTAGAGAAGAGGTGTGAGGGAAATTCCAGGGCACGAAAGGGGAGAATAGAGATGTTGAATAAAAAATTTGCTATATTCAATGCGCTGAAGAATGAGTCCTTGGATGAAACCTAATCTATCATCTGCTGACTAAACTTGATAATCACAGTGTTGAATATCAAGAAGCTGAAATGATAGAAAAGCTTCTGGATGCTTTACCTGCTAAGTGGGAGATGTACACTGCCCTGATAAAGCATGATGAAGAGAAATTTGAGACTCTCATTCTGGAAGGAGTTATTGGAACGCTGAGGGCCTACAACTTCAAGTTGCAGAAGAAGGAACGAGATTTTGAACAAGTACAGGATCCTGAAATGTACTTTGGGAAGTCAAAGTCTTCAACTTCTAGTAAACTAAAGTCAGGGGCCACAACATTCTTTACGGGAGAAGAGTCAATACTAGTTGAAGCTGACGAATATGGTAATGGAGCATTCTTAGGGTTTTCTAAACCTATAAGAAAAACCACAACATTCAACATCTATTTCTCAAGGCTATACCAAGATGCCTATGAGCGCAAAATCAGCTGAAGATCATTTAAATCTTCTAGCTTCGTTTGTCGCAACTTATGGCAACTACCTTAAAGGAAAAATAAACGATCCAGATCTATGGGAAGTGGACTACGATCAGGTAGATCCAGACGACTTGGAACAGATGGACCTACAATGGAAACTGGCCATGGTAACGCAAAGGGTCAACAGATTCATGAAGCGAACAGGAAGGAATCTGAGTGTAAGCAACAACGTTGGTTTTGACAAGTCAAAGGTAAAGTGCTACAATTGTCAAGAATTTGGACATTTTTCCAGAGAGTGTCAATGACCAAAAGTTGAAAATTATCAGAATCAGAACCAAGGTAGACAACATTCTAGTGGTTCAGGGAATCAAGCAGCGATTGCTTGTCTGTTAACGAATGTGTCATCTAACAGACAGCTAGATGGAACATATGATTGGAGTACTCATCCGAAGTCGAATACCAGAGCTTTTATGGCCGAGGTAAGTAAGACCGGGGGGAAAGAGCTGAAAAGAAACAGAGGACACCCTGCAGTCAGAATCAATTCCTTTGTTGTTGGAAAAGTCCGAGGAGCAAACCATTCTGGAGTTTGCAGCTCAAATGGCTAACGTGGAATCAGATCGCAAAAAGGTAACTCTTAAGTTTTCTATGTTTCATGACTTTTGCGTTTTAACTGCTACATTAAATGATAGATTAAATCTAGTGCTAGAAACACATAACACCATGACAGCTCAAGTCCAATCATTAAAATCTGATAATGCTAGTTTTCTAGATATTAATGAGGATTTAAGGGCAAGATGAAAGCAGATGCTAAGGATGTGATAGTTCTAAAAGACAGGTTGAGTGAGCAATGTGTCAGGTTAGAACTAATGTATGAGCATGTCGAATCTTTGACCAAAGAACTCATCCTTAAGGATGTAGAACTAGCTGAATCTAGAGTTAAGGTTGCAGAGGCCAACAGCAAACTTGAAAAGTTTAAGAACTCATCCCTAAATCTAGGCAAAATATTAGAAGCTCAGAGGCAGTCTAAGAAACCAGTGGGCCTTGGTTATCAGGAAAGTCCTCCACCGTTCAACAATAACTATGTGCCTCAACCTCCAGATAAGACCACTGAAACGGTTGAATCAGAGGTAGCAATTGTAAGTGAACTCGAAAAGGTAAATTCAACTAAGGTGTCAACCACAGCCTCTAAGATTAAGAAAGTAAAGTTTGTGCAGTCTACTAGTGACACTAAACTAGAAGAAGCAAAAACAGTAAATGATAATCATCAAGAGGTTTTAAACACTGTAGCTGAACTGAAAGAACATGACACTAGTGAGACACCTAAGTCAAAGGGTACGTATAAGAAGCAAATTGATAAAATGTCATGCTTCAGATGTCATGAGAATGTGATGTTGCGTCTAGCTGTCCTTATTAGAAAGTAGAGTCTACACCGACAGTAGGATAGCTAGACCAACCAGTCTTAAAGTCAGTACCTAATATTGCAAGTACAAGTAGTTCTCAACATACTGAGAAGAACTTGAATGCAACACCTCGGGTAGCTGCTAAACAAATACCTGTGTCGGTCACATAGAATGACGTGCTTAGGACTAATTCACCGAATATAGTCCATACTCAATCTAGGCCAGGACCACAACCAGTCTATAAGAGTACAACACCTAAGAGGACTTACACTCCAGTTAGGTCACATACCCCTATCAGACAACAGACACCAGGAAGAGCACAGAGATATAACAGTGAATTGCACTATAATAGAAATTATTCTAGGGCTCCACCGCATATGACAGCCCAAAGGCAAATAGTGAATGTTAATCACTCCGCACCACAACAAGTTCTTAATCAAAAACCCAAGTCACCTGAAAGGAGAGATGGGTATTTGAAAGAATTCATGTATGTGGATGAGAATGGTATTACCAAGTCAGTCATGGCTTGGGTTCCCTATGATATGTAACTTTTTTTCTTTCATGTGCAGCAGCTAACTACAGGTCTTACAAATGGTTCGTCAACCGTGGTTGCTCTCATCACATGACTGGGGAAAGAAGTCTACTGACAGACTTCAAAGGAGGGAACAAGGGTTTTGTATCATTTGCAGGGAATAAGGGAGGAAATATCACTGGAACAGGAGTAGTCACTAATGGGACGATCACTCTTGATCAAGTTTACGACGTACATAATCTCATTAGTGTCTCTCAGATCTGTGATAAGAAGAATTCAGTTATCTTTACTGAAAAAGAAGCGTTAGTGCTGAAGCCGGGATTCAAGATACCTGAAGAGTGGATTATGATGAGAGCCCTAAGGGTGAATAATCTGTACACGATGGACATGACTGTAGCAGATTCATCGATGGGAACTATTTGTCTATTATCAAAGTCTTCAGAATCCGAATCTCTACAGTGGCACAGACGCATGGCACACCTGCACCTAAGAAAGATGAATTACATCTTGAAAAATGGCTTTTTGCAAGGTGTTCCACTGAAGAGTTTTCAGTTCGAAGACAAGTGTGTACCGTGCAAGAAGGAAAAGCAACATAAGAAGTCATACAAGTCAAAGACTCAAAACTCAATCGGGACAAGGGTAAAACGTATTAGGAGTGATAACTGAACAGAATTTATGAATGTCGTAATTGGTGTATATTGCCTAACTAAAGGCATAATGCATCAGTTAAGTGCACCTTATGAGCTAGAATAAAATGGGGGTGGCAGAACGTAAGAACAGAACTTTGATTGAGGCAGCAAGGACCATGCTCTAAGATTCAAAACTTCCAACCATGTTTTGGGGGGAGGCAGTGAATACCACCTGTCATGTATTAAACAGGGTCCTTACTGTAAAATAATTGAACAAAACCTGTTATGAAGTGTAGGTCCCGAGAGGTTCCCAAAGTATATAGTTATAAGCTGTAGAGGGGGGTGAATACAGCAATTTAAAAACTAGACACTCTTTTCTCAATGTTTGTATGTATTATCAACAATTTGTTAATTACAAACAAGCTTGAATGCGGAATAGTTCAAGCTGAAATGACAGATACAACAGTATGCTTACTAGTCTAAGACAGACTCAAACTAGTATACAATGAATACACTCACTAAGAAGCACTCACTGTGTTTACAAGACTTAAAGGAACGGCTTATGTAAAACAGCTTATACACACAGATGCTGGTTTACACAGAAGGTTTGCATGCATGAAAATCACACTTGCACGTTCACTCTTGGGTTTCAGCACTTAGCTTTCTTCACGCTTCTTTCTGACCTTAGAAGCTTTCTTTTATACTCACTTAGAGGATCTAAGAGAAACATCTTCGTTGGACGGAATGAAAAAGGAGAAGTCTTGTTGAAAAGACAACATAACCTTTTCTGCACTTTTCTGAAAAGCAGACTTGTCTTCACATGTGCAGAACTTTTGTCTTTTTACTTTGTCTACTGTTGTATTGCCTTTAACTAATTTAGGAATTTCAACTTTGCGTCTTTCTTCCTTCTAAAGGCCTATTTTGATATAAGAAAAAGGTCTGTCACCCTTTTTCAAATAACCTTTTGTCTTCATGTTACAGAACAGCGTGGGCAGGCTGAGCAGTTCTGTTTTCCACTTTGTCTTCGACTTTGTAAACTGATCTTGTAATAAAAAATAATACATGATGACTTGGAAACATATTCCATAAAGTGTTTAGCCTGTTCACAAAGAACAGGTTCTGTTCACAAAGAACAGAACACTTTAAAATTGCCCAAGCTGCTCAACAGTGTAGAGCAGCGTAGACAGTTTATGTCCAGCCTGTTCAGCAGACAGAGCAGCTTGGACAAACTGTCTTAGTTGCAACACATGCAACATATAGAACAGTTTTAGACTGATATTGCAAATCATTTTTAGGTTTCAATAAGGCATATAACAGGCCTTAAATTCAACCTTCAAATGCATCAACAGGTTTGATTATAAATCTCCCCCTCAGATGTAGAACAGGTTTGACTGAGGCCTTTTTGTGCCTAACAATCTCCCCCTATTTGCAATAACCAGTCCAAGCTGGTCTTATCAAAAATCACTATATATTTTTACAGTACATTTGCTGAAATAAAATTACAACATTACAGTAAAGTAAAAGATCAGTTTATATATACACTGATTCTTGACTACACTAGAACAACACATGTTCTTACAAGAGTACAACTAATGTACTAATGTATTTTACAACTAATGTAAAAGCAAAAAATTACAACTTATGTAATAATGTACAACTAATGTACAGGATGTACAACTAATGTACAAGATGTTTGGACTGTTTGAGTTGGGAGCAGATAATGGCAAGCCTGTCCAACTGATGGACAGCTTCCATTCTTCACCTACCCAGATGGTAGATGGACTTCATATCAATGGAGAAGGATCCTGAACCATCTTTTCCAGTTCTTCCCTTGTATCCTCAAGTTCCTCAATTGCACTTCTGATAATCATGAACTTGGGATCATTGAGCTCTCCTCTTTCATAGAAGCCTCTGAGCTGATCCCAGATGGCTGCTTTCCATTTGCTAGACTGCCTGAAAGAAACTGCAAGTCTGAAGGCGGCAAGTTGTCTCAGATCAACTTTGTACAGCTCTGAGGCTCTTTGGAAGCACTTCTTCTGAGTTAGGGGATCTATAAAAAATGCCCCCAGCTCAGGTTCTTCTATAATCTTGCCATCCTCAAACTCTATTCCTTTAGGCAGACTATGATCAACTCCTTTTATTTCAATGGCATAGTCGCCCTGTTCAATCAGCGTAAGGAGTAGCTCCATTTCTGTATCCTTCTTTGTCCTTCTGGCCTTTATTTTGGGGTATGTCACAGAGACACCCTCTTTTACTTCTTTTGGAATCAGGCCCAACTCACTTACTCTCTCCATCAGCTTCTTGATGTATGCCCTGATAGTCTTAGCCGTTTCTGACTTAGACTGGCTCAGGGCAACTGCCAGTTCCACCCATTCCCTGTATCCCATCTGTGCAACATCAGTGTGATCGTAGGATTCCATTTCAGGGCCTGTTGTACCCATCCTGGTGATCTGAAGCTTCCACTGTGTGCCTTTTCTTGAAATGGGAACAACTTTGACAATCGCTTCCTTGGCAAGCCTTCTAGTAGCAACATCATGAAATTTCTTTCTAGCCAAGTTGTCAAAGTGGAATTTGGCTCTGGCAGAGGGTACTTGAGTCTTGGTCACAGAGACCTGAGCACCCTGTGCTTTTTTCCCTCCTTTTCTCCTGCTGATACCTTAGCAGCTTCCATTAATTTCTTTTGCACCTCCAAGGTAGACATTTTAATTTTCTTTGCTTCTTGGAGTGCAAAAGATTTAGCAGCTTTAGCAGATTCTTCTTCTTTTCTCAATTCCTCCAGAGCTTGAAGCTGTTCGTCTCTAAACTCAAAGTACTTGTGCATAGGAAGACCCATCTCTTTAGCCCTGGCTTTGTGAAACTTAAGATCAGCTGCTTTCTGCTGTTGTTGATCAATGGCTGCTTTTTCTTTTCCTTTAGCTGCTGCTGTAGTGACAGCAGCCTCAGGAATTTCTTCTTCTTCTTCTTCTTCTTCTTCTTCAGTTAGAATTAAGTGCCTCCTTTTACTGCTAGGCCTATCCTCAGGAATGACTTCCTCCCCCTTAGACTGAGCAGGGTTTGGAGAGACAGCCTGAGTAGGCATAGCAGCTTGAGAGGCACCTTCAGCTGTACCTGTAGATGTCCCTGCTGGTTGACCAGTGGGAGTTGTAGGTACTGCTTTCTCCTTAGGAGAAGAGGTTTTCTCCCCCTTAGACTTAGTCTTCGAGGCAGATGACTTCTCCCCCTTTGAAGGAGATGGAACAGCACCTTCAACACCTGGTCTGCCTGAAGACACAAAGTCAGCAGGCTTACCAGCAGTTTTGGCAGCAGGTTTGGGGCCAACCAGGCTTGTCACTAAGAAAGCCAGGTTGTCCTTAACCTCTGCAAGCTGGGAAAGACAGGCTTGAAGAGAAGAGGCTTGGGAATCAGCAAGAGTGGTCAGCTTAACAATGTTTTCTCTATCAGAAGCTGTGAACAACAGGCTTTGAAGCTGTGCAAGATGGACTTCAAGAGTATCTTGCACATCAGCAAGGTCTGAGGACACAGTATTTGATAGAGAGCCAATAAGAGTGTTCAGGCTGGCCAATGTGTTAGGAAGGGTAGTGTGGCAAGAAGTGAGGAGAGATGACAGCTGTTGTGAAATGGCTGCCATAGAGGACACAGAGTCCTGTTGTAAGGAAAGGATAGAAGAGAGAGAGTTGGATACAGTTTGCAGCTGTGCAGTGAGTGCAATCAGCTGTGAAGAGTTGTCAGTATGGGAAGGGACTGGGAAGGATTCTTTGAACATATCAAAGAAGCCTTTGAGCTGCTCAGACACAGAGTCTGAGATGATGGATGGTAGGGAGTGCATGGTGTTTTCCAAAAAACCAACTTTGTTGGTCAGCAAAGAAAGCTGATCCTTCAAAGGCAGGTCTTTGGGAGATGGTGGTGTATGAGTGGATTGTTTGGAGTGGGTAGATGGAGAAGATGATGATGAGGCTGGTGTTTGAGGATGTGATGGAGAGGGAAGAGGGACTTGGGACAGAAGCTCCATAGCCTGGGCAAAAGTAAGATGGCCCAGGTTGGAGGGATCAAGAGGTCCTTCAGCAGCGGCTGTAGCTGCATCACCAGGAGAAGGGGATGATGTTTGGGGCCTTTCAGATGCTTCTTGTGTTGCAACACCCTCATGAAGACCAGTGGTGGTTCCCTCTGCAGTGCCTTGGTCTAAAGGCACCTCATCATTGGGAGATGGGATATGCATTTCAACATCAGCAGTGGTGAAACCTGTTGATGGAATGTGCATGAAGGGAGCAGCCTCACCAGAGGGATGGTGTGATCCCTGAGGTTCATCAGCTTGGGTTGTTGGTCCCTCAGCAGCTGTTTGGTGTAGAACAGCTGTATCATGGGGAGCAGAAGTTTGAGGCTGAGCTGCTGATTGGTCTATATCAGCAGCGTGGACACCTCGTGCAGACTCAGGGTGTGAGGAGATATGAGTGGGGGACAGTGTGGACACAGTATGGAGTGGAGAGGACTCCTGTCTTTCAATATCCTCAGCCTGTTGGGAGGCTCGGATAGTTGATGTGGGTATCTCCTTTGGAGTGAAGCAGGCTCCAAATGAGCTGAACCTGCTCCCAAAATAGGAGAGGCAGCTGGGGTTGCTTCTTTTTCAACTGAACCCTGTTGAGAGGGAACAGAGGAGGTGGTTTTGTGGGCTGGTTTCTTTTTGGCTAATGATTTGCGTTGGTAATGGATGGATGATGTGGGTGATTGTGGAGTAGGAAGAGGATCAGTTTGGACAGGATGTGAGACTGGGCTAGGAACAGTGGGGCTGGCCTGTTCCATAGACTCTTGTGCCACAGAGGCACCAGCCACAAAGGCTTCAGGCTCAACAAATGAACCAGGGTGAGGAGCCTGCTCCTCCTCAGCCACAGAGGCTAAAGGAACAGACTCAGACGGAGCTGTTTTGGCCTTCTTTTTCACAGGCCCAGCTCCAGCAGTTGCCAGGGTCCTTTTAACAAGCTTGGACCTGGATTTGGATTTTCTGGTGGGAGCAGCAGCTTCTGGATCCACCCTCGCAGCAGAGGGTCCTTCCACCAAACCTAACAGCCTCCTCATTGGTGTGGATAGAGGAGGCTCATTCTGCAGGACTGGAGTATAGAAAACTCTATTCCCTATAACTGGGAATGCAGCAGTCTTAAGAAGAGGCTGAGAGTTATAGAGATGCTCACCACATACATGCTTGAAAATGAGGCTCAGAAACCTGGGATATCGAACAGCAGCTGGTCTTGACTGTTGCTAAACCAGGTTCCTCATATTCACAAAAATCCATTTACCCATATCAAGGGTAGTCCCATCCACAAACTGTAGGGCGATAGGAATTTCATCTCTGCTGAGTTGGTCAAATGAACCAACTTTGCTTCCAAAACACATCACCACTGAGGCGAATAAAAAGCTGTAGGTAGGAGAGAGGTCCTTCCTGAACAGTGTTGCTCCTATTTTGGGTTCTGCCACACCACAGAAGCGTAGCAGATTGCCCATTTGATCATTTTCAGCTTGGGGCTTATCGTAAGTTGCAGCAGTTGGTAGATGTAGCACCTCCCTGAGCAGATCAGAACTAATCTCAATGGTCTGAGTCCCATTGAGAATAGTACCTTGGATGACTTTGGTTTCTGGGTTGTAAGCACAGGTGTACCAAAACTCATATACCATCTCCTGGTACAGGACACCAGGAGATGCAGTCATCGCGTAGTTCAACGGATGAACTTGAAGGAACTCCACCATTTCTTCATAACCCTTCCCCACATAGTTTTTGGGAATGGTTAAGTTAGCAATGTAGTTGGTGGGTTTGATAGTCAGCATTGTGGTGACTGACGAGTGTTTGACAACGTCCTCACCAACGAACACTGGGAGAAAGGGATTAGGTCTGTGAGCCATTTGGGAATTTTTGAGGTTTGAAGAAGCAAAAGACACTTAGTCGATTTTTAGGGTTCTTGAGGATTTCTGGAAATGATGAGGAAGACGAAGATGAAACAGTATGTAGGTATTTATAGGATTTGAATGGTCGTGTGTATGAGAGAGAAAAGATTTGGGCGGTTTGATTTGAAATGTTAGTTGACGGAAAAACGGAACGGTTGTCCATGTCAGAACATTTGTCAGACCACTTGACCTTTTTAATCACTAACACACGTAACCCACATTATCCGCAGTAATTAAGTTAAATAAAACATAATTTAAGTAACTTAATTATGAAGAAAGGTAATTAAACTTCTGGTCTACGCTGTTGGTCAAGCCTGTGATGATCAGGGTCACCACAAGGTTCTCAGTCTTCAAGCTGTTCTCCCTTCAAACTGTGCCTTCAGCCTGCTCTCTTTTGTAAGAACAGGTTGTGTTCAATAGTTGAACAGGTTACAAGACAATGGCTTGTAAGACAGTGTGAAGAAGTGAACAGGTTGAAGATTGGACCATCAGAGCAGGCTGGACGAATAAACTGTTTTTGTTCAGCCTGTTGTATGCTCAAGCTGTTCAAGTTTTTCAGACAAATGACTAAGTACAGAACATGTATAACCTGTTCTGCCTAAGCTGTTCAGAGAAACTTGAGCAGTGTGAAACACACAAATTCTTAGACCTTTGAGAAACACTTAGTCACTCTTGTTTAACATGCCCAACTTGCTGACAAGGTAATTAAACCTTGTTTCATCCAGAGGTTTGGTGAAAATGTCTGCAAGCTGTTCATTTGTGGAAATAAAACTTACCTCCACATTACCTTTCTGAATGTGATCTCTGATGAAGTGATGTCTGACTTCAATATGCTTTGTCCTTGAATGAAATACTGGATTGTTGGAGATGGCTATGGCACTTGTGTTATCACACAGAATAGGAGTTTTCCTATACACAAGGCCATAATCTTCAAGCTGATGCTGCATCCACAGAATCTGCCCACAGCAGCTTCTAGCAGCAATATACTCAGCTTCAGCAGTAGAAGTGGACACTGAGTTCTGCTTCTTGCTACTCCAACTGATCAACTTTCCACCAAGAAGTTGACACCCACCTGTTGTGCTTTTCCTATCTAACCTGCAGCCTGCAAAATCAGAATCTGAATAACCTGTTAGCTCAAGGCTTGAGTCTTTGGGATACCAAAGACCCAAACCTGGTGTACCCTTTAGGTACCTGAAGATTCTTTTGACAGCAGCTAGATGAGATTCCTTTGGATCAGCTTGGAATCTAGCACATAGACAGGTGGCAAACATAATATCAGGTCTGCTAGCAGTTAAGTAAAGCAAGCTCCCAATCATGCCTCTGTAAGCTGTTACTGAAACAGCTTTGCCACTAGCATCAGCATCCAATTTTACATTGGTTGCCATTGGGGTTTTAATAGGAGAACTTTGATCAAATTTGAAATTTTTCAAAAGATCTAAAGTGTACTTTCTTTAATTTATAAAAATTCCAGTTGAGGTTTGTTTAACCTGCAATCCTAAAAAGAAAGTTAGTTCTCCCATCATACTCATTTCATATTTAGATTTCATGAGTAATGAAAAATTCTTGCATAACTGCTCATTAGTAGAACCAAATATTATGTCATCCACATAAATTTGAACAAGCATAATATCAGACTTCACCTTCTTTATGAACAGTGTGGTATCCACTTTACCTCTGGAGTACCCATTGCTCATAAGGAATTCAGTAAGAGTGTCATACCAGGCTCTAGGGGCTTGTTTGAGACCATAGAGAGCTTTGTCCAACTTATAGACAAAACCTGGATGTTGTTCATTTTCAAAACCTGGAGGCTGCTTGACATAAACTTCTTCTTGCAGCTTCCCATTCAAAAATGCACTCTTCACATCCATTTGAAATACCTTAATGCTCTTATGAGCAGCGTAGGCTAGATACAAACGAATTGCTTCTAGCCTGGCCACAGGAGCAAATGTTTCATCATAATCAATTCCTTCCTCCTGTCTGTAGCCCTGAGCAACAAGTCTTGCCTTATTTCTAATGACATGACCTTGCTTATCCATCTTGTTCCTGAAGACCCATTTTGTGCCAATTATAGTTTTACCTTTAGGAGCAGGGACCAGCTTCCATACTTTGTTCCTCTCAAACTGATTGAGCTCTTCTTGCATGGCAGTGATCCAATTGGCATCTTTTAATGCTTCATCAACCTTCTTTGGCTCCATCAGTGAAACAAAACTAGAGAACATACAAAAGTTCCCTAAGCTGTCCCACCGTGTTTGTATCCATTTGTTGATGTCACCAATTATTTGATCATTGGGGTGACACCTGATCCACTTAGGATCATTTTTCAATGATGATTTACCTGAGTTGTTAACATCTTCAGCAGGTCCTGTTGAACAGCTCTCAAGATTTTCAAACACACTGTTGTCTTGAGCCTGTTCACTTGTTGAACATGTCTGACCACTGTTGAACATATCAGCAGAGGAACTGGGAAAATCAGCATTGATAGGTTCTGGACATGCAGTTGTAATTAAGTCATACATTTATTCACACAGGGTTTGTATGACAAAATCATCATCATGTCCATGCCATTGATTAACAGTTCCCACAAACCTGTGGTAGTGGGAAGCTTTTTGAGTCCTCTTCATTGATTGAATGCATCAGATCATCAAAGTTAGTTTCTTCCTGAAACTGATTCAGGAACAGTTTGGGTGGAAGCAATTCTTGGCGACTTTCAAAGGTGACATTGATAGATCTATCTATCACCCATTGCTTTTGTTGTTGTATACCTGTAGGCTTTTGAGATAGCAGAGTAGCCAACAAACACACCTTCATCAGCTTTAGGTTCAAACTTTGACAGCTGGTCCCTTTGATTCAGAATGAAACAGGGACATCCAAACACATGGAAATAACTGACATTTGGCTTCCTCCCTTTGAGCAGCTCATAGGGAGTCTTGTTGAATCTTTTCACCACTAAGGATCTGTTTTGGGTGAAGTAGGCAGTGTTAACAGCTTCAGCCCAAAATGATGAAGGTAAACCTGATGCACACAGCATGGTTCTGGCAGCTTCAATGAGAGTTCAGTTTCTCCTTTCAGCAACTCCATTTTGTTGAGGAGTTCTTACAGCTGAAAAGTTTTGAGTGATACCTTTCTCTTCACAGAAGTCTTCAAGAGTACTGTTTCTGAATTCAGTACCATGATCACTTCTAAGATGCTTTACTTGGGCAGAGTTCAGCATTTCCATCTTTTTGACAAATCCAATAATCTCTCTAGCAGCCTCTCCTTTGCTCTTTAGAAAGATCACCCATGTGTACCTGGAGAACTCATCAACCATTACAAGAGTGTATCTTCTTCCTCCTAGACTTGGGACATTAACCGGTCCAAACAAGTCCATATGGATTAAGAAGAGTGGAGTATCAATAGAGAAATTATGTTTGGATTTAAAAGATGTTTTTCTCTGCTTGCCTTTCTCACAAGCTGTGCATAATCTATCCTTAGCAAACGTCATAGAAGGTAAACCTGTCACCAAACTCTTTCTACAGAGTTTGTGGCATGTGACTTGAAGGTCAGATGTGACCCTTCTCGTGCCATACCAGTTTAGATCAGCATGTGTTCTTGTAGAAAACAGTGTCGTTGTGGGGTCAGCAGAATGCTATCCACAACATATACATCTTCTTTCGTTG
>JAANYP010000583.1:0-284831 GCA_020465985.1 Centrapalus pauciflorus | reverse complement strand
TTCACAGGCTTTTTCTTTGACCGACATGTGGATTATGCTGCTTTCCTATTCGAGGAGTTACGAAGAGTCCATGTAGAGAGGGGCACAAAGAAAGGAAGAAAATATATTCCTCTACAGCGATTTCTGCAGCTAATAATACAGTATGCCATGGACCATGATGACGATATCCATGAACGTCCGGAGGCAGACGTCTACCCCACCGTGGCAATTCAAAAGTTAACTCTGCCAAAGGGGGCCCCCACAGTGCCGATAATGAAAATACCTCTATCATTGCTGCTGAGGTCAAGGGGGTTAGAGCGGGTTAGGGCTTATATTCAGGAGTGTTATCCGGATGAGTCTCAGTCGGAACCGTCTGAGACTAGCCAATCCGAAGGTGAGGCGAGTATGAGTGAGAATGAGGGAGTCCGGGTGGATGTTCAGCAATCTCAACAATCTCTGGGTATGGGTGAGGGGGAGCCTATGTTGGTAAGGGAGGAAGCAGGAGGTGAGGCGGCAGAGACGGCGGATTCAGAAAGAACCGTCTCTGTCGTGCGAGCGAGTGAGGTGCAATCTGAGGGTGATCTAAGCCCAATTAGCCGGACTCCTCACCATAAGACCGTCCGTCCAACGGTCGAACTAACCACCACCACCCACTTGGTTTCCCCTCAAAGGGAAACCACTTCATTTCACGGGGTAATAGCACATACTCCATCGCCCTCTCATTCGGAGAGTGGCGGTGTTGAAAGAGGTCACACTCCTCCCCATGTGACCGCACTTCATTCCTTCACGATTCCATCCCCCCAAACACACACACCGCACGATGCCTCCGTGGCATCCCCAAGAGCTGCCTCCGTGGCAGCTCCTCAAAATTCCGGATCTGCGCGTCCTATACAGGAGCCAGAAATGACGGAAGGAAGACCGGAAGTGGCTCAATCAACGCCATCCACTTCCGGCCATCTCCCAATAAATTTGGAGATGTTAACGGCAGCTTTACGTGCTGCCGGCGTGATTACCCGGGCTGACCTGGACACCCAAAGGGAAGCTGCCGAGGAGCGTCACACCGCCCTACTTTCACTAATCAAGGGTAAGGGTGTCGCTTCCGAAGCTGGCCCCCCACCAGGTTCCCATTCAGTTCCAAATCAGATTTCAGAGCTGTCAGATAAGATCAATGCGCTTACACACCTTATTCTGCAAGTCCAGTATCAGCTTAATTCGAGAATGGATCGCCTTGAGTCGGCGGTCAGTGAACTCCAGTGCCGCCCTCAGGAAGAGGCCCCGAAAAGAAAGCATGACGATCAGGACGACCCTGATCGTCATGAGGGGGAGAAAAGGCGAAAGGTTCAGCATGAGGATCTCGTAATGTTAATAGGGGGAGCAGAGACCGCTGAGGGGACAGAATTTCAGGGGTCAGGGGAACAGAGACAGGAGGCTCAGGAATACCTTTTAATAGAAGACGAGCCCATGGTCGAGGGTCCAGCTCCACTGGATCCGATGACAGCTATGGTAGAATTCGAGGAAGCTCACGAGAAAGTTGAAATCGTTTTGGTTTCTGATTCAGATTCCGATATCGACGACAACGAACCCTTACTAATTCCTAAGCCTGAACCTGAATCTCCAATTAAAAAATCTTCATCCTCTTCCTTTGACTTCCTGAACTCACCACCACCAGCCCATCAAGAAGAAATCCTTTCATCCATTCAAGCTCCCCAGTCACTAAAAGAATCCCATATTGTCCTTAGCCCTCGAAGATCCCCAAGCCCTCCTCCAGTCCAACAAACCGAACATCCAGGTCCTTCCCAAACCAAAAGGGTAGATTGCTTCGATGAAACTCCAGAAGGCCCTGGTATATTTAGAAAGGATGACATTTTCTGGGTCGGTCAGTATACGAAAGGCGAAGTTCAGAAACTGCCTCAAGAAGAAAAAGATAAAATTCGACAAGAACGGAGGGGGACAATCATAAAGCTTCTTGAAGCCAAAAAGGATGAAATTGAAGAACCCCGTTCAAGGTCTTAAAGAATTCTTGCAGAAGTTTCCCCCGGAGCAGTTTCAGAACCCGTACCTAGAAGAAAGATTCAAAATGGTATTCAGAAATAAGCCTGGATCCTTCAGCAGACGCCTACTTATGGAACTTACAAATGTTACCAAAGCTGAACAGGCCGAATACTATCAACTGATGCTCCGGGAAAGAAGGTCTAAAGTGTCAAAATCGAAGATAAAGAAACTCCGAACCATAACCATGTGTAAAAGAGCCAAAGTCTACTATCCCTCCTACCAAGTAGAAAGAGAAGATGGCACGGGTGATGACATCTTCGAATATGACCTAGACTTCGTAAGTGCGGATGACGTTGAGTTTCTGCACAACTGCCTGAAACATCGCATCAAGAAACGTATGACCCACATGACTGCTGTAGGTGCCCTAGTACGAAGCATGAACCACCGCTCGATCATTATGTGCCTAAGAGACTTCCAGATGGCGATCGAGAGCGCGTTGGTTAAGGTGGGCCTACGAGCACCAGAACAGGATAGCTTCCTTCTAGCCCATCATCCGGCTTACAGAGTTGTACTTTCTGGAGACCCGGGTGTCATTTTTGTCAACTACAAGGGCTATAAAAGGTACATGCGCTTTGAGGATCTTCCATGCTACTCCGATGGTACACTCCGAGTGGTTTGAGCTGCTCTTACACAGAAAGTACAAGATTATGACGCTCAACCAGATCCTGAACAGAGATGCTCACCAAAGGAGATACAGGATACCCTCAGCGGCATAGACTTCCTGAACGAACGGCTTCATACGAGACAAGTGACCAGACGCTTCGACGTCATCCTTGGACTCCGAGAATCAACAGACCATGCCAGAGTTCCAGGACCTCCTAAATGATCGAAAAGGGGGAGATTGTTAGACATTTTATTTCGATCATAGGGAGTTGTTTTGTAATAATTATTATCTTAGTATTTAGTCTTGTATTTATTTCCTTTGTATTTTATGTTTATGTAAAAGTCAAGGGGCCAAATGTGCCAATGTGTAATACTTAATTAAAGGAGCCTAGAAATAGGCTCCTAGGGTTTTGTAAACTACACGGTTGAAATTGAATGAGATAGAGCAGCCGCCATTTTGCAAATATTCTCTCAACATTCCTTTTGTCCTTCTTCATCATTACTTGATTATTGAGCTTTGTTCTTCTTGGGTATTGATAAGAAATCATTAAGGTGCTGATAATATACGGGATTACATTATTACACCATCGGAGATTTATTTACATTATTTTGATTAATTTAATTATGTATTTAAATCTCTGTATCTTGCGAACTACTTAAACCTTGTGTTGATTATGTAAAACATTTTTGTATTATAAAGTTATATCGATGTATTTTTGAAAACGTCCATATAGTGGTCGTATGTTATGATTATGGTTCACTTCGTTGCCAACCGGGATAACGGGGTGTGACAACTACCACCTTAAACAAACTTCATATTACATACGAAATAAAATTTAGATGCAAGATGTCACATATCATGCCAGTTATAAAAAGAACATGCAGCATATCATATCAGGTCACATATCATGTCAGATTTCAAATGACATGTATCATATTTTTAGATATTGCTATACACTTACTGATGGAAGAAATGATAACAAAGCCATGGATAAATTACTAACAAATGTCTAAAACATGTTTCAAACCATATCTAACATTGAATTGTCATTATAACAACACAACCACTTGATGGGGATTGCATGGGTCAATCTTCGAAAGAAACTATGGATTGCAACCTCTAGAATTACCATATCAAAGAACCTTCATCATATAATATAATTCTAGTATTGAAGATATAAAATAATATTTCAGAGTAGATTGTAACATGAAATCATATTATTAAAGCGTATTATAATACCACCAACATTGATTTTTTAAAAAGGTTAAAAACAAATGTTAAAGTACTTGGGCTAAAAACATAACTCCATGATTGTCATTGTTAACTAGAATAGTTTATTAGTTGTCATTCAAAACAAGAGAAAAGCTATTAGAGGTGAGTCCAATGCAACAAGACGTTCATCAGATTCAGGGATGGAATCTTCTTTCAGATCTTGAATGATATCTTTTGTCAGTAATTCAAAGTATTCAAGATTCTCCACCAACTTATCTCTCTTCAGGTTCAAATCTAAAAGTAAAATCTTTGTCAAGTACTTTGATCTTAAACGTTTCAGTTGAACTTTCTGAAAGTGTGACTCTGTAGGTCCCGAGAGGTTCCCAAAGTATATAGTTATAAGCTGTAGAGGGGGGGGGGGGGGAATACAGCAATTTAAAAACTACACACTCTTTCTCAATGTTTTGTATGTATTATCAACAATTTGTTAATTACAACAAGCTGAATGCGAGAATAGTTCAAGCTGAGATGACAGATACAACAGTATGC
The DNA here is from genome assembly GCA_020465985.1 of Centrapalus pauciflorus. Taxonomy (NCBI): domain Eukaryota; kingdom Viridiplantae; phylum Streptophyta; class Magnoliopsida; order Asterales; family Asteraceae; genus Centrapalus; species Centrapalus pauciflorus. The sequence continues at coordinate 280,435 of JAANYP010000583.1, read as the reverse complement.
TTTACTAGTCTAAGACAGACTCGAAACTGTATTATACAATGAAACCACTCACTTAAGAAGCACTCCACTGTGTTACAAGACTTAAAGGAACAGCTTTAGGTAAAAACAGCTTAGACACACAGATGTTGGTTTACAGAAGACTTGCATGCATGAAGATCACACTTGCACGTTCACTCTTGGTTTAAGCACTTAGCTTTCTTCACCTATCTTTCTGACCTTAGAAGCTTCCTTTTATACTCACTTAGAGGATCTCAGAGAAACATCTTCATTGGACAGAATGAAAAGGAAAAGTCTTGTTGAAAAGACAACATAACCTTTTCTGCACTTTTCTGAAAAGCAGACTTGTCTTCACATGTGCAGAACTTTTGTCTTTTTACTTTGTCTACTGTTGCATTGCCTTTAACTAATTTAGGAATGTCAACTTTGCGTCTTTCTTCCCTGTAAAGGCCTATTTTGATATAAGAAAAAGGTCTGTCACCCTTTTTCAAATAATCCTTTTGTCTTCATGTTACAGAACAGCGTGGGCAGGCTGAGCAGTTTTGTTTTCCACTTTGTCTTCGACTTTGTAAACTGATCTTGTAGTCAAAAACAATACATGATGACTTGGAAACATATTCCATAAAGTGTTTAGCCTGTTCACAAAGAACAGGTTCTGTTCACAAAGAACAGAACACTTTAAAAATGCCCAAGCTGCTCAACAGTGTAGAGCAGCGTAGACAGTTTATGTCCAGCCTGTTCAGCAGACAGAGCAGCTTGGACAAACTGTCTTAGTTGCAACACATGCAACATATAGAACAGCTTTAGACTGATATTGCAAATCATTTTCAGGTTTCAATAAGGCATATAACAGGCCTTAAATTCAACCTTCAAATGCATCAACAAGATTGATTATAAAATCTCCCCCTCAGATGTAGTACAGGTTTGACTGAGGCCTTTTTGTGCCTAACAAAAACCAGTGCAATGCATCATATAAGAGGATGATGCCAATTAGATATGCACAATGTCATAAATAAAATAAACATGTAATTATGTATGCAACACACACATCAATGCTTGAACTCACTGTACAGTAGGCTATAATAGCCTTTAAGACTCAAAACAACCAATAAGTCACTTAACACCCCGAACTGATAACCGGAACCCCTTTAAGCTCCAAACCTATAAAATAATGATATTCAAAGTGTTCATAAGCTTATAGTAGTATAAGATAATGTTTGGAAATTATTTGGAGCATTTAGGTGTTTTCGGTTTAAATTTCCGAATTTACCGACACCGATACGCCTCTTATTGAGTTTTATAAACTTTTAGATGATCTTTGGTGTTATATCAATGTATAATTATTATATAATGTATTGAAGTTATTTCACACAAACATGATTTTTCATTCGGCGTTCGTAGACGAAGAAATCAAAATGAAATGAATAAAATTGTCTAACCCGCACTAGTTTAGTATTTTGGTCATAACTTTTTCATACGAACTCGGATTTCGGTGATTCAAGAGCCCATACGAAGAGGAGACATAGGGCTACAACTTTTATCTTTTGAAAAATGGTCAAATCTGAGAGTGAACTCGGCGTGTTTTTATGGGAACTCGGCGAGTTCCTCTGGTCTGCAGTCCAAAATGAACCCTTTTGACGTCCTGCTTGCATCCTCACGTCCCAAACTCGACTTTCAGCTTGCTTTAACATAAAAATAGCTTCCTTTTTGCCTTATTTAACATGTATAAACATATTTCAACCTACTTTGATCATTTATACAACAAAACTCAACCATTTCTATAGTCAATTTCTTAATAAATTCAATAATTTTCCAACTCAAGTTCCATACTTTTTTTATTTGTTCTCTAGCCTTTACTACTTCGAAAACCTTCTAAAAATCAATTAATTATTATTAGCCCATGATTAATTCATCATAATTTTAACTCCCTACAATTCTACCATAAGCATGGCTAGAATAAGAAGGTGATGAAATTGGATGCACACACATACTATTAGATGTAGGAGGCTACCTTGGATTTGTGGAATTATTTGCACCAAGCTTTTTAACCTTTCTAGCCAAATTTTGCAACAGATCCTTCTCAACCCTAGTTCTTCTTCTCAAGGTGTGTGTGTGCAGAATTTTGTGAAAGCAAAGAAAAGGGAGAAAAGGGGCTGTCGATTGGGGAATTCACAACTCTCAATTGACCACTTTCTTGCAACCAACCCCTTCAATTCCATTCTTTTTTAACATTAGCCACCAAGTTGCATTATTTTTTTCATTTCTAACCATTTCATGCTTAAATCACTTATACCCCAAGCTTACTATCTTGTACTTAATCATATGGATTTTCAATTTACAAGTCTCATAGCATGGGTACAAGTTGACTATGCTTGTGGTAAAAATTTTAAATAGGGAAAATTATGCACAAAACCATCAAAGTACAAAATTTTTTCGATTAAGTCCCCGTTTCATTTTTTATTTCTGATAAGTCCTCAAACTGCTTAAACCTTTTAAATTGGTCCATTAACCTGCTATAACAGGTTAACATGCTTAAACCTATTTTGCAAAAACCATCAAAGTATAAAAATTTTTCGATTAAGTCCCCATTTTATTTTTTTCCCTTATAAGTCCCCGAACTAATTAAACCTTTCAACTTTTCGATATAATAAAACGAATTTTTTTAAACTTTTAAAAACGACGATGTTTATTACGATGACAGAGCATGCCATATTTGTCTAGACCAAAATAAGTTGGTTTGAAAACAATATTTTTTCAAAACAACGATGGTTGTTTGAAAATAATAAATTTTGTTAAAAGTCCGTTATTCTGGATAATATAAGTTGGTTTGATATAATAACATAAATGATGATTATTTCGATCCTATGTTTGTTTAGACCACACTTTTTAAATATATTTAACTAGTTAATCCCGACTAAACTTTAAACAATAAAAATGATTGTTTTGATTTATCATTTTGTTATATTTTTTTTGCATCCACATATGTGTTACGTGAGTGTCAATTGAACAATCACTTAAATTGATAAAACAACAAATAACATGAGTTTCATCAAGATAAGGGATTTATGTGGAAAAAAAATTAGTTGAGGGATTTATAAGACAAAATAATTTAGTTAATGGATTTATATGACAAAATTATTTAGTTGGGGGACTTAATCGAAAAAAATCATAGATTTATAAAATCCACGTCAGCAATTGCAACCCGCTTAACAGGTTACCGGTAACTTTTCTTGAAAAAAACACCAAATTCGTGATTTTTATTTAGTTAAGGGACTTATCAGACAAAAAAATTGATTGAGGGACTTAATCGAAAAAAAACTTGTAGTTTGATGTTTTTTGTGAAATTTTCCCTTTTAAATACTAATCATAATTAAACAATTAGATAAGATTTATTTAACGCTTCGATTAATTATAATTTATGCCTTAAATTTAAGGATGTTACAACTCCTCCCCCCTTGAAAAGAATTCCGCCCACGGAATCAATCCAGAGTTTTCAAGGGCTGTTAATAAACATTAGCATGTCTGCTATGTCCTGTTAGTACCGTTGGATCATCTGACCCAGACATATAGATATCAATATTGCTATATAAGTATCGGGTTAAATAACCCATTAATAGCATATGTTATTCCTAATATTTCAATCAATAATCAAGCACAAATAATAAAGAACAAGATCAGAATTACTAACCGAATGATTTGATTAAGATCAAAAGATTACAGAGAGGTAATTGATGAGAAACGTGTACTGTAGCCCAAAAAGTAGGCACGTCGTGCCTTAATGCTTGTAGCTCTTGAAATCATGTCATGAAAAACAAAGTATGGTGCGCCAGGGAGGGTACCCCGTGCCTTTTTAAAGTCACGCCGTGCCTATCACTTTTTTGGCCAAAACTCAAAACATGAAAGTTGTAGCCCTATGTTTCCTCTTCGTCTGGGCTTTTGAATCGCTTGAATCCGAGTTCGTACGATAGATATATGACCAAAATACGAAACAAACGCATGACAACCAATTTATTTCATTTCTTCCTAAACCTAGTCAAAACAAGATACGAACAATAAATATACGTTTAACCATAAAAACCATCAAATCTATGCAAATATTATAAGTAAAAGTCCATGGATATCACCAATAAAATATACATATAATTGGCGATATCAAATATTCCCACACTTAACCTTTGCTTGCCCTCAAGCAAATTCGGCCAATTAACACGCTTACGAAAAGAACTCATTGGCTTTTTGACGTGATCATCAATTCACAAACATTTTAGAGATCTAAAAGCATTAAAGACTTAGTGCCGGAAAATGCAAAACATTAAATAATAGGAACAAAACCTTGAATTCTCGATTGGCACCGAAATAGCTACATAAAACAATCTAATTAATCCAGACCAAAGCGAGACTTAAACACCTCACTAAATGAAGCTCTCTACCCTCGGTGTTTAGGCTTAAACAAAACACTCAAATGCACAATTTGTCATAATTACTTACCATAAGCTTGCCATAAGATCAAATTCCAACACTTGAATTGAAACGACGCATACATCAAGAGGGCTTGAAAACAAGGAAAAATTGGGTTAAAGGTAGGGTGAGAAATTTTTGGAAAGGTGGCGTGAAATAGCCTTAAGTTTGTACCCTCAAGAAACGTCTCTAAAACACAACATAGGTAGGAGTGAGCAACCTTTGATTTTTATTGAACTATGAGACTACTTTGCTAGAAGCTTTCCACGGATTTGTCTTTTACGAGCTGGCCTTAAGTAGCTCAATTATTGTTGGTTTTTTCTATTTCTTTCTTTTTTTTAATATATGCTCCAAACTCGACTATTCTTCTCATGAATTCACGTTTCAACTTCAAATGGGGGCATGAACGTAGGCTAGGGTTAACTAAAGAATAACAGATAAATATGGCTAAACAGATAGATGGCTAATCATAAAAAAAAGGTTAAGGCTCAAAAGTGGCTAACTAATGGATATGTAGGTGTAAAGGAAAAAATAAAAGGCTGATGTTTGGGTAATCCTAAAATGTCTCTATCACACGACTGCATCATCTCAAAATTATGTTTTCAAAAAGAATCTATATGGCAAGTTCTGGAATAAAACTGAATGGCGTGCACACATAATCAATCGAAACATGAGCAAGAAAGTATTCATGACTGCTCGAAACGGCTCAAAACTCACGAAACGAAATGACATGTAGGGTAATAATGTGCAAGATCCAACTTTGGTCCAAACAACAAGGTCATGTAGCAATATCAAGTTCATACGAGAATGCAAACTAAAAGGTCCTACTTTAAGCTTTCCATTTAACTCGAAAAAATCGATTCTGCAAATAGATCTAAAACCTATTCGAGAATTGAATTTTTAGAATTTTCGGCCAAATTGAGCCTATAATAAACATGTCAAGCAAAATTTATTAAGGGGCAAGCAAAATCACTCATTAGTTAGAGTTCTAACCAAGATTCCCACACTTAAGTATTTCATTATTCTCAATGAAACAAAATGGACAATATAAACGTGCAAGCATGCAAGTGAAAGGAAGGAAAAAAGACTTCCTGAGTGCGTGGAAGAGTAGAGCTCAAAGGATAGTCAACCAAAATTTTGCACGTGTGTAGAGTTGGAGCGAAGTGTGCAACCGACTCTGCGCAATGCAAATATCCTTAGAGGAAGGGATTGCCAAAAATATCATAATAGCAAAAAAAAGAATATAAGCTAATCTAAGCTAATAATGACAAGATAAATTAAATCGCTTGGGTTGCCTCCCAAGAAGCGCTTGTTTATAGGGTCCCTAGCTTGACCCTATCCCACCTGGCTTAACCTTCAAAGGAATGAAAAGGGTAAAAGGCATACCTTTGAGTTGAGTGCAATATATAATTTTAGACGATTTAGTCTTGCACTCCTTACCCTTACTACCTCCATCAATGTATAAATGTTTACGTTTCGGCACTGGAGGGTTATGAAGTTCCTTTGGCAGTCGTGAGTCAAGACTCCTAGTATCACCAACATGTGACTCCAAAAAATGCATCGAAAAATTTGTACTTTCAAAGACAGACGATGACGTCACAATATCAACATATACAAATGAGATTTCATCAAAAAATTCGGAGTCAACTCCCTCACTGTATATATGGAGAGACATATCAACACCAAGTGGTCGAGCAAGCTCTTCCAAATCCCTTTCTGGATTGAAGTCATCTTCAGTCTCATCATCGATAATCGGAGGTGGGACGAGTGCAATACTTTGTGGGCTTTGGATTTGCACCTTGTCCATTATTGTCTCAGAAATTTTGATGACCGGTAAAGCATGCAAAGAAGTTTCATCATAAACACACTCAACATCATCATCCAAATCACTAAAATTGGCATCATAAATGTGGACGTGCTCTTCATTTTCGTTGCTCTCCTTTACTTTGCTTGAACTACTTTCTGATGGCTCTTCCATACACAATTCATACATTTGACTCTTTTGTCTCATGAGGTTGTCAAGGATTTCTGAAATGCTTTGTTGGTAACGGAGTCTCATCTGGCATTGATGAAATAGATCCTCCAAGCTCGACTCTCTCTCAGGTTGATGTTGTGGTGGAGTTTGGTAGGAATATTGGGTGTCTTGACTTTGGTAGTGTGGAGTGGAGGATAGGTATGAAGGTTGATATACATTCTCGTATTGATATTGCGAAGTGGTGGGAATGGTTGGGTAGTCAATGTTGATCTCCTCTTGACAATACATTGCTTCATAGGTACCTTCATACAACTCAAATCTATGATCCATCCTACACAAAACACACCAAACAAAATACGACAAAATAAATAGAAATTTTACTTACAAATAAACTATGATATAAACATAACAAAAAAATGTATATAGGAATTCTATGTACATGAAAAATAATTCCCACACTTGGAATTTTAAATATAATTTTTTTTATTTTTTTATTATATATATACTGACGAGAAATGTTAGGCTGTTCTCAAAACCACACCGTTTGTCCCTGTCAACGGCGCCAAAAACTTGATGTCCGCTAGCACACCTTGGTTTTAATGTAAAATAGAACGAGACTAACTAAACTGGAACTAGCGGACAAATAGACAAGTATTACCTATCGTTTGCTAGCATAGCTTAGGTAAGTCCGGGTTGTCGAACTCAGGGACAATTGGTGGATTATGATATAAAGCCGTCAGTTAATGGTTAGTGATAATTATAAGTGGATAGTTTTGAAAAGTAAACTTAGATTCAAGAACAAAATAACACACTTCAACAGTAAAGATACTATTAGACTAAGAAGTTTTGGAAAGACAATCTTGTAAAAGGTAATCACGTGGGAATGTTCCCCCTAAACATTATATGACTAAACAATACAATCGGTTGGATTATTTATCATACGAATTCAGAAAGTAAAACCATAAAGATCACTCAAATATGAATTCACTCATTAAATTATACAATTAATGATAAGCAAGCAAAGATCACTCAACTACCGACTTATCACAAATTGCAATGCAAGTAATGACGATAAAATTATAAAGATCACTCAACTATAATTTCATTATCCCACAATCAACAATAAAAATACAAAGATCACTCAAATATAATTTTATTACCGAAAATGAAATCTGAATACTCACATATAGTTTCTTGCTATGAAAGGTGTTTATCATCTCACAAATCAAAATATTGTCTAAATCGAGACTCACATCAACAATATAAACGATGTTATAACCTTAATTAAATACATGCAAGTTTTACCCTTTTTACTCTCACAAGCTTAAAAGACTCAATGAAACAAACACATTATTTCAATAAGAACAAATACTAGTTAAACCCAACTCACATTATGGAAAATCAAGTATTTATGGTAAACACGAGCAAATACATAACCAAAGATATAAATCTTCTTTCAAAGCAAGAAACAATACTGATATTTCATCCAACACAAAATAAAAGTCATCCAATGTTTAGAGTTTACAAACTCACATGATTACAAAACAACTACTTCATAAAAATGAAGAAATACAAGTTGTTCATCATAAAGATAGAAAGATTACACATAACCAAATAATTTAGAGATGCGAAAACTTCCCTATCGATGATTCTCGATGTTGTAATGATGTTCCCTTTTAAGATTTCTTCCCAAAATGGCCCAAATGAGCTTCTTTCCTCTCCCAAGAGAGTATTTTTACGTGTGTTGTGTGTGGAAATCGTCCAAGAATGAAAAAATGCAAAGATTCACGAGTTTTTATAGCCAGAGGAGGGCACACCATGCATAAAAGTAAGACACGCCGTGCCTTTGTGTTGTCGTCCTCTAATTGGCTCAAAATATCTCTGAAATGATGGTTTTCAGGAGGGCACGCCGTGCCTAAAAGTAGGCACGCCGTGCCTTAATGCTTGTAGCTCTCGAAATCATGTCATGAAAAACGAAGTATGGTCTGCCTGGGAGGGCACGCCATGCCTATCACTTTTTTGGCCAAAACTCAAAACATGATGTTGTAGCCTCATGTTTCCTCTTCGTTTGGGCTTTTGAATCACCTGAATCCAAGTTCGTATGAGAGAGATATGACCAAAATACGAAACAAACGCATGACAGTCAATTTCTTTCATTTCTTCCTGAACCTTGCCAAAACAAGAGACGAACAATAAATATACGTTTAACCATAAAAACCATCAAATCCATGCAAATATTATACGTAAAAGTCCATGGATATCACCAATAAAATATACATATAATTGGCGATATCACCTCCACATATTCCAAATAATAAGTGTTAGTCTTTGTAAAAAATACCATGTTGGATTTAAAATCACACACATATATATAATGCATACAAACTAATGTGGTGTCTAACTTATTTCATGATTCTATATAAAATAAATTATTATTACCATGGAGCAACAATGAAAGAATAATTTGTCGTTAACAACTTAGTATACAAAATATTTATAAACTAAAATTAATACTCTTTACTTTTGGGATTCAATTAGTGCTCACTCATTATTAGTTGGACCTAGTGTTTAAGTTTTGGTGTTGAAAATATAACTCTCTATGGTTTCCTTCTTCTTTGTTATGTTTATCAAAGATGTTGTCATTCCCTGCTTTTTCTTCATTTTTGCTTTAAAGGTAAATTGTTGGTTTGAGATATTACTTTCATAAAACTTTTGCGTTTAGTTCACGAAAACTAGTTGGTTTTTAATTTCAGTTTTCAAGTTATAGTTTTTAGAAAAAAAACAAGGGTTTCTAAGAAAAGTGAAAACTTGTTTAGATGATGAAGTTTTTGTTTTAAGAAAAATAAGATAGGTGATTATAAAATAAGAAAAATAAGTTAGGTAATAGAAAAGTAAGAGAGAGAAAGAGAGTATTATTAAAAATATAGGGTAGGTAATAGAAAAGTAAGAGAGAGAATATGAAAAGTGATATTTTAAAAAGTGAAATGAAAATTTATGAAATTGTTGTTAAGTAATTTTCATTGAAAAGTGAGATGAAAATTTTCAAAAACTAAACGCACTTTCTTCTTTGTTATATTAACTTAATGCCATGCCTTTATAATGGTTTCTTTATTAAAATATTTGTTATTTATTTATTTAAATCTCTTATCAAATGTGTTTAGGAATAGAAAATTTTACGATGTTGTCTAAAATTTTGTTTTAAAAATACGATCTTTGCATGTTTATTTTCCAAAAGTTTTCTTGTTTGAAAACTTTTTTTAGCAAATAAATGTTCGTATTATTATTGTTAAACTACATTTATACATGTTAGTGTTATTATTATTAAACTACATTTTATACATTCTAATGTTATTATGTATTTTTATTTGTCTTTATTATGTAAAAATATGGTTATAAATTAATGTGTTTTTATTGAATTTAAAAAGGTTTATTATGAAAAAAACCAACATGTTTTCATGTTTTTTTGCGTTTCTGTCCATCCATATTATTTTTTCATAAAAGTCCTTATGTTAAATTTTTTTTCTTTTTGCTTTAGTGAAATTTGGACATTAGAACCCGGTTTAAAACCCGGTTTACTATTTATAACCGGGTTCTAATGTCTAAATTTCACTAAACCAAAAATAAAAAATTAACTTGAGGACTTTTAAGGAAAAAATAACATGAAGGGACAAAAACAAACATGTTGGTTTTTTTCATAATAAACTCATTTTAAAGTATAATATAAATTGTATTTTAATAGGTATAATTTTTGCGTTTTTATGACTAATGTTAATATATATTATTCTAAAGTGACATTAAGTTAAGATATATAATTGTTAAAAATTAATTAGTTCTATTAAAACATATATAACTTTAAAGTAACATAAATTTAAAAATATACTAATATGTGTATTAATTAATGTTATTATTGCTTTAAAGTGGAATAAAAATAAAGACACATATTAGTTAGTGACTAAAGGGCTATTTGATATGTGCATTTGAGAAGCATAAGACATAAGAGGCAATATTATCTTGTCTTGTCTTATTTTGATAAGGGTTTTACTAGAGTCTAATCACAACCTTTCATCACAAAAAAAAAGAAAAGAAGAAGATGTAAGTCACAGCCCCCTTCCACACGGTTTCCTTCTCCACCCAAACCCTAGTCGCCATCAACCTTCTCCCCTGCCGTCGTTGTCGTCAACCCTTCTCCCCCAACGTCGTTGCTGCCACATACACACACGTAGCACCAAATGGAGAAACGGAACAGTCAAATTTACGGTCTCAACCCATTGAGGGACAAATAAATAATGTCAGAATTGCTAGGATGTCAACATGGTCAAAATTTCAAACGTGGGTGAAAGTTGTCGGGCAGTGCTTTAACTTCAAACACACAACCATAAGAAAGAACATACACACAAAGTGAAGATGATGGAATGTTTTCTCTGCAAAACGAAATATATGTTCGTTGGCAAAATGCAATGAATGAAGTTTTATTTAACGCCATAAGATCCTCGGATATAAATATTTCAAAAGTTTAACGGATTGTATAAACAACTAGACTATTTTTTAAAAATTAATTGTTTTGTTTGAATTATAAAGTATTGTTTACATGTTTTTTTTTATAATTATAGATATCAATTAATATGAAAGTAGAAGAATAGGATAAAACAGAGAGAGAATGAAACTAAGCTCAATTAGAAGCTTATCAGAATACATTTAAAATAGACTACAGGGAGCTGTTTATATACACACTGCTCAACTAACTAACTAACTAACAGTTTGTAACTAATTACATAACTAACTATTAATTACAACAGAAAGAGTTATACTCTGCAGTTATACTCTGCACTAATATTCTTCATCCCCCCCTCAAGTTGGAGCTTCTTGGAGACCCAACTTGTCACTTAGAAATGAATGTTGAAAGCTGCCTAAAGCTTTAGTCATTATGTCAGCCAATTGCAGATTGGTGGGTATATAAGCCGTCTGAATGAAGCCTTCTTGAACTTTGTCACGTGTGAAATGACAATCAATATCTAAGTGCTTGGTACGATCATGATAACACGGATTGGCAGCAATCTGTTGAGCAGCTTTATTATCACAAAAAAGAGTTATTGGCACCTTGACAGGAATATGCAAATCCTGAAGAAGATAAGGCAACCATACAAGTTCACATGTAGTAGAAGCCATGCTACGATATTCAGCCTCAGTGGATGACCTTGAGACAGTAGCCTGTTTCTTTGTTTTCCAAGATACCAAGGAATGCCCCAAGAAAATACAATATCCAGTAAGTGATTTTCTTGTCATAATACAAGAAGCCCAATCTGCATCATAAAATGCAGAAGCTTGCAACTAAGATTGCACTGGATAAAACAAACCTTTTGAGATAGTACCTTTGAGGTACCTCAAAAGATGAAAAGCAGCTTGCATATGAGGTTCCTTTGGGGCTGAAACAAATTGACTAAGATGTTGAACTGCATAAGATATATCAGGTCTTGTCATTGTAAGATAAAGAAGTCTCCCTACTAGCCTTCTGTAGGATTCAGGTTCTGAAACAGAAACCCCTTTGTCAAGAGACAACTTCAAACGTTGAGGTAGTGGTGATGGAACAGGCTTAGCAGCAGTTAAGCCTGCATCAGTAAGAATATCCAGAATGTATTTTCTTTGATTGAGATAAGTCCCAGAAGATGTTCTGCACACCTCTATTCCCAGAAAATACTTTGCAAGTCCTAAATCTTTAATTGTGAACTTGTTATTAAGAGCAGTCTTGACATTATGAATTTCTGCATCAGAATTCCCTGTCAACAGAACATCATCAACATATACTAAAGCTGTTGTGAAATCTTGGCCATTGCTTTTAACAAATAGGGAATAATCATTCTTTGACTGTTTGAAACCCAATTGAACCTGAAATTTGGACAATTCATGATTCCATTGTCTTGAAGCTTGTTTTAAACCATACAAGGACCTTTTTAATTTGCACACCTGACCAGGTTTGGCTTTCAAATAGCCCTCAGGAGGCTTCATGTATATTTCTTCATCAATGTAACCATGAAGAAATGCATTGTTAACATCCAGTTGATGAAGAGGCCATCCTTTTGCAGTAGCAATTGCAATTAACACTCTAACGGTTGCTAGTTTAGCCACTGGTGAAAAAGTGTGTTTGTAGTCTGTCCCTTCCTTTTGATCAAAACCTCTTACAACCAAACGAGTTTTCAATCTTTCCACAATTCCATCTGGATTATACTTGGTTTTGTAAACCCATTTAGAAGAGATTGCAGTATGTCCAGTAGGTAAATCAGTGAGATCCCATGTATGATTGTTTTCTAAGGCTGCAAGTTCTTTATTCATGGCCTCTACCCAACCAGAATGTTGAGATGCCTGTGTATAGTTTTTAGGTTCTAATGTTGCAAAAACATTAGCTAAAAAACTCACATAATCAGTAGGCAAATGTTCAAAGTCAGCAGTCTTGAGTAGTGGGTAGGCAGTAGAGGCTTGATGTGCAGTAGTGACAAAATCTTTCAACCAAGTTGGTGGGGCAACATTCCTGGTTGATCTCCTAAGAGTAGGAGTATTTTGAGCAGTAGGTATGGGGGAATTATGATTATGCAATGGTTCAGATGAACTAATAGGTGATGAAACATCAGGAATGTTTGAGGTTGCAGGATGAGGAGTTATAACAACATCATCATCTTCACTATATTGATTATCAGCAGAGGGAAATAGAGAAGGGTTATGTGTAGGCTGCTGTGTATGGTTGAAAGGGAAGATGGTTTCCTGAAATATGACATCTCTGCTATTGAAAACTTCTTTACTTTGAAGGTTATAGAGTTTATAACCTTTCTGCCCTGTAGGATAACCCAAGAAAATACATTTAACACCTCTTGGAGCAAACTTATCCTTGGATGGTTTGGTGACAGCAGCAAAACACAGACATCCAATGACTCTGAGATTGGTATAATCAGGTGGTTTACCATGAAGAGCTTCAAATGGTGTTTTCCATGACAATATTTTCATAGGCATCTTGTTGATTAGATAAGTAGCAGCTAAAATACAGTCTCCCCAAAATATGTTTGGAAGATTAGCATGCAATTTCATGGCTCTTGCAGTATCTAAGAGATGCCTATGTTTTCTCTCTACAATCCCATTTTGCTGCGGTGTGTGTGAAGACCTCCCCTTACGCGGCAGTCCTCAGAGTCTAGGTCCCAATTCATGCAACACAATATCAATCATACTAAGATAGGGTAATTAATTGCGGAAGTAAAAATTACATGTACATTACAGTATAGGATTTAAGTTACCTTTTTCAAAATAAAATTATAAAAGGGTAACATCTAATCTAATCATAACGTCATACATTACATCAAGTCTACCCAGAACCACCACTTTTACTGTCTTCCAATCAGTACCAGAAAGTTTGTTGAGTAGTGGTCTAAGAAAGCTTCAACTCTTGGATCTTGAATGACCTAAGTACTAGGTCCTGCAGGTGATTTTCCTTTGGCTTTTCCTGTAAAATATTAATGCAACATCTGTAAGCAATGCTTAGTGAGTTTATAGATTTTCAATATCAACATGCGTGTCAAGCGGAGTCATTAGTCGTAGCGTGATATGTCTTGGCTGCCGCTACAGCCCTCATGATTGAGATATAGTATCATAAGATCGGATGATGTTCAAGCCACACTCACGCTTAAATCGTGGGGATCAGCCACATACTGGGCTAGCTACCAGTAAGTCAATATGGCGGAACATCGGAGGTCATTACCAATTCATAAGAACTGGTGAAATAGCCGGGTCTAGAACAATAGACGTTAAGGGCTAGTCAAGCTGAATCAATCTATCAAATGTCTGATCAATGATGGAAGCATATGTCTTAGAAGTCATGATAGCAATGAATCATAAAGCAAAGTCCGAAGCAATATTAAATGCAATATGAAAAGATAATCAAATAGCTATCATGATCCACTGGGCAACACCCATCCATGGTGTGCACAGGTCTCAATCCAGCTGATAAATGAATGTCAATAAATCTAACAACAACAATATATCTCAATCGGATCATATGCATGTTCAATCTGAATATCTATAACTCACTGATCTGGTCTTTGTCAAACAGATATAAAAATCTGCCACCTGAGTTATCTCAGGGTTTTATCTTTGACAATTCTGTTCTGTCAATCAAATCTCTGACCCGCTTTTAAATCTTTAAGTCTTTAATCTTTGTTCAGAATATACTGAACCTGTTCAAAAATCATTCATGGTAATATCATGTCAATTTCATCGTCTTTATCTTCATTTTAGTCTTTAATTTCTTGAATTTTATCTGATTCTGATAACTAATAAATCATTGATCATTTTGTCAGTTCTTTTCTTGTTTCTTTTGAATTCTCAAAAGATCCTCATAATTATATTTGTAATTAATCTTATTTTATTGATCTTCTAAGATTTTAACTAAAGATTTATTGATTGTAATCTTTATAAATCATAATTTTGTTTGATATTCATCTTATAAAAATACTCATTATTTACATGTATAATTCAAGTTTGGTACACACATGTATATATATATATTACATATATATGCACACATACACACTCCATGAAATCACAATAATGATATATATATATAAATATATAATTGGTTTCTTTCACACACACTTGCATATGTAATTATATATATAATACCGAGAATTTATGAAGTTAAACATAGTTTCAGTATACACTTGTGATGGTTTCAGTATGTATGTATATACTTGCAAAAAGTTTCGGAAGCTTTGTTGTGGTACCGAAACCCTTAAAGGTTTCGGTATAAATTTCAGAGGTCTCGGTATTCTAAAGGTTTCAGTAGTTAGCAAGGTTTCGGTATTATGTAATAGTTTCGGTATGTATACCGAAACCTTGTAAGGTTTCGGTATCATCCTTGAGTTTCGGTACCCCTTTGAGTTTCAGTAATTATGCCTAACATACTCAACACTCACACATACATATGGTTTCGGTAGTGGGTAGTACCGAAACCTTAAGGTTTCGGTACCCACAATTGAGGTTTCGGCAACATCAAAACACACACACACATCACAGTTAATTTTTGTCAAGAACACGGGTTTTCACCAAAATTCCAATTTCTTCCGTATTTTGATGATCTAACCCAAAATTTTTGTTTCTATAACATCTTTTAACTTAAATTTATCATAAACTACTAAATTTGTATACATGCACACAAAATTTCCACCTTTTAAAACCTTAATTTCGGTTTTAACACAAAACCGAACCAAACCATCAAAATACCGAAATTTAAGTAAATTTACCTCAATTTCTTGTAGATTGTTGTTGATTGTTGCTTATTGTAACTCCTTTGTCTTGAATCTTCAATTGATTGCAACAATTTTATGGAATTTTGATGATCTTTTGGTGTTGGCCGTATGTATAGAAAGAGAGTAGAGGGAGAGAGTTTATTTGTGTAAATGATCTTAATGATCATTTATTTGGGTTTATATACTCCATTTAATTTTAACCCACTTCTATTTTTGTATAATACATCTCTTTTAATTTAATTATCTTTAATTATTCATAACATAAATATAATTTAATTTAAATAGTCTCCAACTTAATTATATTACATAACTAATAATGTAATTAAATTTACTTTATTTGGATCAAGACAAAATAAAAGACATAGATAAAATCTAGGTTGTTACAGAATGGGCTCCACCACGCATAAACTTCATCCCCGAAGTTAGCTATGTTCGAACAGACTGGGATATGTAGCTTTCATAACATCTCTCGATTCCCAAGACTGATGCGAACCTTTGTGGTGTTTCCACTGAACGAGCACCATCTGTATTTCTTTATTCCGAAGCTTTTGGGTCTTCAAGTCCAGAATACACTCCGGCTCTTCAACCACTCTAAGCTTCTCATCAATTTGCAGGTTAACGTGTGGTATCTGAATTTCTCTTTCATCAGCTAAGCTTTTTCTCAAATGACTAACATGGAATATAGGATGTATTCCAGCTAAGTCCGCTGGTAGATCAAGACGATAAGATTGATTTCCTATCTTTTCGACAATCTTGAACGGACTGATGAATCTTGGAGCTAGCTTGTTTCTTTTAATAAACCGCACCACATTCTTCATTGGGGATACTTTTAACATCACCCAATCGTTAACTGCAAAACTGATTGATCTGTGCCGGTTATCATAGTATGACTTCTGCCTGCTTTGAGCTTCCAGAATATTTCTTTTAACAAGTTGAATCTTCTTGTGAGTCAACTGTAGAAGGGCAGGACCCGCTATAGGCGATTCACCTGTTTCACGCCAACAGGTGGGAGTTCTGCACTTTCTTCCGTATAGAGCTTCAAAAGGAGCCATCTTGATCGTTGAATGATAACTGTTATTATATGAGAATTCAACCAGAGGCAAGTGGTCATCCCAGTTACCACCCAGATCAAGAACGCAGGCACGAAGCATATCTTCGAGAGTTAGGATAGTACGCTCACTCTGGCCATCTGCATTAGGATGATAAGCAGTACTCATAGAGATCCGAGTACCCATCCCGTCTTGTAGAGCTTGCCAGAATCTGGATGTGAAACGACTATCACGATCAGATACGATGGACTTTGGCACACCGTGTCGAGAAATTATTTCAGTGATGTATATCTGTGCCAATCTATCGAGGGAGTATGTTTCTTTTATCGGTATGAAGTGAGCTGACTTTGTTAATCTATCCACGACTACCCAGATAGAGTCGTGCTGTCTCTTGGTTTTAGGCAACTTCGTGATGAAATCCATAGTTATATGCTCCCACTTCCATTCAGGAACTGGTAGTGGTTGCATATCCCCGAAGGGTTTCTGATGTTCTGCCTTAACCATCTGACAGATTCTGCAGCTTTCAACATATCGACCGATGTCTTTCTTCATTCCTGGCCACCAGTAATCGGCTTTCAGATCAAAATACATCTTTGAGCTGCCAGGATGAACAGATAACTTGGACTGATGGGCTTCATATAGAAGAGTGCTGCGAATTGAACCATACTTAGGAACCCAGATTCGGTTTCCCTTGAGACAGTGAAGTCCCAAATGATTCAGAGTTAGAAATTGTAGCTGCCCTTTAAGATTTTCAGAATCAATATTCTCTTCTTTCAGTGCTTCAGCTTGAGCAACTCGGATGTCTTCAATAAGATCAGAAGAGAATATAACCGGAGTTAGGGCATAGCAGCACTTTTCTGGATACGTCTTTCTACTCAAAGCATCCGCGACCACATTTTCTTTGCCGGGATGATATAGGATCTCGCAATCATAGTCCTTGATAAGTTCCAAGGACCGTCGCTGTTTCATATTTAGATCCTTCTGAGTAAAAAGATGTTTGAGACTCTTGTGATCGGTGTAGAGCTGACACCGAGTCCCATAAAGATAGTGACGCCAGATCTTTAGTGCAAAGGTAACGGCAGCCAACTCAAGATCATGAGTTGGTGCACTTTTCTCGTAGTCTTTTAATTGCCTTGAAGCGTAGGCAATAACCTTTCCTCTTTGCATGAGAACACATCCTAAGCCAGTACCAGATGCGTCGCTGTAAACGACGAAATCGTCATTTCCTTCTGGCAAAGCTAGGATGGGTGCTTGAATAAGCTTCTGCTTCAGAATGTCAAATGCCTCTTGCTGTTTATCGGACCAAACGAAAGGAGTATTCTTTCGTGTTAGCATCGTGAGAGGTACAGCAATCTTTGAGAAATCCTTTATGAATCGCCGATAATAACCGGCCAATC
The DNA here is from genome assembly GCA_020465985.1 of Centrapalus pauciflorus. Classification (NCBI taxonomy): domain Eukaryota; kingdom Viridiplantae; phylum Streptophyta; class Magnoliopsida; order Asterales; family Asteraceae; genus Centrapalus; species Centrapalus pauciflorus. Next base: position 262,275 of record JAANYP010000583.1, on the reverse strand, counting down.
CAAGGAAACTTCGGATTTCTGAGGCATTACGATGCGTTTGCCATTTCTGAACGGCCTCGACTTTCGAAGGATCAACGGAAATCCCTTCGCCAGAAACAACATGGCCAAGGAACTGGATCTATAAGAATCAAAATAGAAATTCAAGTTCTGATGTAAATCAGGGAATACTTAGGAAATACTCAAGACATATATAATAGAAATTATACCTGTCTGAGCCAAAACTCGCACTTAGAAAACTTTGCGTAGAGTCTCTCTTTTCTTAGTAACTCTAGCAATTGTCGTAAATGAATAGAATGATCAGCCTCCGTTTTGGAGTAAATCAGAATATCGTCTATGAATACGATAACTGATTTATCCAACATAGGTCTGCACACGCGATTCATGAGGTCCATGAACGCCGCTGGTGCATTTGTCAAGCCAAACGGCATCACGAGAAATTCGTAATGACCGTATCTTGTACGGAAGGCTGTCTTTGGAACATCCTCATCTCTAACTTTCAACTGATGATACCCAGAACGGAGATCTATTTTCGAGAAGTAACTGGCTCCTTGTAGCTGATCAAACAGATCATCGATTCTGGGCAGAGGATACTTATTCTTTATGGTAACCTTGTTCAACTCGCGGTAGTCGATGCACATACGAAAAGTTCCATCTTTCTTCTTAACGAATAGAACTGGTGCACCCCACGGAGAAGAACTCGGTTGGATAAACCCCTTCTCTAACAGCTCTGCAGTTGCTTTGACATTTCCTGCATTTCTGCAGGTGCAAGTCTGTATGGAGCTTTTGCGATAGGAGCCGCACCAGGAACCAAGTCAATACTGAACTCGACTTGACGTTCCGGTGGCACTCCGGAAATGTCATCAGGAAATACGTCTGGGAACTCACAGACGATAGGAATATCGGACAAAGATTTCTTTTCAGAGCTGGACTCAGATAGAGCATAACAAAGATAGGAGTCGTGACCTCTAGACAAGTATTTATGAGCCTTTTCTATAGATATGAAACAATGTGCTCCTTTCCTCTTCTCGCCCTTGATCTCCAATACTCGGCCGTCTGAAGACTTGATTCTGATGACTCACCGGTTGCAGATAATTGTAGCCTCGTTGTTCATTAACCAATCCATGCCGATGATGACGTCAAATTCTTTTAACGGAATCGGGATGAGGTCCAAGTTGAACACAATATTATCAACAAGTAGAGTACAATTACGGTAAACAGAATCAGCCATAACATAACTGTTACTGGCTGTCTCAATGTCAAGTACAACAGGAAGCTTCGATGGGGACTTAGATAATCTCGATGCAAAAGAAGTCGATATGAAAGAACGACTCGCGCCGGATTCGAATAATACTCGAGCAGGTATCGTATTTAACAGAAACGTACCGGTGACTACGTCAGGTGTTTTTCTCTCGCCTCTTCAGCCGTTATCTGAAACGCACGTGTCCTTGCAGTTGGTGTTGCAGCAGAACTCTTTACTGTAGACCCTCCAGCCGACGACTGAGACTGATAACGCGATCCGCTACGACACTGATACATGAAGTGTCCTCTCTTACCACATTTCGCACATCCTCGTCCCTATTGTGGGCATTCTTCACTGCTGTGACCGATCATATTGCACGCAAAACAAGTTACATCATCAGGATTGCACAGTCCCAAGTGTGATCTTCTACATCGCTTACAAAACCGTGGCTCATTCGTTAGGGAATAGACTTGTGCTTTTTGTTGCGAACTATGTTGGTGAGAGTGCTGAGATTGTGACTTATTTGGCTTAAAGAATCTGCCAAATCGCTGCTTCTTCGGAGGAGACGGATTCGTCGGGTTAGTTGTTGGGGCGTATAGCTGATCGCCGTACTCTAGATATCCTCTCTCAATCTGTCTTGCTGCTTCAACCATTTCCAGATAACTCTTGTATTTGATAGCGCTCATCGGATGCCTGTATCTTGGATTAAGTCCTACACGAAATCTATTCATCTTTCTCTCCTCGGTAGCTACTTGGTATCAGGAGTAACCGCATAGTCGTGAAAACTCATGTTCGTATTCGTCAACTGTGTTCGTTCCCTGAGTCAGCTGCATCAGTTGTACTTCCATCTTATCCTGTTGGTCGATCGGGCAGTACTTCGCATTGAACATATCAAGAAACTGGTTCCACTCTAGAGTCTAGAGTCTGAATTATTTCTTCACCATAGATACTCCTCTGAGTTTTCCACCATGCACGGGCAGCTCCGACAAATAACGCGGACGCATAACTCACTTTCTTAGAGTCTAAGCAATCAGAAATCCGGAAGATTTCTTCAGTGTGGCTAATCCAATCCATCGCCTGAATCGGATTAACTGTTCCTTCAAAATTCAACGCACCGCTAGCTTTAAAATCCTAAACTTGCAGCCTTTTGGTTGAGCAATTTGAGTTTCGGGATTTGAATTATCAGAATCAGATTCATTGATCTGGACTTGCTTTTCTTTTCTTTTATTCTTTTTATCTTCACGTCTTTTAGCTTCGGCCTCATCTCTGGCCTGAAACTGTTCTTGCATTATTTTGTTTTGTTGTTCTGAGTGTTGGGCTAAGAGTTATTGCATCATTTCAAACATTTGTTGTGGATTCATGTTGCTGGGAATATCACCTGATCCTGACATCTTCTACTGAAAATTAAAAGCATGTAACTATCAGTTTATAGACTTAGATCTATGTACCCTTTTTCCCATCCTAACAGTCTGTACATCCTATCTTAGTTCAAACCACCTAAATGATTGATACATATGTATTGCTTCAGTTTGAGACCAAGTATACTCACGTAATACTTGATTCACTCAAACTAGTGCTTTGATACCATCCTGTGAAGACCTCCCCTTACGGGGCAGTCCTCAGAGTCTAGGTCCCAATTCATGCAACACAATATCAATCATACTAAGATAGGGTAATTAATTGCGGAAGTAAAAATTACATGTACATTACAGTATAGGATTTAAGTTACCTTTTTCAAAATAAAATTATAAAAGGGTAAGATCTAATCTAATCATAACGTCATACATTACATCAAGTCTACCCAGAACCACCACTTTTACTGTCTTCCAATCAGTACTAGAAAGTTTGTTGAGTAGTGGTCTAAGAAAGCTTCAACTCTTGGATCTTGAATGACCTAAGTACTAGGTCCTGCAGGTGATTTTCCTTTGGCTTTTCCTGTAAAATATTAATGCAACATCTGTAAGCAATGCTTAGTGAGTTTATAGATTTTCAATATCAACATGCGTGTCAAGCGGAGTCATTAGTCTTAGCGTGATATGTCTTGGCTGCCGCTACAGCCCTCATGATTGAGATATAGAATCATAGAATCGGATGATGTTCAAGCCACACTCACGCTTAAATCGTGGGGATCAGCCACATACTGGGCTAGCTACCAGTAAGTCAATATGGCGGAACATCGGAGGTCATTACCAATTCATAAGAACTGGTGAAATAGCCGGGTCTAGAACAATAGACCTTAAGGGCTAGTCAAGTTGAATCAATCTATCAAATGTCTGATCAATGATGGAAGCATATGTCTTAGAAGTCATGATAGCAATGAATCATAAAGCAAAGTCTGAAGCAATATTAAATGCAATATGAAAAGATAATCAAATAGCTATCATGATCCACTGGGCAACACCCATCCATGGTGTGCACACGTCTCAATCCTGCTGATAAATGAATGTCAATAAATCTAACAACAGCAATATATCTCAATCGGATCATATGCATGTTCAATCTGAATATCTATAACTCACTGATCTGGTCTTTGTCAAACAGATATAAAAATCTGCCATTTGAGTTATCTCAGGGTTTTATCTTTGACAATTCTGTTCTGTCAATCAAATCTCTGACCCGCTTTTAAATCTTTAAGTCTTTAATCTTTGTTCAGAATACACTGAACCTGTTCAAAAATCATTCATGGTAATATCATGTCAATTTCATCGTCTTTATCATCATTTTAGTCTTTAATTTCTTGAATTTTATCTGATTCTGATAACTAATAAATCATTGATCATTTTGTCAGTTCTTTTCTTGTTTCTTTTGAATTCTCAAAAGATCCTTATAATTATATTTGTAATTCATCTTATTTTATTGATCTTCTAAGATTTTAACTAAAGATTTATTGATTGTAATCTTTATAAATCATAATGTTGTTTGATACTCATCTTATAAAAATACTCATTATTTACATGTATAATTCAAGTTTGGTACACACATGTATATATATATTACATATATATGCACACATACACACTCCATGAAATCACAATAATGATATATATATAAATATATAATTGGTTTCTTTCACACACACTTGCATATGTAATTATATATATAATACCGAGAATTTATGAAGTTAAACATAGTTTCAGTATACACTTGTGATGGTTTCAGTATGTATGTATATACTTGCAAAAAGTTTCGGAAGCTTTGTTGTTGGTTTCGGTACTCTACCGAAACCCTTAAAGGTTTCGGTATAAATTTCAAAGGTCTCGGTATTCTAAAGGTTTCAGTAGTTAGCAAGGTTTCGGTATTATGTAATAGTTTCGGTATGTATACCGAAACCTTGTAAGGTTTCGGTATCATCCTTGAGTTTCGGTACCCCTTTGAGTTTCAGTAATTATGCCTAACATACTCAACACTCACACATACATATGGTTTCGGTAGTGGGTAGTACCGAAACCTTAAGGTTTCGGTACCCACAATTGAGGTTTCGGCAACATCAAAACACACACACACATCACAGTTAATTTTTGTCAAGAACACGGGTTTTCACCAAAATTCCAATTTCTTCCATATTTTGATGATCTAACCCAAAATTTTTGTTTCTATAACATCTTTTAACTTAAATTTATCATAAACTACTAAATTTGTATACATGCACACAAAATTTCCACCTTTTAAAATCTTAATTTCGGTTTTAACACAAAACCGAACCAAACCATCTAAATACCGAAATTTAAGTAAATTTACCTCAATTTCTTGTAGATTGTTGTTGATTGTTGCTTATTGTAACTCCTTTGTCTTGAATCTTCAATTGATTGCAACAATTTTATGGAATTTTGATGATCTTTTGGTGTTGGCCATATGTATAGAAAGAGAGTAGAGGGAGAGAGTTTATTTGTGTAAATGATCTTAATGATCATTTATTTGGGTTTATATACTCCATTTAATTTTAACCCACTTCTATTTTTGTATTATACATCTCTTTTAATTTAATTATCTTTAATTATTCATAACATAAATATAATTTAATTTAAATAGTCTCCAACTTAATTATATTACATAACTAATAATGTAATTAAATTTACTTTATTTGGATCAAGACAAAATAAAAGACATAGATAAAATCTAGGTTGTTACAGTGTGTAAGTCATTGACCTTTGATGTACAATTCCCTGTGATCTTAAAAAGGATTGAACTTCTCTATTCACAATTTCAGTGCCATTATCAGACCTAATAAACTTTGGTTTAGATTGAAAATGATTTCCTACATAGGAAACAAATGTTGACAGCAAAGGAGCAACTTGATCTTTGCTGTGAACTAAATAGGTCCAAGTAGATCTTGTATTGTCATCAACAATGGTTAAGAAATATCTAGCCCCATTAAGTGCAGCAACTTTGTAAGGACCCCAAAGATCAATGTGAAGTAATTCAAAAGGAGTAGAAGCAATGCTAATACTTCTAGGGAATGATAGTCTGTGATGTTTGGCTAACATGCAAGTATCACAAGAAAATTTGGTGCAATCAAGGTTTTTACATCCAGCAATATGAGATAATTTGGACATAGAAGTATGACCAAGTCTAGCATGAAAGATGTCTATATCTAAAACACCATCAGAAACAACATTATTAACATTCTGAGAAGTGTTTGTAGGGGAAGATTTGAAAATGTAGAGATTTCTGAACCCCTTTCCAATTGCTACCACTTGCTTAGTTGAAGGGTCCTGAAAGTCAAACCAAGTACCAATCAATTTCTAAGAATTCAGTAGTTTTCCAACTGAAAGGAGATTGATCTTGAAGTCTGGGACATAGAAAACATCTTTCAGTGTTAATGATGGGTTTATTGTCACTCGACCAACCTTTGTTACCATTTTGATGTTTCCATCAGGCAGATTGATTTGGATTGGACTTTTTAAGATTTTGATGGAATGGAATAGATTCAAGTGTGGTGACATATGATCTGAAGCACCAGTGTCAACAACCCAATCTTGCTTAATATCAATATCTATGTGACATGATAAAGCATAAAGGAGATGTTGAAATGGATTACCAGCATGTGGGATGGAAGTTCCTGCAGTATGGTTTGAATCTGTTGTGTTGATTCCTTTGCCTTTGAACAATTTCATCATCTCTTGACATACAGCAGCAACCAATCTTTTGTCAATCTCACTCTTCTGTTCATTGTTCACCTCATTTTCAAATTCCATATCAAAGGGAGTTAGTATACTAGACTTGTCAAAATCAGAAAATACTGGTGCAGCTATTCTCGAATTTTTCTTTGTTTTCTTTCCTTGGTAACCAATACGTTCAAAACATTGCTCAAAACTATGGCCATCTTGTTGACAATGAGTGCAATGTTTACGTTCCCCTTTAACATCAAATTTTTTGTGAGATTGATTGGATTTATGGTTGAGGTTAGCAAAATAAGCAGTTGGATCAGGTACAGTATGAGTAATTTGCTTTTGTTTCTCAACCTGCTGCACTATATAGTATGCTTTGTTGACATTAGGCAAAGGATCCATAGACAGAATTTGATTCCTTACAGATTCGAAGTCATCGTTAAGCTTCATTAAGAATTGCATTAACTTCGATCTGCTGTCTATTTCTATAAATTTCTCTGTAATTCCACATACGCATTCTTCCATTTTTCCACATGAACAAGTAGGTATTCCATTCATATTATGCAGTTCATCCCAATATCTTTTCATTTTATTGAAATATGCGGCAACAGGAAGATTACCTTGAGAGATCTTGCTCAATTCTCTCTCGATTTGATATATCAGTGGTCCATTGCTCTGACCATATCGTTCTGTAATTTCTCCCCAGAGTTGTCGAGCGGATTGTGCATAAAGAAAAGCCTCTGATAATTCAGCTGTCATCGAATTTAGGATCCAGCAAGTCACCATGAAATCACACCTTGTCCATCGTTGAAGATCTACATCGTTTGGATCTGGTTTTCGTACTGTTCCATCAATGAATCCAAGCTTTAATTTTGCTCCTAACGCCATTGTGATTGTACGACTCCAACCGAGGAAGTTGCTTCCGTTGAACGGTGTATTGGTGAGTGCCATTCCAGGATGATCTGAATTTGCAAGATGCAGAGGATCATTGGCAATATTTTGTGTATTCGATTCTGGTGGAATAGCCATGATCACAGAGGATCGGAGTCTCTGATACCATATGAAAGTAGAAGAATAGGAGAAAACAGAGAGAGAATGAAACTAAGCTCAATTAGAAGCTTATCAGAATACATCTAAAATAGACTACAGGGAGCTGTTTATATACACACTGCTCAACTAACTAACTAACAGTTTGTAACTAATTACATAACTAACTATTAATTACAACAGAAAGAGTTATACTCTGCAGTTATACTCTGCACTAATATTCTTCAATTAATGATTTATATTAATATTATGGAAAAATGGGTTGAAAATACAGGTTATATTAAGCTTGGAAAAACAAAAAGGACCTGCCATTATTTTTGACTTTTTGAGAACGACATTTTCTAGCCTCTTACGACGACGTCACTAAAAGTGCTTTAAGATTTAATTTAAAGAACCCTTTAGTGACGACCTTTGTCAACACAGTAGAGTTTTAGAGACCACAAATGTGGTCACAAAGGTAATTTTATTTAATTTCCAAGTATTTTTAACTGAGACTTTTATCGACGACATGTCATTTTCTTATTGCTCGCTACAATCTTGGCAACAAGTTAAAAATGTCATTGCAAAAGATCTTTAAGCATGAGGGTATATATTACGATGACCGTTTCGTGACGGCATGTTGCCGCAGTAGGCCATTTGCGACGACATGTGGATTTTCGTGGCGAATTTTGTCCCTGTAAAATCTTATTTTTTATTTTTTATTTTTGTCTGAAAGACCCTAAAAATATTATATAAATGAATCAATCTCTTCTCATAAATTAAAATTGTATAAAACTCAATCTCAAGTATGTTAGGTTTTTATATCTATCAATGAACTATTAATGTACAAAACTCACATTCGATTAGTGAATTAAAGTTGTACAAGACTCAAAACAAAATTTTGAATTACGTTACGTTTTACAACTTGTAATTTTTGTTTATAAGAACATAACCTTTCACACATTAATTCTAGACAAATAATTCGAAAAATGAAATTCATAATTTCATTTCTATTTCTTCTTCAAGCATTCATCAATGGTGTTCATTTTGCCATAGCTCAATCACCCGTAACCACATACAGATGTCGAAACACTGGGAATTACACAAGCACCATCTACAAAAGACACCTCACAATTGCAGTTAATTCCCTCTCAAAGAACATGGTAGGCACTAAAGGGTTTTACCACACATCCGTGGGCGACCCAAGGGATCAACCAGTTGACGCCCTCGCACTTTGTCCTAGCGACGTCAAAATGGAAGTTTGTCGTGACTGCATCGAGAAGTCGATACCACGGCTTCGCCAAAACTGCCCAGACCAAAAGGAAGCAGTGTCATGGAACATAAACTGTATGGTTCGTTACTCAGATCGTAAAATCTACGGTGTGCTTGACGATTGGTTTTGGGTCCACTTACCAGGCACACAGATGGTTCAAAACGTTACTGAATTCGACAAGTCGATGTATTATTTGACTTCAAGGTTGCAAGATGTCGCGGAAAGAGGAGATAACACTCAAAAATATGCGTCGTTGTGTGAATATTATATTAGAAAACGTGGTGACATTCTTCCGGTTTACGGGACGATGCAATGTACTCCGGATTTATCGAAGGAGCAGTGTAACAAATGCTTATTTAGTATAAAACTCACGGTCCATAGTTGTTGTAGCGGAAAAATGTCTGCAAGAATGTTTTCGCCCAATTGTTACTTTAGGTATGAGCATCAAAACTATTACAACCTAAAATGTTGCAGGGAGTTTTGTTGATACCATATATACAAATAAAAGTATTTTCAGAACCAATTGTAGAGAAATAAGAAAAATGTGTTTTTTTTTTGCTTCTAGGAATACCTTAATAGATCAAAATTTTTATATATTTTCAACTAACATGCACCAGACACTACTACAAAATTCATAAAAGAACCCCGTAAATATAGCCATGTTTTTTAAAAATCTATTAAAAAACCGGGCTATATTAAAACTCGTGTTTTTTTTAATGTAATATAGCCCGGTTACATTATAAACAACCGGGTTGTATTTCATCGCACTTCCTTCAGCCCTCTTAAAAACAATATAGCCCGGTTGTTAATTAACGAACCGGGTTATATTGCTCTGACATATAATTAATATTCTATCAGGGGGTTTCCGTTGACTACGAATATAACCCGGTTATTTTTTCTTATTAACCGGGCTTTATTTAACGAATTAAATGTATTCGAGTAGTGAACCAACGCATAGGTCGTAGGGGTTATCATTTTGTTAAATCAGACCAGGTTTTTTAAATAAAAACCGGGCTTTATTACTATTTCATTAATTATTGATGGAGACGTATATCTACCGATAATATAGCCCGGTTTGTTTGTAAGGAACCGGGTTCCATTTGTCCACTGATAAATGGCACGAGCAGCTTCTTCTTTACACAAACTTCATACATTCTCATCATTTATATCTTCCTCCATTAATACACCATCAACAAACTATTCAGAAACACACTTATTTTGCATTAAATATCTACAAAAATTAGAAAACTTGCTTCTTGGATAAAGGTATTTTATTTCTTATGTATTTGATATATATATATATATATATATATATATATATATATATAGATTGAGGTTCAATTGAGAACTTTTATGCATCGGGGCACCTCGAGGCACTTTTGTGCATCGGATAATCCACCAAGGGTGCACAAAGGGCATTTAGGGAAACCTAGGGGTGTTATTCGGGCGGGTTAAACGGGTTTCGGGTTATTCGGGTATGAGGGTATATGTTAACTACCCAAACCCGAACCAAATAAGAGAACGGGTTAATCGGTTTTGGGTTAAATGAGTATCGGGTTATTCGGTTTGGGTTAAATGGGTTAATCGGTTTTAGTATAAAAATAGAATCCTCTATAAAATGGTTTAAATGAGTTAAATGGGTTGGGTAAAACGGGTAGAATGGGTTAAACGGGTCAAAAAGTTTAAAAGTAAGTATTTAAATATTTATATTCTATATATAGGTAACCGTGGAAGAATCTAAAAGAGACGTGTTTTTGGTTTGTAAAAATAAAAACCTACATCTTTACTAAAGTAGACGCAAGATGCCAAGATGAGATGATATATTATTATTATTAATTTTTTTATTATTGATATATGGGTTATTCGGGTTATTTGGGTAACCCGAATTTTTTGCTTCCCACCCGATACCCGAACCGAAAACCTTATTCGGTTATCATTTAACCCGATTAACATACCCGAAAACCGAATAACCCGACCCATTTAACCCGAATAAGGTTCGGTTCGGGTGGGTTATTCGGGTTCGGTTATTTTGCACACCCCTAGGGAAAACTAAAGACATGATAATTAATTTATTTCTAAAAATCATTAAATGATAATTATGAGTTACATTTTGAATTATAATCTCATATTAACTACATTCCTCATTTTCCTCCTCATCTATCTCTCTCTCTCTCTCTCTCTCTCTCTCTTTCTCTCTAATCGTGTTCTTCATGATTTTTTTAGTGATGATGATTCGAAGACGAAGAATAACGATGAACAACGATGATGATGAACATGAACAAGAGAGGTAACCGATGATAATTATGAAGAACATGATGCATAGATGGATGATAAACGATAAATAATGATAATGCATAGATGGATGATGAACAATGACAATGCATAGATGGATGATGAACGATGAACAACGAAAAATGATGATGCATAAATGGACGATGAACAATGACGATGCATAGATGAATGATGAACAAGTTGAACATGATGCATAGCTCAATGAAGAATATGAACGACAAACACGATGCATAAAAGAATGATGAACAAGTTGAACACGATGCATAAATGAATTTGTGTATTTTTTTTGTTAAATGCGTTTTTTTAAACACAATGCATAGATAAACACGATTAACGATGAAATGCATCGATCTCCATCATCTTTTTTGAATTTGTGTAATTTTTTTAAATTTGGAAATGTATCAATTGAATTTATTTAGCATTTATTATTTGATTATTTGTTGAAATATTAAATTTAATGAGGTATACACATTCCTCAAAATGCCCTTCTTTCTTTGTTTCTATAATGCACAAGATGCATAAAATTGTCCAACTATTTACCCTTTTGCCATTAATCTAATCCATACAATTTTTTGATCTAATGGATGATATAGGTACTTTTGTACCTCGATGCATATAAGTGCTCAATTGAACCTCCCTCACCATCATGCACCTGAAAACTATGGAAATCTACGCACGCCGTCCGATTTGGTGCATTTCATGAAAAACGCGGTAACATGATCGTAGATAAGGTTATACATCACGTGGGATTTTGATGCATCACGCGGGAAATTTGATGTATTTGTGGTGGTGCAGTGCGGTTTTCATAAGTTTTCAGGTGCATTTTGATTTTCCATTGAACCTCCCTACACACACACACACACACACACACATATATATATATATATATATATATATATATATATATATATATATATATATATATATATATATTTGTGTGTGTGTGACATGCATCTAAAAATAAATCTTTATTAACTCTTATTTATTATTTATTGTAGGTTTTTATTGCAGAGTCGATCTACTACGCCAAAGCTATTAAGGTAATTTAATTTTTATTTTCGAACTATATTCGTTTTAAATTTATGACATTCATGTAGTGTGGGTTGCCAATTGTTGGGCAAACATATGAGTTCATATATATATATATATATATATATATATATATATATATATATATATATATATATATATATATATATATATATATATATATATATATATATATATATATATATATGCTAGTAGTAACATATACCCGTCCAAAATTAATCTAGTAGAGATTAATTTTGGATTGTCCCCGCTTTGAGATTGCTTTTTGAATACGTTGTCTCATTTAGGATATGAATATATATTAACACATTGAGTATTTAAGAAAAGATCGGTGTACATTTCTCTTTACTCCTACGGGTTTGCGTTTTATGCGCATACTTGGGGAGTTAAAGGGAAATGCTGCCCATTTTTTTCTTAAATACTCAATATGTTAATATGTATTCATATATAGGACAACGTATTCAAAAAGTGGGTTAGGATTGACCACCAACAATCAGATTCATACATTTGATATCGTGCATTCATGCATTATATTAATTATATTATTTTCTCAAATTTCAGATGGATCGTAGAATATGGATGTACGAGATAAACCGTGCTTCGGTCGAATTTTTGAGATATTTGTCTGATTTTATAAAAGTTGCTGAGAATGATCGAATCAATAAAGGAAAGCGTAAAATTTGGTGTCCTTGTAAAACGTGTAACAATTTTCGTATGTTTGAAAATTCTAATGACATTAAAGTTCATTTAATACTCAACGGATTCATGGAAAGATATACTTGTTGGTCACGACATGGTGAATTATTATCTACAAGTACCCCCGTTGTTTCGGAATTTAGTGATGGTGGTAATGATGTTTTGATTAACGACGACTGTGATAATATAGACGACATGTTACATGATTTGGAAGGCAATGTTGCTGAAAAGTTTCATGATAAATTTCAAGATTTATTTGACGACTCTGAAAAACCGTTGTATACCGGTTGTACAAAATTCACCAAACTTCTGCGGTTTTAAAATTGTTTAATTTAAAAGCCAACAATGATTGGAGTGACAAAAGTTTCACAAGTTTATTAGAGATTTTGCATGAAATGCTTCCGGAAGATAATGAATTGCCTGTCTCATTATATCAAGCAAAGAAAATGATGTGTCCAATGGGATTGGAAATTGAAAGAATACATGCATGTCCGAATGATTGTATATTGTACAGAAATGAATACGAGAACCTAGATTAATGTGTTATATGTGGTGCATCTAGGTATAAGCAAAAGCAACATATAAAAGAAAATAATGACGTGATGAAAAATGGGCCACCTGCTACAGTGTTGTGGTACTTACCCATCAAGCCAAGATTGAAGCGACTATTTGCAAATGTCAAAGATGCAAGATTGTTACGTTGGCATGTAGAAGAACGTAAAAATGATGGGAAAATAAGACACGTGGCTGATTCTCCTCAATGGAGGAATATTGATACGGATTTTCCAGGATCATTGGCATATTGAAGATGACACATCAAAAAAGCAAGTTATAAAACAATGTAACGAAGCGTGGAAGAGATTCAAGAAGGGACTACGCAAGGATTTTATGGATGAAGGAATAAGTCCATGTATAAAGTACCCTTACATCACAGAAGAAGATTGGGAAAAGTTTGTTGAGATGTACGATACTGATGAAATGTTGGTATGTTTAACTTTATATTTAATTTTAGAAGTTATGGTATTTTTAACTTTATATTTAATTTATGAAGTTATGGTATGTTTGGCTTTATACTTTAATTAATGTTTTTAATTTGTTTGTTACTTCTATGTGAAGGTAAAACGTCAACGAGGAAAGGAATATGCAAAAATGAATTTGCATCCGCCCCGACTAGGCCCTAAAGGATAACGTGGAAATAGAGCTAAGTGGGACGCAGAAAGGGAAGATCCATCACAGGCGACCGAAATCCACAAGATAGATCATTCACGCACGAGAGATTATTTGTTGAGTAGGAGGGTAGGCGACCAACATGGGCAACTTAGGTTACCAACTGAGCTTCATGGCATTGCTGAACAAATGGTATGGTTCTTGCATTATTAAAATTGAATCTCTTCTTTAAAATTATTAGTATAGCATCTCATACTCTTATATGAGCTTACTTGTTTTGACTCACTTTAAACCTAACATGGTAGCGAGAACTAATTGATTCTTTTATGTATGCTTTCTTATTTTGATTGTATCTCACTCATACAAGCTTCGATTAAGCTTGTGTGAATTCATGTTTTTGCCTCAAAACCCAGCTGACCTGTAATTTTCCAGCCCTGTTTCGGGTTTGTTCTAGCTCTATATAGACCTCATATACATGTTATTAATCAATTAAAGTTATTCTATATCATATTTGTAACATCTCTAAGTATTCACAAACATAGTTCTAGAATTTTAATCATACTTTAATAAGGATTTTAACTCAAAAACTACACATTAACTCATAACTCATGAATCATGGACTAAAGTATTCTTCCTTTAAACGACCTTAAATGTAAGTAATATTTCTTTTGTTTATAAATTTCACTATTAATTGGTTACTCACTTAGCTTGTAAGAGATTTAAAAAAAACACATTAGTTCATAATCTTGAATACGCAAAATAAACATATGTTCGATTCACTTCTTCAAAACACTCACAACACCTTTAATTTGGAATGTGGTATAAAGTATAAACATTGAGATTAATTTCCAAATTTATATTGTTGTTTCTTTTAACAGATTGAAAAAGATGTACAAATATCTCAAGGTTCTTTGCAAGCTGAACCCGGGGAAGATCCTATCACAATGGTGGTAGGACCAGAGCACCCGGGCCGCACGAGGGCGGTCGGAAGCACCATAGGACTAAAAAGGGGCTTACCAAGGATTTCTGAGAAAAAAAGGAAGCCCCGCACAAAAGTAAGAGATATGGAGGAAATATTGCAAAAAGTCGAGGACATGCAGGCACAACTTGACGCTTTAAAACGACAATCGGTGACACGTAGTGAAGAAGGTGTACCTTGTGGGAGTCCGGACATGAGAAAAAGTAGTGTCGGCTCAACCTACAACATTGATAATTTTCGTGATTTGGATTTGATAGAGGTAATTATGTTTTTACTATTCTTATATGATAAATTTATTACATGCTTACATACAATGCTAATTTAATTTTGTAGGAGCCTACCAAGTGCACCTTATTGCTCCCCTACGGGGAAAAGAATACTATTTGTGCAACAGGAATGGTGTATCCGACAAGTCATAGGATGTTACACAATATTTCCGTACATGATAATTATGTCAAGGTGCAAGTGGACAATGTACATTATGACTTGCCTCTTCCGGTGCCCACCGAAGAACTTACCACCCTACGTGAGGCACTAAACGGCTTTATTCAGTGGCCAAAGAAATCAATAGATCTTTCTAAGGTACATTTGAAGAGTTTTTCAATTCATGTAGTTTTTTAATAACATGGAGTCCATATATATATATATATATATATATATATATATATATATATATATATATATATATATATATATATATATATATATATATATATATATATATATATATATCTAACATGTTAATAATAGGTCTCCAAGAGTCTCGACTCACACCCCCCACAAGTAGCATGCACGTCGTCCCCGATCGAAAGTTCTCGTGAAAAGGCAAACACTAAATCTTTTACTTAGTATATGCATAAATATTAAACGAAATTAGATATGGCTTTTAATAAACTGGTTCCTGTGCAGGATGACAAGTTGAAGAAACAAAATTTAAAGCGTCTAAAGGAGGGACGTAAGACCATTTTACAAAAGTCGGCACTTATTCAAACCGGATATCACAAAATTATGTCACGTGCCGACCCTACGAAATGGTTTGATGCGATTGTTGAGTCGAGGATCTTTGGTGATGAGGGATTTGAATTCACTTTGGTGCCGACTGACATATTGGATATCATGTTGGGTTCTTGGGTTGATTATGCAATCATTATTTGGTTCGTAAGGTAAGTACTTTAATTTTCACTCTAATAAGCACAATTTTGTATTTATGTTCCATTATAATGTATATATATCTATGTTTGTAGGTCATTATACCATCAAATGCAGAAAATACGAAATACTAGATGTGCATTTTTAAACCCAGCCATGATTCAAGCATCAGAGTGTAAAGATAATGTAGATGGTGTTAGACATTACATGCTTCAAACAATGCAATATCATCACCATCAAACTTTTTTTCTTGCCCCATTTTGGCAAAGGTATTTTTATTCTACTATATTCGTTGTTATATTATTTATATGTCCATTATATGTAGTCAAATGTTCTTATTATTATCTCAGTAACCATTGGGTGCTTCTTATAATCATTCCTCGAGCACAAAGTGGGTACATTTTGGATTCCATGAAGCGTGGAAAGACCGCATACGTTTATGAACTCACTAGACATGTCGAATGGTAATCCACTATTAGCTATCAAAAATGTTACTAATTTATTTATGATTCACAATTGTTAGTAAAAATGTTAATCCTATATTGTTTATTTATTTAGGTCCGTTGAAAGTTTCAATAAAAAAGTGTTTGCTGCTCCGTCTACATGGAAGTTTGTTAATGTTAATGATCTTGATCACTTTATGTTACATAGATACAAATTAATTTCATTTTGCATTTGTATAATAAATGATTAATTTGATATTAAAATTTAGTGCAACCAACAACGGGAGTCTTGGGAGTGCGGCTACTACGTCATGCGATGGATCCATGAATTCGTATATAATGGACAATACAATTTTCCCAATAAAGTATGTAATTGTAGAATCTTTTCTAGTTGTCTTTTGTTTTAAAATATCTCATTTGTTCAAAATAATTTATTATTTAACTTGTATATAGCTTCCTTGGAAGAGTGCATCTCCTTTTACTTCGACTGAGTTGGATCAAATCGTTGGTATCTGGGTCGAATTATTTCTGCCGGATTTTTTTAAAAGTTAATCAGGTATGTTTTGTTTTTTGTTTTTAAGCTCAATGATTATGAAATTACAATAGTAAGTAGCACAACTGCTCTACGTTTATGCATAATTCAGCTTCTGCAGACACACATTAGCACAACACACACACACACATGAGTACACATGACATGTTGTATATATAATTATATTGGGTGCTGTCATTGACCTTAAAAACATTTGTGTGTTGCTTCATCTTAATCCTGTCACACACAAAAAACACATAGCACACGCACAAGCTGCATGCTTAGACTATATATATATATCGAGGCTGCCCCTAAAGTTTTTCGCCTAACACACACGCATAGCTGCTGCACTATATGGATATATGTTAAGTGTTGTCACTGTTATTGCTTTGCTTCTGTCCAGACCACACACATGTAATTAAATTGTTTAGATATGAGTGCAAATATGTTTATTGTTGTCATATTCACACACAAGCACACATGTCCTGTTACTTAAGTCTATATTGAATCATAGACTAAAATGGGCTGTTGCTTAGAACTTTATTCATACACCCAATCAACACTTAGTGTATTTATATGTGACAAAAAGGAAAGGGGCTGCTGATTTTTCTGTCATAAACACTACACATCTGAGACTTTGTAAGTCTTAGATATTTATGCATAACATCACACACACACACACACACACTTGATTTATATGAATAAAAATGGCTGCTGTCCCTTATTTCACAGCCCACAATTTTTTCATTTTAAACTAAGTGTTACCATAGTTTAGTGTTGATTTAAATGGCTAAATGTGTGTTGAATTCATGCTAGATGTTTATGGATTAATATGAAAGGTTTAGGAGTTCATTAGATGTAAGATTAAGGGCTGAAATTATGATGTTTCAGCACCTAATGAAAATCATAAAAGTTGCTGTCCAAATTAACATTTCCACTCCAAATTCATGCTATAAGTTTGGGGAGTTATTTGCCATTTTATGGGTCCTTTAGATGCTAAAATAAGGGCTGAAATATCAATCTTGCAGTACTAAAAAATCCAATGATGTTGCTGAATTTGGACTGCACAAACAACTCAAGAACAGGGCCAGTCATTTAATTTTTCTGTGGACGGCTGTCATGGTCCATCTATTGTTGTACATATCAGCTTATAACACCTCCCTAATGCCCTATAAAGATTTCTAAAAGTCTTGTCCAAAGGTCAAAATGCAGCGCCTAAAAACCGAGAGGCTTTTGACCACAGGCCAAGACAAGGCTGCATGGTTTCCAATTACACATATAGATGCTGCCTCATACTCATGGACATTTATACATCATTATAGCATGATTAGTAGTGGTTTTTACATGTTTTGGTGGTCAATTTCCATGCTAGTTTGTGTAGTGGTATCAATAGACCTTATATTTAGATAATAGAATGATTTTTTGTTAGTGTTGATTAAAGTTCAATGTGATTATGTTTTATAGGTAAGAAATGAAGTGTTAGAGGGATGGTCAAAAATTGTTGTGCGATGGACAACGAAGAATCGTGGAGTTGGAGCATGGAGGAGGTGTTTTTTAAACATTTTTCGGAATTAAAGTTTTTGGAATCCAAATATTGAAGTCTTATTTAGATACTTAAAATGTATGTTTTTGAGGTACAACTTGTGGCATGTTATGTATTTTGAAATAGATTATGAATGGAATGTTATATGTATGCTTTATTTTTGCATGTATTAGGAAACACAGGTTGTAATTAATTAAATTAAGCTTTATGCTGGATAATATAGATTAAACAAAAAACTTTAAAAACAAATATACATTTTGGACTAGGTTTTTTAGTAATAAATCGGGCTTTATGTTAATATGTTTCAGAGTTTTTGGACCCGATTATTTATAAGAAACCTAGCTTTATTTAGGTATTTTTGGGTGCTTTATTCGGGTAGTATCATAAATCGGCCCCGGTTAAATAACCGGGCTTTATTTAGGTTTCTAATAAAGCCATCCCCTATAAAAGCTAGGTTAAATAACCGGGCTCTATTTCCTTTTAAACCGGGCTTTATTAGGCGTTTTTTTAGTAGTCATCACTATTGACTTCAGCGGGTATTTCGTCACCGTTATCTTGTCGCTATTGATGCATTGTTGCCGCTAATAGCTGTCGCCGCTATTGCCTTTATGTCGCCACTATTTCCATTTCTGTTTTTTTAAATTCTTTTAATAAATTCAAAAAACTTGTTTGTTACACAATCTGATAAATTCAAAAAATTCATATATACAATATATACTTCAATTACAAAATCCATAATATATTCGTTTTAATTGTCTGTTACACATTAACCTAACTATAGTTAGCTACTCGTCCTTTTCTTCGTCGTCCTCATTCTCCATGTCATTATCTTGAGCCTTATCGTTCCCCATGTCATTTTGAGCTGAAAATGATTTTATCATATCTGAGAGTGCCTCTAAACCTTGGGTTTTGAAGTAAAACATTTAATTACATTATTCAGCTACAAAATAAATAAGTATATTAGTAAACTTAGAAGTTAAAATAACAAACTAATGTAACTAACATACCAAAGTAAAACCACCAAGTATATATATAACCGTTTACAAGTAAACATGTTGCGTACCGAATCATTATCATGCATGTATATACATAAAACCCTGATTTCAAAGCCTTAATAGCTAGGTTCCAGTAGCATTATAATACCTCAAATAACTAATATAGATTAATAATACAAGATTAAGTAATTAAGCTAAATATTACAAACCAACAATGAAATCTAAGTTATAAAGGATACACTATGCTATTACATCAAAATACATAAATATCCACTATCCCAACATCCTAAAGCTGTAACTCTTAAATACCCTAAAATGTAGTTGAGTAGGGTCTAAGCAACTTCAATCTTCAATAGAGTCTGAACACCTAAGTACTTGGTCCAACAGATGCTTTGCCTTTGTCTGAAAAGAAATATGCAACCATTGGATAAACTTTATAGCTTAGTGAGTATGCAAAATTTTACATTAAACATGCATTTATGTGTGCGTGCTGCTCATGCTCTTATGCTCAATTAGGGAGCGATCATTATTGCTAAAATGAGCGGCTTTGCTCGATACAATAAAAACTGTTGCCTCCATTGTAACACCTAGGCTTTTAATTAATGTAATTTGGTTTAATAGATGTAATTTAAGACTGCAATTTATTTTATTTTATGCAGTTATGGGGACATATTTACTTACAAAGTTATTGATGTTAATATGAATAAGTAAGCAAAATACAAGTTGAGGGGTGCATAGTGCAAAAGACCCAAATTGGTCTTATTAAGCGTGCATATGTGTAAGAAAGCTACACATTTGCAATCATACACACACTCTCTACTCTCGGCGCTCCCCACTCTCTTTTTGAAAATCCAAATTTTTTTCAAGCAACCAAACAAGAAATCAGATGGCAAGAATCGCTGCAAGGAGCTAATCAAGGATCTTCAGCTATTTTGAGGTATGATTTAGAAATTATTTTGATTTTTGCCAATATATGGCTTCGGTTTGGAGAGCCGAATATGAACGTGCAATGGGAAGTTATTAATGCATGCGTTATTTGATGGTTACAATGTGAAATTGGACTCAAACTAAAGTTATAGCAACTGATTTCAGCTCCTAATTCCAACTAGAGATTAAGAAATCTGGATTTTTGTGTGTGCATGAAGTATCCACTTCACACAATGAAGAACACGACCATTTTGGCCGATATGCATACTTTAGAACACCAAATTGGTGTTAAATAATAGCTTATTTTAGTAGTTATAGTGCATTTAGAATAAATTTCAGTGATAGGATATGTACAAAAAAATGATGAACTATATAAACTTTGATGTAATAGATAATAGATATTTACCTTTTAGGACATTAGTGTGTATTTACTGGGTAACATTTAAATAATTTATTTATATGTAAAGTGTTGTTGGTGATCAGTTTATGAATATTTATTAACGTGGCAAGTTTTTGAGTTTGATCTTGGGAGTTACATGCATTTAAAATCAGGATGTCACAGAGAATGGTATCAGAACATTATTTTGAGAGGTTCGGGTGTTAGCAATAACATTTGGACTTAGAGTTAGGCAAGATACTGCCAAAAAGCATATAGATTATAATCTTAACTAAGATAGGTTTATGAAAACCTTAGGATGAACTGTTGGGTAAAAAATAAATAGGAATTGCACTTAATACGTTTTTGTCCATAATATTTCAAATCATGTGTGGCGAAGGATTTGGAAATGCTGGAGGCAGTTTGATTCCTCAACAATTTTTGCAACTGATGCAAGCCTTGGTTCAGAACAACGAGAAACAAGCTAAACAGCTGCAAGCCTGCATGACCAGCAAATGCAAATCATGTAAGAATACTTTCGTCTGCGCGATGAAGCGGAAGCAAAGTGTAGGGAGGAAAGAAGAGGAAAACACAAGGATAAGAATGTGTGAACCAATGAGGAACAGAAAGAAAACTCAGACAAAGAGGCCGAAAGTGGCTAGACTAGTTAGCCAGAGGCTGCAAATAAGGACTTTAAAGCCTGCGGTGCTCTGTCAGTTGATGCAGACATTGACCCCATTCAAGTTCGAGATTGGGTTAATCATCCTGGAAGAAATAGTGAGTGTCTGGAGTCGAAGAAGGTTAGTTATGCAACTGCCTTATTGAATGAGGATGCAGAGCTTGGTGGTCTACCCAGAAAAGTATTCATGGGAGGAGCTTGTTAAGTCGCTGACAAGGGACCAGTTTGTGAAAATGATGAAAGCCAATTACTGCCCTCATGATTAAATGAACAAATTGGAGATGCGTCTGATGCAGCTGAGTCAGAGGGAACCTGAACAGTTGATGAGTATGAGCGGGAATTTTCTCGACTATGTAGCTACTCTCATTATCAAGTGACTACAGAGGAAAGAAGATGGATAGGTTCAGATGGAGACTAGACCCTGTATACAAGTAACAAATAAGCAGCACAAAATTTTCCACCTATCTGGCAATGGTGGAAGCTGCTTGCATTGTCGAGGGTGACTATGTCAACACTGGATATTGCCTTGAGACAGCCCATGAATCCCATCTGCCCCTCACCACCAAAGAAATCAATAACCAACGTAACTTCTCGGGTTCTTCTCGGTCCCATCAGCCACAACAACAGTCATAGCCACGACAGTTTTTGGCACCCCCTCGTTAATTTTTGTCTCCACCGCAATGCTTCACTTCACCATCACCACAGCAAGCACGTTCCTATTCGATCCATTCCAAGCCACGTCATTGCCGCCGCTGTAATAAATGTCATATTAGGCGTTGTAATCCCAATGATGTCGTTTGCTATACTTGCCATCATATTGGGCACAGAAGCAATAAGTGTCCTAATCGTGCTCTTATCTGCGGCAATTATCTGCAACCAGGGCATACTACTCAACAATGCAACCGTCCTTTTTAGTTCGGATTATCCAAGACCTAATTATCGCCCACGCCCACAACAATAACAAAGGGTTTCCCCTCAGACTAGTCGAGTATACGTGGAATCCTCTAGCAGACATACTGGAGCACCGACAACTAAACCATGTGCTTTCCAGATTATCGCAGAATAGGCGTAGGATATTGCTAATGTGATAACGGGTACGTTAGTTAACTCTATGCCAACAAGAGTACTTTTTGATAAAGGGGCCAATCCGTCGTTCTTGTTTCATGAACTTGCTCAGCACTTAGGTATACCATCATCATATATACCTGTAACTTTAGATATAGAAATAGCCAATAGTGTTTTTTTTGTCTACTACTCAAGTTAACCGCGACTGCAAAATTGAGATCGACAATGCCACTTTTCTTGCGGATCTTATCTCGTTTGACTCCAAAGAATTCGATGAATCATTGGTATGGATTGGATGAGCTGTAATGCGCCAGAAATAGTTTGCTAGAAGCGTCTAATTCAAGTTACAACTCCAGTTGGTCACACAACTCGAGTTTATGGTGAGCGCAATAAAGGTGAATTATGCCTTATATAAATTTCTTAACACAGAAGATAGTATCAAAAGGCAGTTTATCATATCTAGCATACACAATTGATACCAAATCTGAAAAATCGGCCATATGTCAGGTCCTTATAGATTCTGAATTCCCGGATGTGTTTCATGAGTATATTTCGGGACTACCACCAGATCGTTAGGTGGAATTTCACATTGAATTAGTTCTTAGAGCTTCCCCTATTACTAAAGCTCCTTATCAGCTTGCTCCGGCAGAAATGCAGGAGATAATGAAGCAATTGCAAGAGTGTCTGGACAAAGGCTTTATTAGACCTAACTCTTCTCCGTGGGGCGCTCCTGTTCTTTTTTTTTTTTATAAAGAAAGATGAGACATTCCGAATGTGCAAACTATCGTGAACTCAACAAAGTCACGAGAAAGAAAAAAAATACTCTCTACAACGTATTGTCGAGTTATTCGATCAGCTCCAAGGTGCAAGCTATTTTCTAAGATTGACCTTCACTCCGACTATCATCAATTGAAAGTCAGAGATGAAGATATGCAAGGACCGCTTTCCGCACACGCTACGACCATTATGAATTTCTCGTGATGTCATTTGGCTTGACTAACTCCCCGACCTCATTCATGGACTTGAAGAAACGTGTATGTAGGTTAATGCTTGATAAATCGATTATCGTCTTTATTGACGACATTCTTATATATTCCAAGACCGAAGAAGAGCGTGCCTCTCACATCCGAGAGCTGTTAGAGTTACTCCGCAAGGAAAGACTCTAAGCAAAGTTCTCAAAATACAAGTTCTAGCTGAGACAGGTACGCATGATGTTTAACCTTGTGCATTCCAATGCCATATTTAAAATATGAACTCGTTACTTAAATTTATGATCATACACGTTCAATTTCTCAGCCACGTGATCTCCGGTACAGGGATTTCCGTGGATCTTGCCAAAGTAGAGGCCATTAGAAATTGGGAGGCGCCCAGAAGTGCGACCGAGGTAAGAAGCTTTCTCAGTTTGGCAAGCTGTTATAGAAGACTCATCTAGGATCTTTCTAAGATTGATGTTCCTCTCACCTCATTAACCAAGAAAAATGCCCTATTTATGTGGAATGAGCCACAACAGGAGGCTTTTGATTTATTAAACAAATTGTAGAGTGAAGCGCCGATTCTAGCCTTTCCAGAAGGCAATTAGAATTTTGTTGTATATAGCGATGCCTCGGGTTTGGGTTTAGGCTGTGTATTAATGTAAAGAGGCAATGTCATCACGTTTGCTCGAGACAGTTAAAGCAGCATGAGAAAGTCTATTCCACACACGATCTAGAGCTAGCAGCAATCACATTCACACTAAAGATATGGTGCTACTATTTGCACGGAATTAAATGTCAACTCTGTACGGATCATAAAAGCCTCAAGTACATCTTTAGCTAAAAGGATTTGAATATGAGGTAGAGGCGATCAATGAATTTGTTTAACATTACGACGACGAAATCTTAGATCACCCAAGCAAATCCAACGTAGTTGTCGATGCACTCAGTCGCAAGCCAGCAAGGTGCATGTATGCCTTGACCCACATCACTTTTAACTCAACTTTTATAGGAAAAATTTTGTTTGCACAGACTGAAACCTTGAAAGAAGAAAACTTTGCTACTGAAGACATGAAAGGGCAAGTGCATCAGTTAGTTATAGACGTGCGAGGGCTAAGATTGTTCAAGCAAAGTTTAGCAATTTGCGGGAAAATATTCTGAAGGATGACCACAATTCAAACTTGTTAGTTCATCCTGGTAGTACCAAAATGTATAATGATTTGAAGCATGAATATTGGTGGCCAGCCATGAAGAGAGAGATTCAGAATTAAGTAGAAGAATGCAGAACATGCCAAATGGTTAAGGCGGAACACCAACAGTCCTTTGGTAGTCTGCAATAGCTTCTGATTCCTGAATGGAAGTGAAATTATATCACCATGGATTTATTAACCAAGTTGCCAAAGACACACTGAAGACCATTGTGTCATTGTTGATTGATTAATAAAGACTTCACTTTTTCTGCCAATTCGCGAAACTTATCCTCTCGATAGTCTCGCTCAACTATATATCAATGAAATTGTATCTCGGCATGGAGTGCCGAAGACCATTGTGTCAGATCGAGATATCCATTTCACATCCAACTTTTCGTCAGCCTTGCATGGGCCCTCGAACAAGGATCCAAATGAGCATAGCTTATCGTCCATCTAGTGACGGTCAAAGCGAGCAAACCATTCTAACACTAAAAAATATGCTCAGGAATGTGTCTTAGAAATGGGAGGCAGCTGGGATGATTATCTTCGTTAAATGAGTTCTCTTACGACAATACCTATCATTCATTAATCAAGATGCCGCCATTTGAAGCACATTATGGTAAAAGGTATCGTACTCATACTTGTTGGCAAGAAACATGAGAGAATCTGATAGTTGGGCTAACGATTCTTCAGGAATTGAATGATATAGTTCATCTGGTACGACAATACTTGGCTACAGCTAAAAGCAGGCAGAAAAGTTACCATGACAAGAAGCACAAATCAACTGAGCTGCAAAAGAATGAATGGGTGTATCTGAAGGTGTCACCTATGAAGGGAGTTACCGGATTCATCAAAAGAGGAAAGCCAATGCCACAATCCATTGGTCCTTTCAGAAGAGTCAGCAAAGTTGAAAATCAGTCTTATTAGCTGCACTTTCCAGTTGAGATGGCTGGAACACACCCTCTCTTTCATGCTGCCAACTTATGAAATATATTGAATGCAGAATGAGAGCTTGAAGAGAGCTATTTGGATCTAAATTTAGATGAAAATTTGCGATATTATGAGCCTGAATGCATTTTGGATACTCAAATGAAGGAGCTAAGGAATAAAAACATTTAAATGGTGAAAGTACAGTGGAAGCATCAGCATGATCCTTCCATGACTTGGGAGTCAAAGTAAGATATGGAAAAAGATATTTGCAATTGGTTAAAGCTGCTTAACATCAAGGACAAAGTATGAGTGTGGTGGAGTCCCTCCTATTGTGATAGCGGTTAGTGGAACGTGCAAGATAGGGCCAGCTAGGCAAGCCTGCTTAATGCCTTCTATTGAATCGATTGGTGTCATTTCTTCTCTTGGAGGCAGGGCAATAGATTCATCTTGTCCTTGGCTTGTGAAGGGAATGAGGTATGCGGGGAGGCCCGCACGTACGGTTTCTAGGGGGATCTGGTCGAAAGACCGGCCGTTCTTTGTACATAAACCCTTATCAGGGTTTCACGTAGTTTCAGCAGTTCTCCCACTTCCAGGATGAATTCTCCCGTTGCTACTTCAGAAAAAGAACCAGCAGGTTGATGGATCATTAGAAGCTCAACGAGATGCGCCAACCTCGGGATGCTTTACTCCTAACCCCACAAGGTTTCGAGACTGAGCTTAACCTGAGTCTCGGTTAAGAACGACGATGACCTATGTTTCACACGGCGCACGATTCCATGGATAGTTTCATTCGAGATCGTGATGGAGGACATAGCTTTCGATCATCGACTTTGATCATTCCACTAGGCGGTGAACCGGCAGATCCGTTTGCAACTCCTTCGGAAATATTACCCGAATGGTATTTCTTTCCCGTATTTTAAATACTTCGCACCACCTCTTAGAAAGAAAAGAACTTAAATCAAAATACTTAATAGCATGGCGATACATTTATACAAAACTTCTACCCCAAGCACACGCAATGGAACCGTAGACATTAATCCTAATGTCAGCGGATTTGGTCAGGGAGATGCAGAAATAGTACTTCAAGATCCATTACGCGTACAAGGCCTTTTGTTCTTCTTCGCATCTGGTAGCGGCAGGAAATTCTTTGGCCTTGAATCAGGGTATTCAGGAAGAACAGGTTATTCCAGCTCAGTATCGTCAAGAATTCCTGACTATTGCATGGGAACAGGTTCATCTTCGAAGTATTTTTTCCTTCCAATTTTTTTATTACGGCACAGCTCATAATGTTCATATCGATCTATTATGCGCCTCTGCATCTAGCACTGGGTAGACCTCATACAATAACTGTCTTGGCTCTACCGTATGCAAGCTCTCCCGAATACGAGAGATGCGGAAGTGGGTTACTTTTTATTGGCATTGGAAGCAGATGCTTGCTGCTCGCTTAGCGCGCGGATCATACGCTATCTCATCACTCACTAACGCTAGCGAAAAGTGATCGAATAAAGCATTTGTTCGTACAATACGCTCTCGAATGAAATAAAGAGATATTTTAATCCTTACCAACTCGATATTGTCGCCCCTGGCAACAAACATGCATGAACCATTTCACGAAGTATGTGCCCGGATAGTCCAAAATTCCATGATCCTTTCCTGAACCAAACATGAATCTTTCGATTCATTTGGCTCTCACACTCAATGTAAATTCCCATATCTTTATTGTTAATGTAATGAGCCTATCTTAATTTGATTTAATTGTGAAATAAAATCTCACGACGTATGTATCTAGGGAACGGTCGCTTCAAAGTGAATTCTCCCTAGATGAGACTCAGCGAGTGAACTAGGTTTTGGTATTCCTTCTTGAGCTTCTATTTCCTCCCTTAAAGGAGATTCGAGAAAACATGGAATAAGAAGGCGTGTTTCCAGAACGAACAAGATACGGTAGCCCTAAATAACTTTGGAATTTCTCCATTTGAAATTCTATTTAAATGAAAGGTAGAGGATTTTGGCGACCCATAAATGTTGGGTCTTCCAATATCAATAGGTTGATTGTTTCGCTCCTATATCTTCCAAAAGGAAAAAAGATCTATAGAATCGACTCGATCATTAGATTATAGATTATAAGTTCATAACCCAAGCCCATTACCATTTTGGGCGGAACAGATCTACTAATTCTTTGATTCAGTTAGTAACAGGGATCGTTCCTTTTATTGGAACTATGTTTCTATTTATTTTTGTTTCTAATTGGTCAAGCGCCCTTTTACCTTGGAAACTCATACAATTACCTCATGGGGAGTTAGCCGCAAAGAAATAGCCCACTTGTTTCTCGAGAAGAGACGGGAAACATGCTCAATATCATTTGATTGAATAGTTGACCCAGCCCCTTGTTGTTTGAAAAAACCCTCCACTTCAATTGGTATTTTTTCACGAAAAGAGAGTTTATCGCATAGCAGGAGATCGATATTCGAATAGCAGTTGGGAAAGGAGATTGGGGCTAGACCGGATAGTGCATTGCAAATTCAAACTTTTCCTTCCTCTATCTCGGAGTAGAAGGTCGGGGAAAATGACCGCTGAAGTGATGCTTTAAGAAGGAGAATGGCGAATGGCCGCTGCTAAGCCTTTCAACTCCCTGCCACGAGCGGTAGCTGTGCAACACCAATTCCCCGGCGACGACAGAGGAAGCAACCCGCCTGCTGTGGCGGGGCGGCTTTTTTTCTTTCACAAGAAGACCTGGACGATTATCCCTACCCTCGGTAGCTTACGAGTTTACGTCCATCCCTGGTCGGGTACAGTGGAAGAACAATATCACCATTTTTGTTCAATAAGATACCAAAGTGGATGATTGACTCATTCCATACTAGAAATAATGACAGGGGCAATGCAACGAGGCCTCTTTCGCCATTCTTTCTAAATGATAAACTCTTATTAGTTCAGTTCGGTAGAACATCGATAAGAGAACAATTTTTTCACAGAAGCATATGATTGCCCCTCAATCGCCAGCTCCAGGTGCATGAGTAGCTTTGCTGGCTCTTATACGAAAGGTACCGGCCTCTTTCAGTGGTTATTGCTTGCTCTTTAAAGCTGATCTGGTGTTGTCTCGTTCCTTCAGTTTGTTCTGATTCCGATGAAGGATACTATATTCCGCCTACACAACTACCTTGCTTGGTGGTTCAAAATGGAAGTCTAGGTATCTGCTTAAGTGGTCTGCTCGTACCGTTCCAAAAAGAGCAGCGCTGACAGGTGTATTTGAAAATGTGTTTCTGGGCTCACATATCTAACGCCTAGAAAGCCTCAGTTACAGACTGAACTTACCTATAGGAGGAGGTTTGATTCCATTGCCATTTACTATTCCATGCCATTTTTTCGGGTTAACGAAAAGAAGTTAATAAAATGAGTTTCAAACAATTCCCAATCATGGTCCTTGCGGATCGGATCATCCCTATAATATCCAAAGAAAAACTCCAGATATCTGAGATCTTTCTCTTTGAATAAGATCTCAATTCCAGCGACGGTTTCATTAGATATCTTACAACTAGAATCCCTCTTTTTTCCGATCCAGTCCCTCCACCCTGAACCCGACAGGTCGTTCCTTTTTCCGGTATACGAATAGGCGACTTCGCTAAGTCGATTCTTAGAAAATCTCTAAGCAAACCATTTGTCCTTATTTCAACAAAGGAAGCACATGCCTTTTCGTGACTTAGTTCTGCTTCCTCTATTTTTTTAATAATACCGGGTCAGGTTCTTCTCCTACCCGTATCGAATAGAACATGCTGAGACTGTCATTTATGTAACCGTGCTCTGCGCCCCCCAAAAAAATAGAGACTTGTTCTTGCTCTTGGATGGGTAGTTGAATAGAGGGAGAAATCCTTTTTTCTCCTTCATATTGAATGTAGTCTATCACTGGGCATACGGATTCGACTAGCATTCGCGTGGGTAGCATTTGAATGTGGAATCACCCGAAAAGCACGATATCGACTTGACTTTCTTTCCGATGGTCCTATCTTATTAGACAGTTCATTCTTCAACTGGCACGCAGTCTGAGCCTGGGCATACGGTTTTCATGTTCTATTTCACTCCCCGTTGGGGTTCATTTCCCTCACGGTACTACTTTGCTATCGGTCACCCAGGAGTCGATCACTGATCCAATTTGAGTACCTCTACAGGATAGACCTCAACAGAAAACTGAAGAGTAACGACAACAAGTGATTGAGTTCAGTAGTTCCCTGGCCGGAGACCCCGAATGGGATTTGGATTAGAGAAGCCAAGTCGGAGGGGTTCACTGATCTCTTACGCTAATCTGAAACCCGGGAAGCCGCGCTGTCTCTTTTTAGGGACACACAACTCCACACAACATTACAAAGTTAACCAACAACATATAAGTTAACAAAAGACATAGAAGAGCATTAAAGATAACAATGAAAAGTGTAGCTAAATAATCCCAACGTGTTACATAAGGCAAATATTGTATAATTGTTTGATTTTCCGCAATTTTTTCCATACCTCTGTGTAAATAACCCAATATTGGTTCACAGTCAATAACATCTTCGCCAAATTCTGGGAAAACGTCAACGGTTGCTGGCTTATTTGACAAAACAAAATAGAGCGCGTTATAAAGAATTAATAGGACAATTGTATATTCGAGAGAGAAAAACCCGTTAATTTGAATTTGAAGAGTCTCAACCAACATATGTGATTCATTCCCGTAAAGATTCTAACACACAGGCGACTCAGGGAAAGTCTTGCTTTATTAGAGTGCCATGGCCTAAATAAAGTCATCCAAGCCTTTACGCTGTTGATTTGATGCCATCTTCCGTCATCTCCTTGATCGACTGTCCCTAAAAAGAACCAATGCCAGCTACTCTTCTAAGCCATAAAGCGAGGGGCTAACCGAGTATTAACTCCTCCCGTCCCGCTACGCTTCTTCCTTCCGGGAATCAAAGGATACCCGTTCGTAAGCTTTCCCAAATGAAGTAATGAAAGAGGAAGTCATTGCTAGTAGTAACGACTTGTCACGATCCATTGGTTCATATAGAATCCATGTCCTAGGTGTATCAAAAAACATGCCCTTGCTTCTCAAGGTTCATGATCCTCCTACTGGTACAAAGCTTTTTAGATTTCTGAAGATGTGGGCTTCTCATAATGATTTTGTCTCTTTTGTCTGGAGCATTAACTTGGCTGCAACCCCTCTATTAGATTAAAAAAAATGAAAAATTATGAGATCTGAGAAGGGGCCTATAACACCTAGGCTTTTAATTAATGTAATTTGGTTTAATAGATGTAATTTAAGACGGTAATTTATTTTAATTTTTGCAGTTTTGAGGATATATTTATTTCAAAAGTTATTAATGTTAAATATTAATTAAGAAACCTAAAAGCAAGGGCTTAATATGAATAACCAAGCGAAGTACAAGTTGAGAGGTGCAAAGTGCAAAAGACCCAAATTGGTCTTATTAAGCGTGCATAAGTGCAAGAAAGCTGGACATTTGCAATCATACACACTCTCTACCTCTCGGCGCTCCCCACTCTCTCTCTCTAAAAAAACTGAATTTTTTCAAGCGATCAAACAAGAATCAGTTGTCAAGAATCTTTGCAAGGAGCTAATCAAGGATCCGCAACTATTTTGAGGTAAGATTTAGAAATTATTTTGATTTTTGCTAATATATGGCTTCAGTTTTGGAGAACCGAATATGAACATGTAATGAAAAATTGTTAATGCATGTGTTATTTGATAGTTGCAAAGTGAAATTGGACTCAAACAAAAGTTATAGCTATTGATTTCAGCTCTTAATTCTAACTAGACATTAAGAAACTTGGATTTTTGTGTGTGCGTCCACTTGGCATAGTGAAGAACACGACCAGTTTCGCCTAAATGCATACTTTAAAACACCAAATTGGTGTTAAATAATAACTTATTTTAGTAGTTATAGTGCATACCAATAGATTTCACTCATAGGATGATAAGTCAAGATCTACGTGAATCATGAACATTTAGAACAACCTTGCATTCAATTAAATGATTTCTCTCTTTTACACCTT
Organism: Centrapalus pauciflorus; assembly: GCA_020465985.1. Lineage (NCBI taxonomy): Eukaryota > Viridiplantae > Streptophyta > Magnoliopsida > Asterales > Asteraceae > Centrapalus > Centrapalus pauciflorus. The sequence continues at coordinate 230,608 of JAANYP010000583.1, read as the reverse complement.
GATTTTCACACAAATGAAAATGAGAGACTTTCAAACCATATAATGTTTTTTCTAATTACAAAATATGTCCCTAAACAATTGATTTCATCACAATATAGTACCTAACATTCTCCCCCTTTGTGATGAAAATAGTGAAAAACAAAATGAGTACAAACACATGGACTTTTACAAAGACTATAAATTACACACAAAAAATTAACAAAACAACTTTATTCAGATCTTGATCTCTTTAGTAATCACAAAAATCTTCAACTTGAAACAATATCTTTAGTAGATTCTTCTCTTGTGAACTTTGAATCTTCAAACAATGTTTCTAACAATATCTTTCTGATCTTCGTATCTTGAATTCTTTGATATTTTCTTCTCATTAAACACCCATACAACATGAATAATAATTAATAAATAATTATCAGAGCTTTATACTAATGGTGTCCACAAATCATTAGTTATATTCACAACGTTATGACTAACTTAAAATTTTCTATAATAGATATAGATTCAAGTGAACACCATTATAAATTTCTAGTAACATTGTACCTTTTGAATAATCATTTCAAGTATCTTTTGCAATAAGTTTTTTAAGCTCAATAATATATTTATCAAGGGAAGTTCAACTACCCATTACCCAAATTGTCTTCATGATTTCCATATCAACAAGTTCCACTTCAAGGGATTCAAACCCATGAGCAATAGAGCCAGACTTAAAAATTTCATTTCACCTGGTAATTGTACCTAAAATATGTGGGAAATGAGGGGTAAGAAAATATGATTTTCTTAGTGAGTTACTAGATTGATATGGATGTAATGCATATATCAATGTATAATAACAATTCATAAGGGTAAGATCTGCCAAATGAAGAGATACCACTGGTCTAAGGGGAGACCCTGGAGCCAGCCCAAATGTGGGAATAAAACCCACTATATATAAATATGGGAATGGAACCATTCCATCATGTCAAGAAGGAGACTCAAGAACATGCACGTTGTCAAGCCCGGGTTAGAACCGTGACATGGCAATCATAAGGCCAACTGGAACCCAAAGTCCGGCCACCTACACCCGTAAGCTTTTCTGGTGTAGGGATTTAATACATACAAATTGATCGAGATGTCGTCAACTCGTCAAAAATAAACTCCAAATAACCTAAGCAGTTAGGGTAAGAGGGATCGTATCCACAAGGAACATGTGGTTATTGTTGCAGGGAAAACACAAATCTAAACACTTTACTTGATAAAAGAATGAAACTTGACTGTAAACATTAATAAAACAACGCAAACTTAAAGGAAACAAAAATCACTATTTAGAAAGACTTGGAACACAATAACACCAAACGCGTAGGTTGTGATTATATGAATGGATGGATTACTTATGGGTTTCATCTTGTTCCCAAGTATTGACATCCACCAGTTGTGGATTTTCTGTCAATGTTGCATCCTCCATAATCACTGTCAGAATAGGCTGTTAATTCAAGAGGAGAGTCTTTAGGATACCAGAGGCCTAAATGTGGTTGGCCTTTGAGATATCTAAAGATTCTCTTAACAACAACCAAATGGGAGTCCTTTGGAGAGCATTGAAACCTAGCACAAACACAGACAACAAACGTAATATCAGGTCTAGAAGATGTTAGATACATAAGAGATCCTATAAGAGATCTGTATAGATGAATGTCCACATCTATTCCATCTTTGTCTGTATGAAGCTGCTTGTGTGGATCCATAGGAGTACTTGCAGCTTTGGTATCTTTGTACCCAAACTTTTCCAGTATGTCTTTAACATGCTTTGATTGACTTATGAAGAGACCTGTGGGCTTCTTCTTGACCTGCAATCCTAGAAAGAAGGTGAGTTCTCCCATTGAACTCATTTGAAACTTTCTGTGCATTAAAGCCTCAAACTCTTTGCACAGACTGTCATTGGTTGATCCAAAGATGATATCATCAACATATATTTGTACAAGCAGAATCTCAGATTTGATGGACTTTGTGAATAATGTTTTGTCCAGAGTGCCTCTCTTGAACCCATTTTGTAGAAGGTATGATGACAGAGTGTCATACCATGCTCTAGGAGCTTGATGGAGTCCATAGAGAGCCTTGTCTAGCTTGTAGACTCTGTCTGGATACTTGTAGTCCTCAAAACCAGGAGGCTGACACACATAAACCTCCTCTTCAATTGTGCCATATTATAAAAGCAGACTTCACACCCATTTGATACATTTTAAAACCTTTGAAGCTTGCATAAGCTAAAAACAGTCTGATGGCTTCAATTCTTTCCACTGGAGCAAATACATCATCATAATCTATGCCTTCCTCTTGAGTGTATCCTTGTGTTACTAGTCTTGCTTTGTTCTTGATGACTATCCCTCTCTCATCCTTCTTGTTTCTGAACACCCATCTTGTACCAAAGGCTCTCTTTCCTTTAGGAAGATCAACAAGTGTCCATACATTCTGAATCTTGAATTGTAGTAGCTCTTCCTGCATTGCCTCAATCCAGGATGAATCTTTCAAAGCTTATGATGCCTTTTTAGGTTCTAGCTGTGACATGAAACAGGCATGTTCAAATGCAGCTAGACTAAATTCAGGAACTGCTGGTTCAGCAGCAGCAGTCTCCTTGTGAACCATTGTCCTTGTTTGCACAGGTGTACGTGGATCACCCATTATTTGATTGAGAGGATGATACTTGTGAACCTTGAGTGTAAGCTCTCTATCTGTCTGAAAAGAGGATCCAAGATTTGTATCATCTCCATCAGGACCAGATGATGGTTCAGCTTCTGGAACAACTTGACTTGAATCTGGGACTGTTTCCCTTTGTGTTGGAGCTGTTCTCTCAGGACTTTGGAGTTACACTTCAGTGTCTGGATTTGAATCATGTTGAGTATTCAGAACCCCTGGAGGGTCACAAGACAGAAGTGGTATGATTGTATACTCATCCCAATTATTTGAATCTGCAGCAGTTTGAACCTTTGTGCTAACAGCTTGATCATTTGTGCTACCAGCATGAGAATTTGCATTGACAGCTTCAATCCTGTGTTCATCAGATTCTGCAGTATACTCAACAAAGCTCATAAAATTTGTTAGTGAATCTAAATCAAACAACCAATCAGGACCAGTGCCTTTGACATTTGCAGTATTTTCATTAAATTCAACATTGGCACTTTCTTCAATGGTTTTAGACACACTGTGATATACTCTATAGGCTTTGCTTTGATTTGAGTATCCTACAAAGAAACCTTCTTCAGCCTTACTTTCAAAATTCCCTAAGTGAGTCTTAGTGTGAAGAATGGTACATGGACAGCCAAAAGATTTGAAAAAGGCTATTAGGGGTAGTCTATTATGGAATAACTCATATGGAGTTTTCCCTTAAGATTGAACGACCTGAACCCTATTTAGAACATAACAGGCTGTATTGACTGCTTCTGCCCAAAAGGTCATGGGCAGTTTTGAATCAGCTAATATGGTTCTAGCAGCCTCAATTAATGTTCTGTTCTTTCTTTCAGCTACACCATTTTGCTGTGGTGTTCTTGGTGCACTATACTGCCTAGCAATACCTTTGGACTCACAAAAACTGTTTAGAATATGATTTTTAAACTCAGTTCCATTGTCTGATCTTATCACCTTGACTTTTGAGTTGGATTGGTTTTCTATCTTAAGAATAAATGACTTAATTAGCTTAGCAGTTTCATCTTTAGACCTAAGAAAGTAAACCCAAGTAAATCTGGTGAAATCATCAACAATGACTAAACAGTAAGCCCTTTTATTCAAACTCAAAACAGATGTTGGACCAAATAGATCCATATGAATCAAATGAAGAGCAGATGAGATTGAATTTACTTCTTTGGCCTTATGAGAAGTTTTGTGTTGCTTGCCTTTAAGACATGCTACACAACGATCATCACATATGAACTCCTTTTGTGGTAAACCTCTTACCAGGTTCTTTTTGACTAAAACATTCATGGATTTGAAGTTCATGTGACACATCCTTCTGTGCCAAAGAGCAGACACATTGGATGATGCTTTGGATATCAAACAACTTAAAGTACTTGATTTAGCTAAAAGTTCTGTGTCCAAACAGTATACATTGTCCTTTCTTGGTGTTCTTAGTAAAACAAGATTTTCAAGAATTTTAAAATCTTTTGAAAGGACAATGCACTCAGAATCTGTAAACAAAACAATATTTTGTTTGTCACAGATTTGAGACACACTCAATAAGTTATACTTAAGCTGTTTAACATACAAAACATCATTGAAAATCATGTTGCCTACATTAACAGTGCCTTTACCTGTAACCTTACCTCCTTTGGAGTTGCCTCCAAATGCAACAAATCCTCCTTCAAAACCTTTGAAATTTGACAAGCACTCAGAATTGCCTGTCATGTGCCTAGAGCATCCACTGTCCAAATGCCATCTTGTTGTATGAGGTGACCTATGGTTGTCCTGCACAAATAAAAGCTTAGTTAGTAGTGGAGTAAACCCAAACCAAGTTGGTTTTGGGTTGTCCTTGTGCATTAACATAACTAAACACTGTCTTTGATTTCTTATACTTAGTGAGATCCACTAATGGATTTTGTGGAGAGTACTTAGTTATCACATGAGGTATCCAGGCATTTTGTCCATCCTTTTCAATAACAGTCTCAGATGATCCATTACCAGTTCCAACTTTGAGCCTAACAGTCTGAACTGAGTCTGTAGTGCTAACAGCTTGAGAATTTGCACTAGCAGTCTCAACTTTAGACTTGGTAGTTTCAACATTTGTATCAACAGGTTCACCTGAGTTTGTACCTTTAACACACCATAGTTGTTTAAAATTTACTTTTGGTTTAGCTAAAACTTGTTTTTGGTGTGTGGACTATTTCTTATAAACTTTTGAGAACCTGTGATCAACTGTTTTCTTTGGAACTGATGCAGTAGGAGGTTTGGCCTTTGAAGTTTTTAAATTTTGAGAGTTTGTCTTTTTATGAATCACAGTCTGTTTTGCAACAGATGGTTTATAAAAACAATCCCTGGCCAAGTGATTTTTCCTGCCACAATGGAAGCATTTTTTGACTGTTTAGATTGGAGAACCAGTTTTATTGGACAATATCTGGTTCTTGTTCCTTTGATTTCCCCTTACCTGTTGCTGTTTGGGAAACTTTTGAACACCATGCTTTTGGCATGTGCAGACTGGAATCCCTTTTATTACTCTTTGAAGAAGATGCAGTGTTACAGTTAGAAGGTACAGAAACCTGTGGAGCAGCATTGTATACACTCATCTTCTCCTTTCCTTTCTTATTGGGGATTTGGATTTCTGTAGGTGCACTCATTGTTTTGTGTTCTTTCTCAACTGCTGTGCACTCACAATCTCTATTTTGAATCTGATCTTCTTTAGATTCAGGACTGTTATCAAGGATAGGGTCTACAGTAGTCATTAACTCATCTAATGGTTCATTAACAAGTCTATCAGCAACCTCACTCATTGGATGAATGTATTTGTTGTTCTATGGGGGTGGAGTAGCTCTGTAGCCTATACCTTCTTTGGGATGAACCTGAGATTTAACCCTATCTGTAAATTAGACTTCCATTAGGTGTTCTAGCTTTTGATTTGCCAATTTGAAGTTACCTAGATCTATATTGACAGATTCTAGTTTTTTATTAGCCTCTAACACCTTTTGTTCAGTCTCTTCTAATTTTTTATTTAGGGATTCTATTTTCTTATTGAGCTCCTTTTTCTCCCACTCATGATATGTTCTATCATATCCCATTTGAATCTCATTATCCTTATAGTCATTGATCTGTTTTTCAAGATCTTCTATGGCCTGCATATATTCATATCTCCTTTCTTCCATCTTAGCTAGAGTTTTACACATGCTCTCATTATGTTCTCTGTACTTTTTAACCATATTTTTGCATGTTTGAGAGCAAAGTTTAGAATTTACCTCAGATGGCAGTTCAGTGGAGGTGACAGTTGATGTTTCTGCCATTAAAACTTGATTTTGAAATCCTTCCTCTGTCTGATCACTCCAATCAAACACATTGTCTTCTTGAGAGACAAGTGCTTGTGATGATGAAGCCTGATTAGTCTGCTGAGGCCTTGATGATTGTTGACTTTGAGATCTGCATTCTCTGGCAAAGTGGCCAAGCTTATGACATTTATAACACTCAACTTTTGACTTATCAAAAGCTGGTTTGCCTTCTGCTCTGGCTTGAAAGTTGGTCCTGCCAGTTCTTTTCAGAATCCTTTTGGCTCTCATGGTCAGCATTGCATGTTGCCACTTTAAATCCATCTCTTCAAGATCATCTGGATGAATCTGTTCTAGATCTTCAGCATTTAGAGCAAACAGTCCATCATTGGCAACAAAAGCCTCATAGTGAGCTTCAGTAGAGCTACCATCACCACCTGAAAAGGAATCACTGCAATTAGATTTTTCAGAGGACAGAAGAGCAGTGTTGTGATTATAAGAAAAAGATTTCTTTTTAGTGTCAATCTCAGTTTCAAACACTCTCAGGCTGTTGTACAGATCATCCAGTTCTATTTTATCAAGAGTGTCTTTTGTTCTCCATTGAGCAACAAAAACTGTCCATTCTTCTCCAAGAGATCTAAGAAACTTTCTATCGACCTCATCTTGATCCAGGCTGACTTTTGCACTTTCCAATTCACTTATCAGTTTGTTGAACCTGTCAAAGATTTGAGTAAGGTTTTCATTCTTGCCACCAGAAAAGTTCTCATACTGCTGTTTCAAAAGATCTTTTTGATTTCTCTTGGTACTGGCATTACCAGCAAATCTTTTCTCTAAAGCAATCCAAAGAGAATGAGCAGTATAAAACTTTTTGAACTGATGTTGATAAGTATTAGGAATGGCTATTTGTAGAAGTGTAAGAGCTTTCACTTCATTCATTCTAGCCTTTCTTTCAAGTTCAGTTTTTGGAGGAGTTTTGATGGGTTTGCCCTCAGCATCAAGTTCAGGATCAACTGCAGGAGGAAATTCAACAGCTTCCCATATGGCATAATCAATGAATTGAATATGCTGTTGAATCCTGAGTTTCCACATCTCAAACTCAGTGGGCTTGAGCATAGGCACTTTGAGTCCTTGCCCAGATCCACTACTGCTATTATCAAATTCCATTGCAAAAGATTAAAGTTTTAAAAGAAAGCTTTCGACTTTGAAAAACAAAGAACGACCTGTGGCTCTAATACCACTTGTCAGGATCTAAACTTAACTACCTAAGATTAACTGATTTGAATTGATCAGAGTATAAACCAATAATCTTGTTTTAAATCAAAGTCTAATTAAGAAGTTTGCGGAATAACACTTAATTATTTTAATAAAAGCTTTCAGAATTCATAACAGATAAACATAAATGAATAAACCAAAACTACTTGTATTGCTGAATCAGAATGATTACAATCACCTCTAATTTGTTTGATTAGACGAAGAACACAAATTGTTCTTAGGGTTTTACAACCTTAGAGGCTTATGAAAACTTAAACAAAAAGCAATTACAAACTTGAATGTGCAGTAACTTGATTACAATAGAAAAGCCTATTCTATGTATTTATAATGCTTTCTGATTTGTTTCCTTGAAGGACTCTGACTTCTCTGATAGTAGATATGCTGGAATCTTCGTGTAAATATATTTTCCTGAATATCAGCACTTTCTGTTTATGATACTGTTGAGTAGCTTGAATCTCTTAGCAGCTTGAGTGAGTTTACTCTGGCAGCTTGAACTTTTATACTAGCAGCTCGAACATCTTCAACTAACAGCATGAACTTTGTACTTACATAGAAAATCTACTAACATTCTGAGAAGTCTAACTAACAGTTTGAACTACTTAGAATATTTCCCAACAGTATCTTAGGCATGAAGTATGTTTTCATCATCACTTCTCTTAACTCTTATTCTAGTATGAGCTCGGCAAGAATGATATGATTGCAATAACTCGTCTTATGATAATCAACGATAGAAGCATGAACACAAAAACACAATCATATGATTAACTAATGAAAATCACATGGAATGTATCAATGTTATTTAACAAAACTACTTGACAAAATATAAAAACTTCACTATGGATTATCCCCAGAAGTAACCGTGATGTGATTAGCCATCCATAGCCTTCAAAGATTGCATCTTGATTAGTGAAGAGATCTTCAAGGCGTTGGATTGTCGGATGGTTGAAGCGGAAGTGATTTAGATGTTGATTCTGTTGGGAATAAATAATAGAGATAAAACAATTATATTGTTAATAAGTCTAGGGGTTTTAGTGTAAATAGTCAATAGTATAGGGGTTGGATTGTAAATACTCAAAGCTTGTGTATTGAGTATAAAAAGAGGTGTATGTGTATTGTTGATGAACGGATGCTGAGAAGGGTACATGCATCACAATTCGGATTAGAGGGAGGATTGCTTTGCAAGTCAAGAACTACCAATGTAATATTTCTTCTCTCATTAATCAAGCATTCGGTTTTATGTGTTTGTGATAATTGTTCATATGTTTATGTTTAATGTTGATTGAATTGCATGAAAAGTGAATTAACAATTGGTATCAGAGCCTAATGTGGCTGATTTTGAGTGAATTTAAAATCTGAAATTCAAAATTTTGAACACTGTTACATTCATCGAAATTTAAAAATTTCAGAAAATCATTTGTGGATTTTGATTGTGTGGATGAAATGAATATTAGATCGAAGGAGCGTTTTTAAAGAACGAATTCAATGAGATAAACATCAAATTTTAGTTCCAATCACACAGGTTTTAATTTGGAATTTTCAGACTTTTTTTTGTAAAAGTCGTGTTCTTCATGTTTTAGTCAATATTAGGGTTTTTAATCTGAAATTAGCCAAAAACACTTCAAAAAAAAGTGTTTCTGTGTGAAAAACGAACCTTCATTGTTAATTTCAGATCAATTAGTGAATTTTTGTTGAAAATTGTGATTTTAAACTTGGTTTTTATAAGTTTCTGTTCAAACTCGGACATAACTGAAATTCAAGTTTTAATCGAGTTTTATAAAGTGGTAATCGAGTTTCATCAAGTATCATTCGAGTTTATCACTTCATTGACCGAGTTTTATACTTCATTATTCGAGTTGTATACTTCTTTGATCGAGTTTGGTCTTATTGTCATTCGAGTTTTATAACTCTTTCATCGAGTTTGGTTCTTTATGTTTTGAGTTTATTGTAACTTCATTCGAGAAAGTGCCTACTTCTATCGAGTTTCACAAAGTTTATCAATTTTTTAATCGATTTTGACACAGACTTGTTCGAGTTTCATTCTTCTGCATCAAGCTTCATCATTCGAGTTTCAACAAGCTTATTCGAGTTTCATTCTCCTTCAATCGAGTTTGATAGTGTTTCAATCGAGTTTCACACTTAATCATCCGAGTTTAATCCTTTATCATTCGAGTTTCATTACTCTTCATTCGAGTTGAGTCCTTGTTCATTAGATTTTCATCATACTTTTGACTGTTTGACCTTAGATGCTTAAATTGACCATAACTTTTGACTGAAACATCGTTAGAAGGCCTACCGTACGTCAAATCGAAGCTTGAACAGAGATCTACGATTTTTAAAATTGGAAAAGCTGGTTTGGTAAATTTTCGAAGCCCAATTCCACTCCAGAAAAAAGTTATGGGCATTTTTCTACAGAAAATCTAAAATTTCAAACGTCAAAAAGTCAAATCAGAGCTGATTTTTAACAAATTAATCGTTCAAGATTCATTTTTATTCAATCAAGATTCATTCAAATTTTCATAAGTCCATACAAGATCTTGGAAGTTCATTTTTCTGCAATTCATAATGGTGTTTGAACAATTTTCAAAGTCTGAGCTGATTGCCAAACTTACTGAATCTGAAAAGATTCGTAAGAACAATTATGACATTGTCGTTCAGTTAAATACTGATAAACATTTGGCATTATGTGATGTACGAATACTGAACGAAGACATTCAGAGCTCCAAAGAAAAACAAAACTCTGAGAGTTGGGCTCATCAATTGAAAATATCTGAATTACTTAAAGAACTTGATGAGCTTAAACAAGAGAATTTTCAAAGTACAAATCAACTAAAATGTCTTGTGTCTGAAAGATCTGAACTAAACAAGAAACTTAAGGATCTTGAAGATACACTTTCTAAGACAAAACAAACTGATCAGAATTGTATTTTAAACAAAAATGAAGAAATTTTTGCTCTTCAACAAGAGTTGTCTTTAACTAAAGATTTGATTGAGAAGGAAAGACATGAGTTCTTACTTAAAGAACAAGATTTTAAAATAAAATCTGAATTGTTTGAAGATGAAAGAAAAATGTTCTTAATCAAAGAACAATCTTTTAAATCTGATTACCAATCATTTGATCATGACAGAAATTCAAATTTAGTCATTATCAAAAGTTTGGAAGATCAGATACTTCATCTTACAAAACAATTACATGTGTTTACTTCATCAACTGAGTCAAAGGTTAAGACCCCTTCTTCAGTGTGTTTAAAATCCAATGTTGATCACTTTGGTTTGTCTTCTGAAAGTGAAGTGAATCCAAAAAACTCTGCTAAGTTTGATTCATCATCAGATCTGAAACTTAAGTATCTTCTCAAAATACATAAAGGCAAAGACAAAATCATTGAACAACTTCCGGTTAAGATTTACACAAGGTAAATCTTCAAAGCCTAATGTTTTTAAAGTTTTTGGAAATACTGGTCCGTCTAATCAGAAAACATTATCAAAGAAAACAACAACGTATTATCAAAAACATGCCAGAACCGGACAGTTTTTCAGGAAGAAGAGTTCAGAAAATTCTAATCATTCAAAGTCAAATTTCTTTAGACACTCAGATATTAAATTTTCAAATACTCAAAGAAATTTATTCTCATCTTTTGAGAAAGAAGCTGAAAGATATAATCTGCAATGGGTACCTAAACCCAAGTTTAAGTGGGTCCCAAAACCCGTTTTGAGATGGGTACACAAGAGCGCTAACAAGTCTGGATCCAAATCAGTTTGGATACCAAAGACATCTTGATTTTGCAGGTTGGAGGTTTCTAGTCATATCAGAGTAGAACCCGGACTTCACCTCATCAGGTTTCTAGTTAGTACATACTAGAACCCAGGCTTCATCTCACAAAGGTTCCTGTTCAAATCAGTTCAGGAGCCGTTCTTTACTTTAATAGGCTCTTGATTACTTCAGAACCCAAGCTAACGGTTTTCAGTTACTTCAGACTGAAACCCGAGCTTCTACGAATATATGATTCTTTCGTATCTTATATCAATATCTGATTCTTTCATATATTATATCAGATTTTCCATTTCATTCTGATATCTCCCAAATTATATGAATATAATCTCCGATATCACATATTTCCGATATCCCTTGAGCTTCAAAGCTGAAAATCTTTCTGCTGACTCCGATTATGCACCAATCTGAGTGATAGGCATCATTTTCGCTTCTATGGTCTAACCAGAACTGGAAGACCTACCCAAGAAGTAAACCAACTATAGTTTGTGTGGGTGAGGGTTCTTTAGGTCTATTAGTTGAAAAGTGTCAGTTATCACGAGATACTGACAGGATCGAGCAGAGGTAAAATGTAAATGAGAGGGCTATATTGAAAGGAGATGGTGGTGCATCAGATCATGCTTTCATTATAAAGCTGACTGAATTTATTACTCAAAAGTGAGACGGAGGGAGCTTAGTTGAAAAATGCTGAGAGCTGAAAGTTGAGAAAGGATTTAAAGAAAAGAAAATCCTACCTACACTGTGTCTGCTAGGTAAACCACATAATCTATCAAGCTCTATATGACTTGATATTGAACAAGACGTCATGGACCCAGTGACGCATGCACTTTACCCCACCAACCACTCAGTTATCTCTCAAAAGATTTCTATTTCAATAATCACGGAGATATTGCTCATTTTTTATCGATATATCATTTGGATATTATTGATATTGAAACAAGGAAGACATTTGCTCCGGTCTCCCACTTCATTTGATGCACATTGTGTATATAGCTGATTATATACACTTTTAGGACACATCGAGTCTGATAGTCTGCGTGACTATAAACAGCTGGTCCAAAGTGACTAAGCCGGAACAAATAAGAGTGATTCTTTCATGATAAATGATTTCACCATGACTATTTGGAAATCCTACCAGTGTTAAAATCACGCCAGCGGTGAAAGTAGATCACATAGATCTTGTCTATTGTGCAAACAGGAATCCTAGGTGGACTTGGACTCGTTATTTTACAAATGAATTTGTTTCATTTTCCTCAAGTCAAGTTGAAAAGCTTCGACTTTGTTTTGTAAAGAAAATGTATCAGTTTGAGGAGGAGTGAGATAAGTCTATTTAGTATAGGGGTAGAGATATAAGTTTAAGGGGGAGAAAATCTATCTGTAATTAATTCTGAGTTGTAACTGTTGTTGTATTTCTTCTACTATAATTTCATTGAATTCATGTTTCTGAAGTTTTTGCATGATGTTCATAATTTTTATGATCATCATGAGGGGGAGAAAAGCTGAATTTCAGAAACAATTATTGAGCAGTATGAAATCAACTGAAGGCAATTGCTACATCATATCAAGACAATTGATAAAGGGAGAGAATCGAAAGCTATTCATGATTCAAGGGGGAGTGTATAAGAAAATATAAGAAAAGAGAAGATCAGAGAAGAAGAGATTTGAAGATTTGAGAGAGACAAATAAAGAAAAGAAGAAGATTCAGAGATCAAAGAAAAGAAGAAGATTCATGAAAAAGCCCCTGAAATGATCATTCATCGGAAAATTGATTTCATCTCTAAGGGGGAGATTGTTAGGGACAATATTTGTAGAGTTGAAATAAATTTTTCTTTTAATAATTGTGTTCATCTCTAAGGGGGAGAATGTTGGGAATAAATAATAGAGATAAAACAATTAGATTGTTAATAAGTCTAGGGGTATTAGTGTAAATAGTCAATAGTATAGGGGTTGGAATGTAAATACTCAAAGCTTGTGTATTGAGTATAAAAAGAGGTGTATGTGTACTGTTGATGAACGGATGCTGAGAAGTGTACATGCATCACAATTCAGATTAGAGGGAGGATTGCTTTGCAAGTCAAGAACTACCAATGTAATATTTCTTCTCTCATTAATCAAGCATTCAGTTTTATGTGTTTGTGATAATTGTTCATATGTTTATGTTTAATGTTGATTGAATTGCATGAAAAGTGAATTAACAGATTCGATGTTAAACGGAGTTCCGGCGAGTGATGGAGGTGAAAGAGGGGCTTTGGACGTGTGTGAGATACCCTTTTGACGTTCTATGGCCTCCATTTCTATAGATTTCCTAAAACCCTAACGGAATCAATTGATGTTTATCCATTCTTTTTTGCAAAATTCCGTTCGAACAGACTGATGGGTCTTGGGCGGAATAGTCTGTTGAAGCTTTGACATTCTTCCAAAAACCTTCTGATCTCGGACAGATCGATCACCTTTTGGCAGATTGATCCGCTGCTTCTTTTCAAGTCTTTTTACTCCAATCAAGACCAATCTTGATCATTTGCTTCCATCACCTGATTCAACAAAATACTTATGAAAGTAGCTTTTTTTTTTCTACAAAAGAGACGCATTTACATGTAAATTGACCATGAAAACCATTATGTAAAATGCATCGATCATACCTCCCCAACTTTCTCCTAACTCGTCTCGAGGTAGGCCTAGACATTATCAGGATTAGGATTCCCTCGTCATATTTATCAGGAACAAAATGAAAATGTCGGATTTCAAATGACAGTGGGTCGTTATTCTAATTTCAACCTTCTACTTCATCAATTATCACATTCCATGCTTGACTAACAATGCTACGAAGAATCCTTTTTGAAAACCCGTAATTCCCAACGCACCAGTTATTTAAATACGACCTTTTTTTGCTCAAGGTTACAAAAATTGAGAGCTGACCTTAAGATGTTTGGAGTCATTGACATCTTTTCCTATTTTATTACCTCTTTTTCTTCTTTTCTTTTCCTTTCTTTTTTTTTTTAACACAAGGATAGAACATGACTTTCTAGCAAGCCCGTGTAACGAGATTTCGACTAACCGCTCCCAAACTAGTCGGCTTTAGGGGGCTGAGTGTTGAACAGCCCACGAGCTTACTAGGCCACACCTTGGTATATCTGAGGCATTTTTCACACTTTTCAACTTAATATCACTTTTAATCAAACACTTCATGCGACAATTAACTTTACTTCAGGCGTTAATCAAAAGCATGGACATCACTTACCATTATCAAACCATCTTTTTCATAGTTTCCTAACAGAACATAACTTTGGGCCTAATTGGGATCATCATGTATGCCAAATGACCCACACAAGTCGACTCAAGAGAAGTTGGGATGCTACTTTACTTTCAAAATACATTTCTTTTCACTTCATCATTCATTCAAAACCGAGTTCCGTACTTTCTAGGGAAATCTTAATCTTAATCCTACTAAAGCATATTAATAAAGAAAACACTAAAAGAAAATAAAACCAACATGCATATTATATCCTAAAGGGACTAAAAGATGGAAAGATGTAACCTGATTCAACAAGGAGAGGCCCCATCACTGAGTTGATTCTCCAAGAAGGCCTGATCAGTCTATATTCCGTCTATATTCCACCCCCTCCCCAACTTTAAGCATCGCATTGTCCTCTATGCACTCTTATTATTGGCTCAGATTCGAATTAACATGTTGGCTTTAAAAACAAACAAAATTAAAAAGGAAAGGAAATGCAACACAAACCAAACAAATGCATGAATCTATTAAAAGGACTATCAATAAAAACTAAGCCACACTTTCGCAGGGATCGCGATTGCACTTAGCTCGTGCAATAAGCCTTTTAAACCCCTAGGTGATCCCTAGTGGATGATTGGAGTCTCGTGAGGGTTTTCAGTGAACACACCCACAAAGTTTAACGGGTTGCTTCCTGGTTAGTGCTAAGTTTAATGTCTTTAGCCGGACGTTACCTCTTCCATCATGGTGGTTTAGAGAATTTTCCACCTACGTTACCCGGATATGAACGTGAACGTCTCCTCAAGATCAATTCTCCATGGGCGGCATCATACATATATTACTCGGCTCAGTACATTTTTCCTCTTCAGCAATTTGTCTGATGAATTGCTTGGTTAAGTTGCCCACGGTGTTTGCGAGAGTTTGTAAGGTCTTGCACTACACAGATCTATCTAGACGCGACACTGTCAACGAGTGCGGAATCCTCGTTAATGGCTTGACGGATATAACACTCACACTAAACACGGAGACCATCACAATACTGTACGGTCGACGACGAACGCACCTACGAGATGATTCTCTCCGAACTAACACTCTATCAGCTGATAAACTCGAGATCGCCCTTTTGCTTAATCTCACACGAATTCTGCAAAAGTCCCTTAATGATTCGAGTTAATCCCTAATTATAGTGGCTCATTCGAGTTTGCCATGGGCCAAACTCAAATTCAGGCCAAAGGCCCATTCGAGTTTGTCCCCTTGACAATATCGAATCTGCCTTAAAGTGCACATTCGAATTTACTATAAATTCGAATGTCATTTCATGATGAATACGAATTTATTCTAAATTCGAATTTCACATATTAAACTTATATTTGAACTTATGTTTTAACTTATGTTTGAATTTATCTTTGAACTTTATGTTTGAACTTCTTGTAATATATTACATCAAATTCAAACATACAATCAATAACTATCAAACATATATAAACACATATATCAAACACTTGTTAATATTCAATACTTTGCAATATCACTTGAACCAAAATGCTAATACTCTTAGACTGCTATCGTCACACAGGGTGTACCAACAGACTCCCCCTTGATGATAGCTTCTAACTAACTATTTACATTTTGATTAAGTACTAGACCTATATATACTACTACCAGCATATAAACCTGCATCTATACATACTTTCACTACGTTCTGGTACTTCCTAGCATCAGATCTCCAACCTTCATGAAAGAAGATAGGCTGATCATTCAGCTTCTGTAGGTCGTCCTTCGATAGATTTATCAGGTGTAATGGATCATACACTCGCAAAATCACTTTGTCTTCAGTATCCTCCATTATTGCTACAGCAGTTTCGTTGTCGACATACCACCATTTCATGTTGCTTAAAACGTTCTGTGGCATCGACTTCATTGGCACCCTTTTCAAGCACTTGACAGGTTTGTAAACCATTTTTGCCCATGGCTTTCCAGTATGAGGATCTATCCTTGACTCATCCTCAACTCTCCTCCCTGATCTCGGCTTGATTCTCTCAAACTTTCCAGTTCTACCCTCTCTTCTGATTATCATTGCGATTACCTCAGCATAAGGGTCATTTCCAATGTTGATCAATTCTTTCCAGGCTAACTCCTTCACTTCTGCCTTCGGCAATGTGTTAAATACTTTAAGCTTACGCCTCAGGTACTGGAGTCCATCTCTCCTCTTCAGAATGAATAGCTGCAGTTCTCTGTCGAAGAACCAGCTGATAATACCACCTGAGAGATTTTCTGCCCCCGGAGTTCTCATCTTTTTCTTCATCTTTGGCTCTGTTTTCTTTTCTTCCTTACGGAACCACAGATTTAACAGTTCAGCTCTGCTTGGCTCTCTTTCAGCCTCCTCCAGTTCTGAATCATTTACAGGAGCCAATTTGATATCATCAATATCGATTACATGTTGATCGTTATGCTCATATTATTCTGTGACAGGCTGTGACTGAATGATTATTTCATCTACATTGTCATCTTCATTTATCACAACCTCCTCATCAGATTTCCAATCAGCTACATCTTCTGGCATAAACTCTTCTTCTTCCAGATCCTCTATATCATCTTCAAAATCAAATTCAAAATCCATTGGGTCTTTCTCAATATCCATTAATGCTTCGATCATCTCACGTACTTCACTTTCTGTGACCTTTGAGGAACTAGCCTCACCTCCTGCAGCTCCCGACTGACTCAGCTCCCCCTGAACCTCAGCATGCTGAGCAGCAGAAAAATCTACTGGCTCATTCTCTTTCTGTGCATTGGGATCATCGCCTTCATCATCTCCACCCCTTGGTTGTTCCTCCTGATCCCGACAACTCGTCTCCCCCAGAGCCTTTAGATTTTTCAATAATTGCTCAATAAGGGATCGCATTGATCGAATCTCGGCAGCTTGATCGGCAACAAACGTTTTAAGGTCCAAATTTTCTTCCTCGATCTTAGCCACAACTTTCTTTAACTCAGCGTTCTCTATGTCAACTTCGGCATTATGCTGATGTACTTCACTGAGAGCCTTTGTTAACTGAAAGAGTTGGACTTGTTGGAATTCGACCTTGCTTCGAAGCTCAGAAAACCTTTGATTGTCTGTGAAGGTGGATGATGTGGATGGTATGGATTGTATGGGAGTTGGAATGATTGGCGAGGGGATGTATGGTTGAACAGGTGGTGGTGGTGGTGGAATGGTTGTTTGAACGGGTGGAGGTTGAGGTATTTCTGGCGCAGAAGCAGAGGCCGTGGACGCTCCCTGCATGAACCTATGCCGTTTGGCTCTTTGTCGATGTACCAAAGTAACTACCTCCTCTTCTTCATAATCTGAGTCATCTGACTCCCCTGAAGCTCTTTTCCTTCTAACCTCTTCCTCAGTCACAACTAAACGTGATCCATATGTCCCTATTTGAATGGACGGATCTGCAGTTACAGTATCTGGGGCCTCAACTTCAATCTCCTCAATTTCTTCAGAATCAGAAGTGGAAATGGCTTCGCCTTGTGGCTCAGGTTGATAGTCATCAATTTGTTTAAAAACATCAACTTCTCCTTCTGGAGGCTCCAATAGATCTCCAACGAGTTCAGCCGTGATTTCCACATTAGCATTCGGACTGGCTGCCCAAATCTCTTCCAACGTTTGAAATGTCGGATCAGATACAGATGGTGCACTCGAAGGACCAGCCTCTTCCGGCTCTTGAGCTTGGCTTGTAGAAGGCCTTTCTGCCTGATTTTGTCTCACGGATGGCCTTTGCCTCCTCCTCTGTTGTTGAGGCCTTGGTTGCTGCGGTCGCTGTTGCTGTGGTTGCTGTTTCTGTTGCTGTTGCTGCGGAACCTGCACATCCCCTGCCCAGTTGGCATCCTCCCCTACTTGGAAATTTGGATCAATTACAGCTCCAAACAATGGTCCCTCCACTGGAATAGCTAATCTTCCTCGATGAGAGGAGCAATCAGCAAATATTCTTTTGTCTATGACCGCAACACTCTGAATTTCATTAAGCTGTGGCAGATTTGGCAGGAAGTGTCTGATCAGCATCATTACAAATCGCGGATAAAGCAGAAATCTTTCGCGTTCTGGAGCTGTTATTTGATGAACAAACTCGGAGAAGAACATCTCTGAAAAACTGAATCTTTGATTGTAAACTAAAGCTATCATTCCGGACTGAATCTTCGATACAATGTAGTCGAAGCCAGCTTTCTTCGCAGCAAAACATACCATGAAAACATGCGCCAAATATCTCCATTGTCCGATAAGTCCACTTTTCATGTAAGACGACTTCGTTACATCGAGACTATACCCCATTCTAACAAAAGCGGCCTGCCTGATTGACAATGGGAAGTCAATTGGCCCATTCTCTTGATCCTGTGATTCAAGCTGCAACACTTGACATAGCATATCGGCTGAAAACACCAGAGGGTGTCCAGCGACCCTCCTCCTTAGTACTGTCGGAGTAACAGTACAGTCCACTTGCAGGTGATCCCAAAACTGAAGTACGTAAGGGATAACGATTTGAATATTATGAGACAGCGCATAGGAAATCCTTGATCTCACCAAAAAATCCACCATCTGGCGGTAGGCTTGAGCCTCAGGAATCGCATGGTCAGGAGAGATAACCATGTTATGCTTAGGAACAAAAATTCTGTCAGCCATATCTGCACAATATAGCAAATAAAATATTAGAATTATTAAAAAGCGATAAACTTGTGTAAATTCAAATTTGTTTTATTTTGAACTTGCATAAGAACAAAATCCAACACTTATGAATTTCTACAAGTTTAATTTTAATTTTAATCAAATAATTCGAATATAATGACAAATTCGAATCAACAAATTCGAATGAACACTCATTCGAGTTTAATGACCTTTTCGAGTTTAGTGACAAACTCGAAACTGGCCAAGAACAAACTCGAAGGAGTCGGCCACATGAATCACAATAATCCAATATTTTAACCATTTTAGACGTAGAAAATCACATCTATTAGTCCTAATAGGTTCTAATCAAAGATATTTGTGGTCAATTTGATGTTTCACCGGTTCAAAATTTGTTATTTTGAAGTACAAACTTTCCACCTTCAAAACTTCAAAATCCAATAATTTTGGCCTAAATGGAGTATAAAACTACCGAAATCTTGTATAAATCACTTGATTATACCTAGATTTACTAGTAGAATCAAACCCAAACGAACAGAAACTCGACACATAGTATGAATCTCGAAAACGGTAAACTCGAAGAACAGATTCGAGATCGCTGTTGATAAACTCGAAAACTCAAATTCGAATGTAGGTGATAATGACTTGTCACTGTTGACCTATTTATATCAACCACGTTCGAGTTTGATCCTTTCTCGAGTTTACTGACAGAATCGAGGCCCTGCCACATTCGAATTTATATTCGAATTTAGCTTGGACTCGAATTTAATTTGAAAATTTCGAAACACTTTGAAATAAATTCAATTGTTTCAACTTTTTCAACATTTTCGTGTAACGGAATAAACTATGCCAAATCTTTTACCCTAAGCACAAGATTTTCACGCAATGTTTATTTTATTCAACTAGGAATTCACCCTCAGTAATATTGACCTTTATCCTAAGTAATTAAAAATAAAAATAAAATAAAATAAAATAAAATAAAATTTAAATACAATTAAATTAAAGTTAAAATTTTGAACAAAAATTAAACTTAGACTAAACTACATTATTTAAAATTTACAACCTATATTATAACACTTAGAATAATTTTGACTAGTATAGTCAAAGAAAGGTTCAATCAGATAGCGGCGTCAGATACTCACTTTCCGTACTTAAACCTTCACACTTAGGAATTTTTGATTCCTTTTATTGTTTGGCGTGACATACATTTCTAGCCGATTGTTGGTATTATATCCGCTTTAAACATGTTACATTTCGGAATATCCCTTGGCCTTTTTATTTATTATGAAATTATCTTACGTGACTCAGACATAGACATACTTTTATGATCAAGGCATACACACAATGATTTTAACTTTTCGGTATTTGCAAACTATCTTTAAAAGGCAAACATCGGACACAGGTCTGTATTTACATACAACAAAGTGTCTTAGTTTGTATTAAGGTTTATTTTTAAAGCTAGCAAGACAGCGGTGACAGGTCTGTACCGACGTACAAGAAAGCGACATATCTTGCTAACTCGAATCAAAACAGAGGCAACAGGTCTGTACTTACGTACAACAGAGTTACTTGTTTTGACTCTCAATTCATTATGATTTTTCTATGCTTTCCATTTTAAGATGTATCTGATGTTGCTATACATCCCCAGAAAGTTTGCATACCTCATTTATAATCAAAGTTTGTATGTCTCGTACATAAAAATTAAGACCTATTGGTCATACATCTAAGTCAGTGACACGTTTGACTTTTTCTTGATTATTTTATTAGCCTTGAGACTCCCTATATGTATTATGCCTACCAACATATCAAACTAGATAATGTACAACACTTAGAATTTTAGGTGCCTTATATGTGAAAGCCTAAACACTTAGAGTTTGTAACGACTGTGCTAATTTTCGTCACTTTGAACCTATGCATCTAAGACTTAACTCTTTTTCTGATATTCTCTTTTTGTTTTTTTGAATTTTTTATGGTTTTCTCTCTTTTTTCTTTTGTTTTTCATAAGACGTAGCAAGAAAATACTATAAACTACTAAATTACTCAATATAGAAACTATCCTAAGTTACTAAACTTACTATAAAAAGAAAGAAATATTACTGCTATAAAAAGAAATAAAATTCTACTAAGGTCAATTTACTCTGGGTTACGCATTCCATTTAGTTGAATCAAATACTCAAACCGTGACTTATCAAAAGCTTTGGTAAATAAATCAGCATTATTATCATCCGTTGCCACTTTTACCAGCTTGATTAAGTTCTTTTCAGCACAATCACGTATAAAATGATGTCTTATGTCTATGTGCTTGGTTTTACTGTGTTTAACTGGATTATTAGTTATAGCAATTGTAGACTGGTTATCTATCCTAATAAGAGTTTGAGTGTAAGCCAAACCGTAATCCCGCAATTGTTGTTGTATCCACAGAACTTGTGAACAGCAACTACCAGCAGCAACATACTCGGCCTCACACGTTGACACGGCTACCGACGTCTGTTTCTTGCATTGCCAGGAAACGAGCCTCCCTCCAAGGAATTGACAACCTCCAGTTGTTGACTTGTGCGTCAAGCTGCATCCTCCGTAGTCTGAATCCGTGAACGCCACCAATTCCAGATCTCCCTCCGCGTGATACCAAAATCCTAGCTTCGGTTTCGACTTGAGGTATCGTAGAATCCACTTCACAGCTTTCGTGTGCATCTCTTTCGGATTAGCTTGAAACCTAGCACAAATACAAACAGCAAACATAATGTCAGGTCTTGAAGCAGTTAAATACATAAGTGATCGAATCATGGCCCGATATAACGTCGGATCCACATCGGTATCACTTTCAGTACCCGGTCCGAGATTGTGATTCACTTGAATCGGCGTGCTGAAATGAGCTGTCAGTTTTGTCCCTTCCATCCCGAAGCGCTCTAATATGTCGTAGACATACTTCGTTTGATGGATAAACATCCCCTCCTTGTTCTGGTCAACTTGCAAACCCAAAAAGAAATTCAACTCACCCATTGCACTCATCTCGAATTTTGACTTCATCACCTTCTCAAAATCCTTGCACATTTGCTCGTCTGATGATCCAAAGATGAAGTGTTCTCCCTTTCTCTTTACAAGCAGTGTACTGTCTATCCTTCCTCTTTCAAACCCATTCTCTAACAGATGGTTGGACAGAGTCTCATACCACGCCCTTGGTGCTTGATGTAATCCATACAGAGCCTTATCTAATCGATATACTCTGTCTGGATATTTCGGATCTGTAAATCCGGGCGGCTGTTCTACATACACCAGTTCCTTCACTTTCCCATAGAGGAAAGCACTCTTAACGTCTAGCTGATAATCCTTAAAGCCCTTGAAGGAAGTAAAAGCCAGAAACAAACGAATTGCTTCCAACCTTGCTACTGGCGCGAACACCTCATTGTAATCGATTCCCTCCTCTTGGTTGAAACCCTTTACAACTAACCTAGCCTTGTTGCGAGTGACTATACCCCAATCGTCTCTTTTGCACTTAAAAACCCATTTGGTTCCTATTGCTATTTCCCCTCGAGGTAATGGAACTAACTCCCACACTTCTAGTTTCCTAAATTGAGAGAGTTCTTCCTGCATCGCTTCAACCCATGAGTTATCCTTTAGTGCCATTTGCACGTTTTTCGGCTCTACTTGCGAGATGAAACAAGAATAGAGGCAGGTATGAAAGGCCTCAGAGTCGTTTATCATCGACAACAACACAGTGTTGTTATTTAAACTACTCCTAGTCCTCACACCCGCATTAGGATTTCCTATGATGATTTCTATAGGATTGTTCTTGTTGATCCTAGATGTTTCTATCTCGTCAACTCTCAGATTATCTCCTAAATTTGATCCTATTTCACCTAACGGGGGAACAACCTCAGATTCTACATGTCCTTCCTCGTGGACAGTTTCCTCAGAGTTTGAATTTGTTGTCTGAGATTGATTCTCATTTGTAGGTGCTTCTGAATCAGCGACTTCTGGAGATCTATCTTCAGTTGAAGTAGACTCGGATGTTGATTGAAATGTGGTCCTCGAAAAGCTATGACCTTCGTCATTCAGATTTAACGTCGCCATATCCTTTTCGATGGTACCTGCATTTTCATCCAAAAGAATGTTAAATGACTCAAACAGTTTGTCATAGTCAAATATCCATTCCGGACCTGTTTGGGGTTCATGTGTATAACTTGTGACTTCAATTTTATACACAATCTCTACTGTACCATTAGTTTTGTTAAAAACCCGTTTGTTTGGTGAGTTCGGCACATAACCTAGGAAGTATCCTTCGTCAGCCTTTTCACCAAACTTAGGTTGATGTTTTTGATCAGATCATTTTATACCGACTTTAATGTGTTTAAATGATATTATTTTATGTATAAAGTATTGGTATAATGCTACCTTTAATTGTTATTTATCAATTGAAGGGTTAAAGCTTAAAAGGAGTTAAAATGAGTAAATTGTGCCTTGGAATGTTCTACTATTGATAAAACTCATTACGCGTGTAGGTAATCCTCTCAAGTAAAAGTCTGGCAGATTTGAGCGCAATCGAAGAAGATTTATAGAAAGTCAAGCGCAGTGGGGGGCGCAGCCCTGCTCCCCAACCGAGTGCTCAACAGAACTATTTTGCGAGGAGTGTACATTGAAGCGCAGGGCAAGCGCAGAGGGGGCGTAGCCCTGCTCCCCAACCGAGTGCTCAACAGAATGATTTATTTTGCCAAAATACGCGATTTTAGACCCAAGCGCGGGGGGGGGGGGGGGGGGGGGGCGCAGGCCTGCGCCCACGGCTGCGCCCAAACCATAAAAAATTATTTTCGTGATTTTTAGGGTTTTAAAGAGCTGCCTATAAATATGGGTTCATATCAGACGAAAAAAGAGACATGTTTTTGAGAAGAAATTAAAGAGAAAAAGAGGAAGAAAGTCCCAGATTCACGATGTAGTCTGCGCGACAACCAATGGCGAAGGGTTGGGGTTTGGTTCCTTCTACGCTCCATCTTTCCCCATCAATCCGACAACTACGAAACTTGTTCCTGACAAGTTCAATGTTTCGTACGCGTTGGTTGATGATCATATCGTTATCGTTCAAGGGTTTGTTTATTATTTAAGTATTTATGTTTTTCGTTGATTTATTATTGTAACGAACGATATGTTTTATTAGTTTTCTGTGTGATTATTATTTAAATATATTGTTCCGTTCGCTTCTATTTATATCTTTATCGCAAGACGCGTCGTAGCCGTGTTACATGCCATGCCGAGCTCATTAGATTAGGAGTTAAGACGGACTGTGAACATGACACGATTCGTGCCCAAAATACGGATTGCGATAGATGTGATTGTCATAACTATGTCTATGTGGTTAGGTTACAAAGATAATTAAACGGAATAATAAATAATTAAGTTATTAGCAACCATATGTCGATAATCCATAATTCCACCCAAACCCTAAATCTGAAGTCGTTGGCGTTCTTACTTTAATCTTTAAGTTTTCGTAACAAAGCTATAATTAATAATCCAAAGTTCCTCTCAATTGCTTCCTTCCTTCAATTAGATTAATAATTAGTTTTTATTATTAGTTAATAACTATCGTAGAATAATACTGATAACCACATGCTCCCTGAGGAGACGATCCCACTTACCCTAGCTATAAGTTAAGGTGATTGGTGTTTTTATAAATTATTTTTGAACGTTTTACGACGAGCGGTTGTCAAAATGGCGCCGTTGCCGGGGAGCTAGTGCGCTTGTTAATTTTGTTTTATGGTAGTTGTTAAAGTTTACTTTGGTTTAATTTAATTTAATTTATTTTCGTTATTTTTTATTTAGTTTTTATTTTATTTTGTTTATTTTGTTTCTATTATTTGTTTAATTGCTTGGAATGGAATCTTCATATAATTATGACTATTATCCATCCAAACATAATTACTCGGATTATAATGATCAATATTATTTAAATTATGATAATCATGATTCTTACTACTCGAGTTGTGATTCGTACAATCCATGGGAACGACATCCGGATTCCGATGAGTATTATTATAATGATTATTATCCATCTCAGCAGCGATTATATGATGAAAATCGGTGCTATCAAGAGAATGTTATGACATCCATGAGGGAATGCATGACATTTATGGAGGCAAACACCAAACATCTCCAATATCTCGTGAACACATGGGGGCAAATCACCGATCTCTTTTTAAAACAAGAAACGGAGAGGGAGATGTACATGGAGCCGGATGACTACTTTGATGATGAGCGAGGATTCGAGCATCAAGATTTCCATCCAGAAACGTCCTCAGAGTTGTCGAATTTTAACGAGGAAGAGAGATTCGAAAGTGAAGTTGTTAATAAAGATGATTCACTGCTACAACCATCAACGGAGACAACTCCATATTTCGAACTCCCTTATTTTAATTATTATTTAAAAAGTTTTATGCCCGAAATTAGCTATAATTCAATGTTAATTGTTTTTCATGATATTTCAGGTACCTATGGAGTACGAATCGCACGAAGGGAAAAACCAATCAAATATCCGGGTAATGTGTGTGGACAAGGTGACAAACCACCTTGAAGAGGTACCGTCTGGCTGAAGACGTAAAACTTAGCGCTCTTTGGGAGGCAACCCAAAGAACTTTGTGGGTGTGTTCAATAGAAACCCTCACGAGACTATAACTCGTCCACCCGGGCTACCGGGGGGTTTAAAGGCTTGTTGCACATGCTAAGTGCAATCGTGATCCCTACGAAAGTGAGGTTTAGTTTATATTTATGTTTTAAGTATTCTAATTATTTTTATTTTATTGCATTATAGTTTATAGTTCTCGATTGCATATCATGTGTGATTTAAAAGAAAATATAGGTGCAATAGGGAATTAAGTTGGGGAGGTTTGCTATCACCCCAATTACTAATGCTTAAAATGATTTAACTCACCTTTTAATTAAATCATGATATGAATCGCTCATATGCATTTTAGTTTATTGCATTTAATTAGCTTGCATCATTATAATTTGTCAATTTAATTAATAGTTTTTTCATGACTTTTAAGTAATATAACGAGAATTGGTAGATAATTAAGTTGGGGATGTTATTCCACCCCAACTGCGGCTTCAAATGACTATCTTGCTATTTATTTAACTATGTCATGAAAATAAATACATTCATTTTTTAGGCATGATTTTACATTATTCGTATACTCATCCACTTGAATCTCAGTCTAATCTATATTGCTATTGGGACAATGATGTCCAAAGTTAAACAGGATGATTGACTTGCAAGGAGATGTGGTTATACGAGTGGATGATTACATTGCGAAAGATAGAAGGCGACCAACCCAGGATTCTGCATTCAATGATCAGGTTCCTTCGTTTCTTTTGTTATGTTTTAAATAGTAGTGTGCGAGTGTGCTTGCATTTAAATTAGTTTAGTTTTTCATGATTTTTAATTTTTAGTTTTTATTTTACATTTGTGTGTTCACCCTTGAACAATAGTGTTTTGATTAATCAACTAAAAGTAGTAATGCACTGATCTTATCTCCCTAATTTATTTTGGTTTGAGCAAGTAACTTAAAATGACGATTCTAGTTAGGAAATAGATTAATACCAAGTGATATCAGTGATAATCAAGTTAATTTGAAAATTATTAAAAAGAGTCATAATAAATATGCATGCATGAGATTAATAAAAGAATTTGAGTATGTTACACTTGTGTGTGATTTCAAAGAATAAAACACTTTATCAAAACCAACATTTCAAAAGACATCGATACACCAAAGCAATAAGGGGGAGTGTTGCAAGTAAATCCGTGAGGCGTAGGTGCTTAAACTATAAGGGGTGGCCTAACGAGTTCGGAAAAGAAGTCTGAGGGGTATTCTATACCTAACCCCCTAAAGCCAACTGGTTTGGGAGCGGTTGACCAATTTTCCGTTACATGGACTCGTTAGAAAAGTCATGTTCGTTAGAAAAGTCATGGTCAAATGATAAGTGAGTTCATTATAAACGTCAAAACCGGTAAAATTGCATACATGTAACCTTGAGCAAAAATAGGTGGTTTATGGTGAGGAATGTTTGGGAGGTAAAGTGTTTTAACGGTTTTAACACAGTGTAACGGAAATGAATTTTCAGTTATGATCATGTATGGACGTTTAGTATGAAGGCTGTTACTAATTTGATAAATTAATTAGAGAGTCACTGATTTATCATACGCCTGGTAAATGAAATCTTGAACATTAAAGTCTGATTTAGTTTTCTTGCTCGGGACGATCAAGGTTTAAGTTGGGGATGTTTGATCAGATCATTTTATACCGACTTTAATGTGTTTAAATGATATTATTTTATGTATAAAGTATTGGTATAATGCTACCTTTAATTGTTATTTATCAATTGAAGGGTTAAAGCTTAAAAGGAGTTAAAATGAGTAAATTGTGCCTTGGAATGTTCTACTATTGATAAAACTCAGTACGCGTGTAGGTAATCCTCTCAAGTAAAAGTCTGGCAGATTTGAGCGCAATCGGAGAAGATTTATAGAAAGTCAAGCGCAGTGGGGGGCGCAGCCCTGCTCCCAACCGAGTGCTCAACAGAACTATTTTGCGAGGAGCGTACATTGAAGCGCAGGGCAAGCACAGAGGGGGGCGCAGCCCTGCTCCCCAACCGAGTGCTCAACAGAATGATTTATTTTGCCAAAATACGCGATTTTAGACCCAAGCGCAGGGGGGGCGCAAGCCTGCGCCCACGGCTGCGCCCAACCCACAAAAAATTATTTTCGTGATTTTTAGGGTTTTAAAGAGCTGCCTATAAATATGGGTTCATATCAGACGAAAAAAGAGACATATTTTTGAGAAGAAATTAAAGAGAAAAAGAGGAAGAAAGTCCCAGATTCACGATGTAGTCTGCGCGACAACCAACGGCGAAGGGTTGGGGTTTGGTTCCTTCTACGCTCCATCTTTCCCCCATCAATCCGACAACTACGAAACTTGTTCCTGACAAGTTCAATGTTTCGTACGCGTTGGTTGATGATCATATCGTTATCGTTCAAAGGTTTGTTTATTATTTAAATATTTATGTTTTTCGTTGATTTATTATTGTAACGAACGATATGTTTTATTAGTTTTCTGTGTGATTATTATTTAAATATATTGTTCCGTTCGCTTCTATTTATGTCTTTATCGCAAGACGCATCGTAGCCGTGTTACATGCTGTGCCGAGCTCATTAGATTAGGAGTTAAGACGGACTGTGAACATGACACGATTCGTGCCCAAAATACGGATTTCGATAGATGTGATTGTCATAACTATGTCTATGTGGTTAGGTTACAAAGATAATTAAACGGAATAATAAATAATTAAGTTATTAGCAACCCTATGTCGATAATCCATAATTCCACCCAAACCCTAAATCTGAAGTCGTTGGCGTTCTTACTTTAATCTTTAAATTTTCGTAACAAAGCTATAATTAATAATCCAAAGTTCCTCTCAATCGCTTCCTTCCTTCAATTAGATTAATAATTAGTTTTTATTATTAGTTAATAACTATCGTAGAATAATACTGATAACCACATGCTCCCTGAGGAGATGATCCCACTTACCCTAGCTATAAGTTAAGGTGATTGGTGTTTTTATAAATTATTATTGAACGCTTTACGACGAGCGGTGGTCAGTTTTGTTCGCAATAAAGTACATGGTACCCCAAAACGTTTGAAGCCAGTTAAATTAGGTGGCCGTTTATTCAAAGTTTTATAACAGGTTTTGTTCGAAAATTTGACAGTAAGGACCCGGTTTAAAAAAAATCCAATAACAAGTGAGATTAACCGTCCAAAAGCGTCAAGAAACCTAGGATGTATCTTTATGAACACGAAGAACACCCCTTAGGCTCTGATACCACTTATAAGGTCTTGCACTACACAGATTTATCTAGACGCGACACCGTCAACGAGTGCGGAATCCTCGTTAACGGCTTGGGGATATAACACTCACACGAAACACGGAGACTATCACAACTCTGTACGGTCGACGACGAACGCACCTACGAGATGATTCTCTCCGAACTAACACTCTATCAGCTGATAAACTCGAGATCGCCCTTTTACTTAATCTCACACGAATTCTGCAAAAGTCCCTTAATGATTCGAGTTAATTTCTAATTATAGAGGCTCATTAGAGTTTGCCATAGGCGAAACTCGAATTCAGGCCCAAGGCCCATTCGAGTTTGTCCCCTTGACAATCTCGAATCTGCCTTAAAGTGCACATTCGAATTTACTATAAATTTGAATGTCATTTCATGATGAATTCAAATTTATTCTAAATTCGAATTTCACATATTAAACTTATATTTGAACTTATGTTTTAACTTATGTTTGAATTTATCTTTGAACTTTATGTTTGAACTTCTTGTAATATATTACATCAAGTTCAAACATACAATCAATAACTATCAAACATATATAAACACATATATCAAACATTTGTTAATATTCAATACTTTGCAATATCACTTGAACCAAAATGCTAATACTCTTAGACTGCTATCGTCACACAGGGTGTACCAACAGAGTTTCAATACGATTGGAGTTAGCCTTAATAGTCTTGGAATTTTCCTCTACATCTAATCTTTGACTCCTGCTCTCCTCTTCTTGTGGTCCAGTAAGATCAGAAGAAGTTATCACAGGTAAGGTTGCATTCGGCCCAAGAAAATCATTCTTAAGATGAGAAGGGATTGTTTTAAGTTCAGAGTTAGGGGGATCCTCCAAAAGATTTATTCAATGATGGATTGAAGTTAAGTGGAAGTGACTCGACTTTGTGCATCCATGGAGGTTGCTTTTTCACTAATGAGCTCATCACCGCCTTATAAATCACCTGAACCTATTTTAAGTCTGCAAGGTCGTCCCTGTCAAAACAAAAGTAATGCTCCAAATCATCATCAGTAAGCATACATGGCATAAATGTGTGCACAGTATCATCAATAGTATCTACCATATAACACTCACTTTCCATTGGTGCATTTTTCAAGGAATTAAAGACGTTTAACCTCATTTTCCTTTTACTGAAAGTGATGTCCATTGCCCCTGATCAACAATTAATTTGTGCATTCACTGTTGCCAAGAAAGGGCGACCTAGGATGATTGTGGGTTGACAATCTTTAAATGTAGTCTCCATATCTAAAACCAAAAAGTCAACGGGATAATAGAAATCCTCTACCTTAACAATCACATCGGCCAACACACCCCAAGGAATTTTGGTAGATCGGTCTGCTAACTGTAAGATTACATCACTTTGTTGTAGCATACTAAGATCGTATCTATCAAACACATTCCCTGGAAGTATATTTATGTCACACCTAGTTACCCCGGTTGGCAACTAGGCGTGACGTCGCAAAAGCATAGTCATAATCAAGTGAACGACCACTAATTGGACGTTTTCGAAAGTACATTAATAATCTTCAAAATAAGATATTGTTTTTACATAATCCAAATAAACGTAAAGTAGTTCGCATTGCGAAGATTTAAATACATGACCAAAAGTGAATTAATTATGCGAGTAAATCTCCGTGGGTTTGAAAACTTGATGCGACTTCAAAATTTGCGGAAGCCTTGTTACGCTTCCGATGAATGATACTCGTCTTAATTTCCTAAATATACACGCTACAATACGTCAACAAAATTGTTGGTGAACTCATAGGTTTACACGAAAGAATGACTTGTATGGACATCAACAGTTGAGTTTGAATTTATAAAAACTCCATGTTATGTATTACACAAAACCATCATGCAACCGAAACTTAATTATGAGTTTGCCCTGTGCAGTATTCCCTGCTGTAAGACCGTAATGTTAAATATATATGCACCCCTTAGCCGTTGGAGCGACCAACCTAGGTGGGGGACATTAATGCCGATAGATATATCCATAATTTATTCGCTCTTACATAAAACTAGTTGAATACCTGTGCATTACCCGGGTGATTTATTTCAAAAATATTACTTTTTTAATCAAAGAATTACACAAAAAATTATTTAATTTTGAAAGACTATACGTACTCTTATAGATTGTTTGTTAAGAAAAAATACTTAACTTTATCATGAAAATTACTACACGCAATTACATTTGAGGTTTGTTTGTTTATAATTTTATAATCTCCATTATTGTTAGTTTATTGGTATAAGAGATTATAGGTTTTCTATTTTAACTTTTTTTTAAATAATTATGTTAGAAAATGTTATACTTGATTCCCAGATACAATCATCACTCGTTTGTTAATTAACATTCAAAAAATCACACACAAACAGAATCGACGCTCAATGATTGTGTAATGGTGAAGAGAATAAACAAAGAGAATGTTTTCAATGTGATGCGGCGGCTGAGAGAATAAATGTGTCCGTGTAGTATTCAAATGTCAACCCCACTTTTACACACAACCCTAGGTCACTTTATACCTAGGGTAATAAAAGCAAGTTTCAAGGAATTACACAATGACCCCTTGAACTTTAATAACAAGAAACTAAACTAGAAATCTGGCATGATCTGTTGTTTCTCGGAGGCCAAGGAGGACGTCGAAGCGTCTTGTCACTTGCCTCAAATGTAGTCTTTCATTCAGGTATTCAATGTCGTTGAGGATGTCTTGTATCTCCTTGGGTGAGCGTCTGAGTTCTGGATTTGTCTGAGCATCAAATTCTTGGATTCTTTTTGTAAGTTTAGCTCTGACTAACCTGATTGTTCCATCGGAGTAACAAGGGAGGTCCTTGAAGCGCATGAATCGTTTCTGTCCTTTTTGGTTCACAAAAATAAATCCTGGCTGTCCTCTTAGCACAACTTTATACGCAGGATGATGATCTAACAGGAAGCTGTCTTGCTCAGGGGCTCTTAAACCGACTTTTACCAGCGCGCTCTCAGTTGCCAGTTGGAAGTCTCTTAAGCACATGATAATCGAGCGGTGGTTCATACTTCGCGTGAGTGCGGCTACGGAGGTCATGTGAGACAGACGTTTTTTGATTCTATGTTTCAATTTCTCGTGCAAAAACTCGACGTCATCCACATTTACATAGTCAAGGTTATTATCATAAAACTCCTCAACAGTACCATCTTCTCTTTCCACCTGAAAGGCATGATAGAACACTTTAGCTCTTTTGCACATCGTGATGGTGAGAAGCCTTTTAATTTTAGACTTTGACTAGTTTTTGTCCTTTGACCTCTTCTTCCTGAGCATCAATTGATTATACTCGGCCTGTTCAGCTTTCGAAACATTGGTAAGTTCCATCAGTAAGCGCCTGCTGAACGACCCTGGTTTCTTCCTGAAAACCATCTTGAATCTTTCTTCCCGGAATGGATTTTGGAACTGCTGGATTGGAAACTTTTGCAAAAATTCATTTAGGCCTTGAACGGGGGGATCTTCTATTTCAACTTTCTGAGCTTCAAGTAGTTTGAAAATCATCCCACTTCGTTCTTGCCTGAGCTCTTCTTTCAGTTCCTCTGGCAGAAAGTGTACCCCACCTTTAGTGTACCAACTTACCCAATATAGGTCGCTTTCGTCATGGATACCAGGCTCATTAGGTGTTTCATCAAAACAATGTACAAGCTTAGGTCTTGAAGGCTCTGGTTCCTGGGTTTGAGGTTGGGGTACAGATTGGACTTGGGGAGGACTTTGGATTCTGGGAGGGCTTTGGACTAGTGGGGATTCTTTGAGAGTGGAGGGACTTGAATTGAAGATAGGTACTCTTCTTGTGGTACGTGGGGCGGGGAGTTTAGAAATTCAAAGGATGAGGATGATTTTTGTGGTGACTCGGGCTCAGGCTTTGGAGTAATTAAGGGATAGTCGTCATCAATATCAGAGTCTGAATCAGACACCAATATGATTTCGACTTTTTCGTGAACGGGTTCATACTCGACCATTGCTGTCCTGGGATCCAATGGAGCCGGACCTTCAACCAACGGCTCGTCTTCTATCATTTCCTGAGCCCCATACCTCTATTCCCCCGACCCTTGTATTTCCGCTCCCTCTGATTCGGATCCCCCTATAATCATGATCGGGTCCTCAGACCGAATTTTTCGGCGTTTCTCCCCCTCATGGCGAACAGGGTCGTCATGATTGTCACGCTTTCTTTTCTGGGATTCAGCCTGAGGACGACATTGAAGCTCTATTACCGCCGACTCAAGATGGTCCATTCGGGAGTTGAGTTGCTCCTGGACTTGAAGAATTAGCCTTGTTAGCGCGTCTATCTTGTCGGAAAGATCGGACATCTGTGATTGGACTGAACGGGTGGTGGAGGAAGATCCTCAAAAGCGACACCCTTACCATTAATAAAAAGAGAAGAGCGGTATGTCTTTCTTCGGCAGCCTCCTTCTGGGCGTCCAGGTCAGCCCGGGTGACAACTCCGGCAGCACGTAAAGCTTCCGTTAGCATCTCGACATTAATCTCCGGATGGCCTAAAGTTGACGGCATTGATGATGCAACTTCAGGCCTTCCTTCCATCACTTCTGGCTCCACAGCGGGATGCGCAGATCCGGAAGTTTGTGGAGCTGCCACGAAGGCAGCTCGTTCAACGGGGGACACCACGAAGGCGTCATGCATTGTGTTTGAGGGTGGGGAGTGAGCTGTGGGTGAAGGAAGTTTGGTCACTAGGGGCGACACGTGACCGAATTCAACATCACGACTCTCCGAGTGAGAGGGTAATGGAGTGTGTGGTAAATCCCCGTGGAATGAAGTAATGTCCTTTTGAGAGGACATTAAGTGGGTGGTTGGGGTAGATTCGACCACTGGACTGATGGTCTTTTGAGGGGTTGTCTGGCTGATTGGGCTTAGATCTCCCTCAGATGTTACCTTGAGCCCTCGTAAGACAGAGATGGTCCTTTCAGAATCCGCCGCCTCTTCTTCCTCACCTGCAACTCCCTCTCTTTCATGAACAATCTCCCGCTCACCCATACCCAATGTTTGTTGTACTTTTGCCTCATCTCCCTTAGACTCACTCACTCGAGCCTCACTTTCTGATTGGGTAGGCTCAGTCGGTTCTGACTGAAACTCATCCGGATAGAATTCCCTGACATAATCCCTAACCCGGTCTGTTTGTACTGCTCTCTGAAGCAGAGACAGTGGAATTGGCATTACCGGGACTGTGGGAGTCCCCTTTGGAAGGTTCAGCTTTTGAATTGTGGCTGTCATGTACACGTCTGCTTCGGGTCTCTCATGGATATCATCGTCATTATCCATGGCGTATTGAATGATCAGCTGAAGAAATCGCTGAAGAGGTGTGTATTTGCGACCTCGCTTTGTGCCCCTCTCCACATTGACTCTCTTTAATTCTTCAAATAGAAAGGCAGCATAATCATAGTGACGATCATATGCGAATGCTGCAAACATTGCGAATACTTAAATTGATGTCGAGTCATGACCAAAATGTTTCGCGGTGAGTCACTTGTTGAGTATGTCGAATAGAATCCTCCAATGTGCTTGAAGGTTCTTTGTGCGGAAATATGATGGCTTGGTCAGAGGACCATCATATCCCAGGGCTTTGATCTCTTCCAGGGTTTCTAGAAGAGAAGGGATTGGGGCAAAGTGAAGTCGGGATACAGAATAGGCTTCGGCTGGGAGGCGTAGAATGTGGCGGATGGCTGCAGTTGTGATCTTAACTGGAACACAGTCAATGGTGGTGGTGAAGTATGGTTCGACATCAGATACAAACTTGAGATGATGCCAGAACTGTTGAAGGTAGATTTGGGGTACGGAGATGGCGGTGGATAGTGAGTATTATAGTGGGTGGTTTTGAGAATGTCGAATGCAATATTCTCGGCTTCTCGGCGAAGCGTGGATACATCGAGTTGCCAGTTATGGGCAAAGAACTCGACGAACTGGGATTGGGGTAGGATGGATTCTTCTGGAAGTTGGGCGTTGTTATTAGGGACTGGTTAATGGGGCATGGTTAATACAACAGCTGGTTTCCATGAGTCCTGTAAAAATGCATCAGAGTTAGAATAGAAGACTCAACAGAATACGACATTGATACTAAGTCCGGGATAAGTGTAAAATAGAAACTGTAAATTACTATTCCCGTGTATATTTCAGCACCTTAATGTTCTTTATCAAATCCCAAGAAGAAACATGCTCAATAATTAGGAAATGATGAAGAAGACAATATGAATATTGAGAGAATATGCAAATGGCGGCTGTATGTTTGTATTCAATATGTTTCAACCGTGTCTTTATAAAAAGTAAACCCTAGGAGCTTTATAGCTCCATTTAATTAACTATGGGGCATTGACACAATTGCCCCCAAGACTTTTACATTGAAATAATTTACAAGGAAATAAATACAAAGCTAAATGCTAAGTAAATAATTATTACAAAATAACTCCATATGATCGAAATTAAATGTCTAACAATCTCCCCCTTTTCGATCATTTAGGAGGTCCTGGAACTCTGGCATGATCAGTCGATTCTCGGAGTCCAAGGATGACGTCAAAGCGTCTGGTCACTTGTCTCATATGTAGCCTTTCGTTCAGGAGGTCAATGCCGCTGAGGGTATCCTGAATCTCCTTTGGTGAGCATCTTTATTCTGGATCTGGTTGAGCATCAAAGTCTTGAACTTTCTGAGTAAGCGCGGCTCGAACCAATCTGAGTGTACCGTCGGAGTAACATGGAAGATCCTCAAAGCGCATGTACCTTTTGTAGCCCTTTTGATTGACAAAAATGACATCCGGGTCTCCAGTGAGTATAACTCTGTAGGCCGGATGGTGGGCTAGAAGGAAGCTGTCTTTTTCAGGTGCTCGAAGGCCCACTTTAACCATCGCGCTCTCGATCGCCATTTGGAAGTCTCTGAGGCACATAATGATCGAGCGGCGGTTCATACTTCGAACTAGGGCACCTACGGTAGTCATGTGGGACAGACGTTTTTTAATATGATTTTTTAAGCGGTTGTGTAAGAACTCAACGTCGTCCACACTTATGAAGTCTAGGTCATTCTCGTAGAACTCTTCAATCGTGCCATCTTGTCTTTCTACCTGAAAGGCAGGATAGTAAACTTTGGCTCTTCTGCACATGG
The DNA here is from genome assembly GCA_020465985.1 of Centrapalus pauciflorus. Taxonomy (NCBI): domain Eukaryota; kingdom Viridiplantae; phylum Streptophyta; class Magnoliopsida; order Asterales; family Asteraceae; genus Centrapalus; species Centrapalus pauciflorus. Next base: position 194,751 of record JAANYP010000583.1, on the reverse strand, counting down.
TTATGGTTAGGAGTTTCTTTATCTTTGATTTTGAGACTTTTGACCTCCTCTCCCTCAGCATCAGTTGATAGTATTCAGCCTGTTCAGCTTTGGTTACATTTGTCAGTTCCATTAAGAGGCGTCTGCTGAAGGATCCAGCCTTCATTCTGAATACCATCTTAAATCTTTCTTCTAAGTACGGGTTCTGAAACTGCTCAGGAGGAAATTTCTGCAGGAATTCTTGAGACCCTGAATGGGGGGTTCTTCTATTTCAGTCTTTTTAGCTTCAAGCAATTTTATGATTGTCCCCCGCCGTTCTTGTCTAAGCTCCTCTTTCTTTTCAGGTGGTAGTTTTTGTACCTCACCTCTTGAGAAATGGCCTACCCAGTATAAATCATCTCTCCTATATTCACCGAGCCCTTCTGCAGTTTCATCAAAGCAATAAACCGTCGTGGTTAGTGAAGGACCTGGATGTTCGGTTTGTTGGACTAGGGGAGGACTTGGAGATCTTGGAGGGCTTAGGACTATATGGGATTCTTTGAGTGATGGGGGAGCTTGAATGGATGAAAGAATTTCTTGTTGTGGAGCTGGTAGTGGTGAGTTTAGGAAATCAAAGGAAGAAGATGAGGATTTTTTAGGTGATTCTGGCTCAGGCTTAGGAATGATAAACGGTTCGTTGTCCTCAGTATCTATAACACCTTGCTTTTTATTTTAAGTATTTTGAGCAATTTGCGTTAAATGATGTAATTTTGAATTTAAGTATAAATAGAGGCTGAGAGTTCATTTTCTCATTTCTTGCAAAAAACCGATTCCTACTTGAGAGCTTCTCTCTCTAAAACCCGACCTTCTCTCTAGCTTTTCTCCCAAACCGACCGGCCAAATCTCGAGTTCTATACATCATCGGAAAGGTCTCGAAGAGTACTACATGGATCTGCTATTGCATGTGCGATTTAATACAAATTTGAGGTAAGAATCGTCACTTTCTAATTCCTTATTTTCGGTATTGAAGAAAAGTTCATATTTCCATCTTTGGTTCGATTTAAGCTATTTTGTTTGAGCTTACAACTCGATACTGCTAGATTAAGTATAATAGAATCAAACCAAGACTATTCCCTTAGCATATTCATGATTTTTGACTTGGAAATACATGTTTGAAAGCTGCAAAACACGAACAAACTCGAAATGCATAGAACAAATTCGAAAATAGCTAAATTCGAAACCTTGGGTTCGAATTTAGCTTATGTTCGAAAATCATGCCTTAGAATTTAGCTATATGTTCGAATTTAATATATAAATTCGAACCCTTCCCCCTAAATTCGAGATTAATTGATAAAATTCATGGGCAACACATAAATTAACAAAATAATTAGCAAGATATTTAGCTAGAAGTTATGGTTTGTAAATGTTGGAATTTTAAGCTAGCATTATTAATTTAGCATATATTCAGTAATGTTAAATTACAGATATTTCACAGCACCACGGATATTAAATTAAACAGTTTAGCTCGGTTACGAGTCAAAGCCAGTGCCAGAATATATTAGAGCCTAGATAAGCAAGTGCAAGCGTTTCAAACCAATATAAAGCATAGATAAGCCCGAGCAAGCATCTCAGAATATTACAAAGCATAAAACAGTATTGTGAGTAACAGTTATTCTTGTTTCATGTATTATATGTAATTGAGACATAATTTGCTTCTATATGCGTTCTTTGGAATTCAATAGACTTTTGTGAGTGAAGGCGAACACTGTGGTACAGGTGGTGCTCAGCTTAGTCGGATCTTACATCTGATCTATTAATGTGCATAATATATTGCTATCTGTTTATTGTTCTGCATATTATACAGCAAGCCTTGTATGAGAGTTTCTTTGTGCATTCATAAGCATTTTACTTTACCAGCAAGCAATTCTGATGCTCACCACTATCCCAAGCATTATGCGGGTAGCTAGCCCCGCATCACAGATTGATCATCTGTCAGCGGTAACCCCTAGTGGTGGCATCTCCTTTCTGCGTGAAATGTCTCAATTGTGCAAGCATTCTTTCTGGGTATAAAGCAAGCAAGCATTATAGCCTTTATAGGCACTTTCCCCACATATCTTACATGCATCATGAATATCTGTTAAATCACTAAGCAATTAGCTTACAGTTACTACTCAAAATTTTTACAGGAAAAGGTAAAGAGCAAGCTGGACCGTCTGCTTAGGTCTATTTTCTGATCAACCCAGAGGATTTTAGCTCACTTTCAACTTGTGGTATAGCTTTATGATGCCTTGGGATCTGGGTAGCTGCTTTATCTATATTATGATGTTTTAGCAATTTAGCAACGTACCTTGTAGCACGTGTAGCGCCTGACTGTATTGTAGTACCTTTATTTAGTTCTTATGCAAGCTTTAGCCTTATTTATGATTATAGAAAGCGTTAATTATTCCTGGGATTAAGCATGCGTGTTTAAAGCAAGGATGTGACAGGATGGTATCAGAGCGTTAGTTTAAGGGATTCAAGTGTTAGCAATAACACTTGGACTCAAACTCTTAAGTAAAGACATTAACTTTGAATATCTAGGCATTGATTTGAACTGAGATAAGTTATGACATCACTTCAGGATTTGGGCATATGGGGTAGAATAGGAATGCTACATGTTCCTATATTCTATACTATTTACTATATATTTATACATGCTTAAATTTAATAAGAAAGCTAGAGGTGCTCTCACTCCCTAATAACTAAAAGCAAATAATGTAAGTCATCATCATTGAAAACAAGAAATGTCAGGTAAGCTTATGTAATACCAGTTTTGGTGCTAGTGTTGAAGTCAAGACTAAGTATGAGAAGGAGCATAGGAATAAACAACGTGAGGACGTGAGAGACTTGTTCTAGTACTTTGTTCTTTTGTCTGTCAAGTAAAATTGAATTCCGCTAGTGAGACTTATTAAGTCATATTTAAAGAAGAGTCTTGAAAATATTTAAATTTGTTCTCATTAAAGATGAAGAGCTAGGCCGAAAAGAGAAGTACATGCTTTAACATATATTGAATACGATAGATAAGAAGTAACACCGACCTGAGTTTACATTGAAACTTGTTTAGGAAAAAGTAGAAAATATTTTTGATAATTATAAGAATGAGATTGTCAAATGCCTATGGATCTTTCATACAAATTCATAAGAAAGAAGCCAAGTCCTATAATGTATATCTGAGATGTAGAAGGATACACACAGAAAAATATGATCCGTAAATGTAAGATGCTATGGTTATGAGAGATAAAGATCTAAAAAAAAAAACTGGAAATCCTAAGAGATTGCAAGTGTGTTGTCATTGTGGAAATGTAGATCCTTATAATGAGAGCAAATACTCTATGAGATTGTATATTGTGAGTATTGTGAAAAAGTGGATCAAGTAGATCAAGTTTGCATGAGAATACCGGAAAGCTCACCATTGCATGTTGCAACAAGAAGGACGTTTAATATCTTACAGTACTAGGAATTTGTACCAAGTGACAATGAAGATGATTATGTCTTACAGTCATGCCTTGATAAGCCTTATGAGAGTTTATTAAATTGCAAGCAGTTCGATGCGAATAATACGTTGTTAAACTAAAAGATATGTTGATTGCTATTGAATATATGCCTATATATGCTAATACATCCATAAGTAAGTTAGACGAATCGAAAAGCTTAAAAAAAGAGCAAGCAAGAAATTCAAAATAAAACAGTGCAGCTATAACACCGCTACAAGCATTAAATATAATACACGTAAGATAGCTAATGCAAGCCAGAATCTATGCAAGAATCTTTAATCATAGCATACGCAGGCTAAACAAAAATGCTTAATGCCAACAAGACGATAACTATTAGGCATCAACATATGGATTCGTACATGCAAAGATAGACTAAGAACCATTAATAATATGATAAAGTCGGAAAGACCAATGACATTTGAGAAGCTTCATTAGCCCTGTATGTTAAATTGGGTCTAAGAAAGTTTGTATAATGAATGCAGGTAAATTTTAGAAGCAAGCTGTGATCACATCATCGATATCGATATAAGAACTACCTAAGTAATGCCTATGCGTGATTGAATATTGCAAGCTCTTTTTGTGTATGATCTCGGAGAAATTATTAGAATTGAATCAAGATGAGATAAAGTTATGTTTAATTGCATGATAATTATACAAATAAGAATTTGAGACCAAGAGGAACACATATAGAATCATACTCAAGTTGCAAAGGATCTGTTAGACGAGCCAATTTTGATTTCCTTAATAAGAGATAAAATGAATCATAATGAAATAAGCAACAACTCCATGGTATGTAGCTTGTAACAGAAGTATAAAACATTTGTGGAGAGCAATGAAACTGGATAGATGAAGCTTAAGTCACCCGATTAGCTTTAAAGATTATAAGTTAAATAAAATTTATGAATAAGCAGAGTTAAGTGTTTGGAGTGCTATAATGTGTTTGCTAAAATTTAACAAAATTTGTTGCTTGGTGATATGAATGCTTAAAGTGCTAGAGTTCGATTCTAATGCACAAAAGATAGATTTTTCTATGACTGGTGGTTAGATCTTGAATTATAAAACTTGGGATTTTAAGTTTTCAGGGTTTAAAATTTCAGTTACATCTATTCTGGATTATGATTGCCTTTGGCCGCATCGAAAGCATTAAATAGAATTTAAGCTATGTAAAGTTTGATATTGGATAACTTATACTATGAGTTGTATATGATAAAGATGAGGACTAGACTGATCTAGAGATACTGGAATTTGCACGAATGTAATAAGCATCGATGGTTATTTCAATTAAGCTCCGCATCAGCTATTTGATTTATATTGCATTTAGTCGGAATAAGTACATATGAGGAAACCAAAGTTTCAAAAGTCAGTTATGGAATGTTAGCATCTTATTGTAGCAAGTGGTCGAGAAGGTTGCAAACACCAACTGAAGTCAAGTTAGCAAGGAAATTACTTAATTCTAAATAACATGAAAAAGCATACGAAACAAATGAATCATTCAGTTGTGAGCATGTGTAATATACTATTATAGTCTTATGCAAAATTTAAGTAAAGCACAGCCAAATAGGTGACGAGTTCATATAAGTCACCTATGATATAAGTTAGACCATAACCCGAGCTACGAAATAATAAATATTTGATTCATGGAACTGTAGTATGTTTGCGCTATATATTGCATTAAATAAGATACAAGTGAGGTATGGACTTTGTGACAAAGCATCTTACTACGCGAAAAATAACACGATACAAAATGGGTTATCGTTGATCGTCTAACCAAAGTTGCGCACTTCATTCCGATTCGCGAGAACTACTCACTGGAGAAGCTGGCTAAAATCTATATAGATGAAATCATTACGCGACACAGTGTGTCTATGTCAATCATTTCTGAACGCGACAGTCGATTTACTTCAAGGTTCTAAACTGCACTACAAGAAGGTTTGGGCACTAAGATTAGAATGAAAACGGCGTATCATCCACAGCCAGATGGCCAGAGCGAGCGCACAATTATTATGCTTGAAGACATGTTGCGAACTTTTGTTCTCAAGTTTAGTGGTAACTGGGACGACTACTTGCCGTTAGCAGAGTTTTCTTACAGCAACAGGTATCACTCATCTATCAAAGCCGCACCTTTTGAAGCTTTATACGGACGCAAGTGTCGAACGCCTACTTGTTGGCATGAAGCCGGTGAAGCACCCATCGCTGGTCCAGAATTACTCCAACAAACCAACGACAAGTTTCGTATCATTCGTCAGCGTTTAGAAACCGCTCAATCTCGACAGAAATCATATCACGACCGACGCCATAAGCCTTTAGAATTCCAGAAGGATGATTATGTCGTATTGAAAGTCTCGCCGATGAAAGGTGTGTTCAGATTCGGCAAGCGTGGCAAGTTAGCACCACGATTCGTTGGTCCTTTGAAGATCATCCAACATGTAGGAACTCAATCTTATCTGTTGGACTTGCCGAGCGAACTGTCCAACATACACCCTGTATTTCACGTGTCACAGCTAAGGAAGTGCAATGAAAGCGAAGGAGAAAAAAATGGGCCGATCATCTGAGCTACAAGATCAACGAGAAGCTGCAATGCGATGAGCCTGAGGTTATTTTGGAGACGAAGATGAAGAAGCTGAGAAATCGAGAAGCGGCAATGGTGTTGGTGCAATGGAGAACTTCTCATGGTATTTCCCAGACCTGGGAATCTGAGCAAGACATGAGAGTTCGTTATCCGCATCTCTTTGAGCCCTAGGTACTTCGAGGACGAAGTGCAAGCGTGGTGGGCTCATACTATAACACCTTGCTTTTTATTTTAAGTATTTTGAGCAATTTGCGTTAAATGATGTAATTTGAATTTAAGTATAAATAGAGGCTGAGAGTTCATTTTCTCATTTCTTGCAAAAAAAACCGATTCCTACTTGAGAGCTTCTCTCTCTAAAACCCAACCTTCTCTCTAGCTTTTCTCCCAAACCGACTGGCCAAATCTCGAGTTCTATACGTCATCGGAAAGGTCTCGAAAAGTACTACACGGATCTGCTACTGCATGTGCGATTTAATACAAATTCGAGGTAAGAATCGTCACTTTCAAATTCCTTATTTTCGGTTTTGAAGAAAAGTTCATATTTCCATCTTTGGTTCGATTTAAGCTATTTTCTTTGAGCTTACAACTCGATTCTGCTAGATTAAGTATAATAGAATCGAACCAAGACTATTCCCTTAGCATATTCATGATTTTTGACTTGGAAATACATGTTTGAAAGCTGCAATATACGAACAAACTCGAAATGCATAGAACAAATTCGAAAATAGCTTAATTCAAAACCTTCCCCCTAAATTCAAGATTAATTGATAAAATTCATGGGCAACGCATAAATTAACAAAATAATTAGCAAGATATTTAGCTAGAAGTTATGGTTTGTAGATGTTGGAATTTTAAGCTAGCTTTATTAATTTAGCATATATTCTATAATGTTAAATTACAGATATTTCACAGCACCACGGATATTAAATTAAACAGTTTAGCTCGGTTACGAGTCAAAGACAGTGCCAGAATATATTAGAGTCTAGATAAGCAAGTGCAAGCGTTTCAAACCAATATAAAGCATAGATAAGCCCGAGCAAGCATCTCAGAATATTACAAAGCATAAAACAGTTTTGTGAGTAATAGTTATTCTTGTTTCATGTATTATATGTAATTGAGACATAATTTGCTTCTATATGCGTTCTTTGGAATTCAATAGACTTTTGTGAGTGAAGGCGAACACTGTGGTACAGGTGGTGCTCAGCTTAGTCGGATCTTACATCTGATATATTAATGTGCATAATATATTGCTATCTGTTTATTGTTCTGCATATTATACAGCAAGCCTTGTATGAGAGTTTCTTTGTGCATTCATAAGCATTTTACTTTACCAGCAAGCAATTCCGATGCTCACCACTATCCCAAGCATTATGCGGGTAGCTAGCCCCGCATCACAGATTGATCATCTGTCAGCGGTAACCCCTAGTGGTGGCATCTCCTTTCTGCGTGAAATGTCTCAATTGTGCAAGCATTCTTTCTGGGTATAAAGCAAGCAAGCATTACAGCCTTTATAGGCACTTTCGCCACATATCTTACATGCATCATGAATATCTGTTAACTCACTAAGCAATTAGCTTACAGTTACTACTCACAATTTTTACAGGAAAAGGTAAAGAGCAAGCTGGACCGTCTGCTTAGGTCTATTTTCTGATCAACCCAGAGGATTTTAGCTCACTTTCAACTTGTGGTATAGCTTTATGATGCCTTGGGATCTGGGTAGCTGCTTTATCTATATTATGATGTTTTAGCAATTTAGCAACGTACCTTGTAGCACGTGTAGTGCATGACTGTATTGTAGTACCTTTATTTAGTTCTTATGCAAGCTTTAGCCTTATTTATGATTATAGCAAGCGTTAATTATTCCTGGGATTAAGCATGCGTGTTTAAAGCAAGGATGTGACAGTATCGGAGTCTGAGTCAGACACCAATATGATTTCAACTTTCTCATGAATGGGCTCGAACTCTACCATAGCCGTCATTGGATCCAGTGGAGCTGGACCCTCGAACATGGGCTCGTCTTCTATCATCAAGTATTCCTGAGCCTCTTGCATCTGTTCCCCTGACCCCTGAAACTTTGTCCCTTCGGTCTCTGCTCCCCCTACAAACAACATTGGCTCCTCAGACTGAGTTTTCTGTCTTTTCTCCCCCTCATGACGATTAGGGTCGTCCTGATCGTCATGCTTTCTTTTCGGAGCCTCACCCTGAGGACGACACTGAAGTTCAATCACCGCAGACTCAAGGCAGTCCATTCTGGAATTTATTTGCTCCTGGACTTGAAGAATTAGACGTGTAAGCGCATCAATTTTGTCCGAGAGCTCTGCAATTTGGTTCTGGACTGAATGGGATCCTGGTGGAGGCACAGCTTCAGAAGCGACAACCTTACCCTTTATAAGTGAGAGAAGGGTGGTGTGACGTTCCTCGGCAGCTTCCTTTTGGGTGTCCAGGTCAGCCCGGGTAATCACTCCGGCAGCACGAAGAGCTGCCGTTAGCATCTCCAAGTCGATGGGGAGATGGCCTGAAGTGGATAGCGTTGATGGAGCCACTCCAGGTCTTCCTATTGTCATTTCTGGCTCCACTAAGGGACGCTCAGATCTGGAAGTTTGTGGAGCTGCCACGGAGGCAGCTCTTGGGGATGCCACAGAGGCATTGTGCATTGTGTGTATATGGGGGGATGGAATGGTGAATGAAGGAAGTTCGGTCACGTGGGGAGGAGTGTGACCTCGTTCAACACCGCCACTCTACGAATGAGAGGGCGATGGTGTATGTGCAGAAACCCCGTGGAATGAAGTGGTTTCCCTTTGAGGGAAAACCAAGTGGATGGTTGGGGTGATTTCGACCGTTGGACTGACGGTCTTATGGTGGGTAGTCCGGCTGACAGGGCTTCGGTCACCCTCAGATGGAATCTCTATCGCTCGCACGATAGAGACGGTTCTTTCAGAATCCGCCGGCTCTGCCGTCTCACCACCTTCTCCCTCACTTACAAACACAGGCTCCCGCTCACCTATCCATAAAGATTATTGTACCTCTGCCGCTTCTCCCTCATCCTCACTCATGCTTGCCTCACCTTCGGATTGGCTAGACTCAGTCGGTTCTGACTGAGCCTCATCCGGATAAAACACTCGAATGTAAGCCCTAACCCGCTCCAAATCCCTTGCCTTGAGCAATAGTGACAACGGAATAGTCATTATAGGCACTGTAGGGGCCCCCTTTGTCAAAGTTAGCTTTTGAATGGCCACGGTGGGGTAGACGTCCGCTTCAGGACGTTCGTGAATGTCCTCATCATTATCCATCGCATATTGGACGATAAGTTGTAGAAACCGTTGTAGAGGTATGTACTTTCGTCCCATCTTGGTTCCCCTCTCAACATGTACTCGTCTCAGTTCCTCGAAAAGGAAAGCCGCATACATGTTGGTCAAAGGCAAACCCAGTGAACATGGCTAAAACCTGAGTCGATGCAGAGTCGTGACCGGAGTGCTTTACGGTGAAGCACTTGTTGATGACATCGAATAGAATCCGCCAATGAGATTGTAGATTCTTTGTGCGGAAATCGGATGGTTTGGAGAGAGGGCCGTCATAACCCAGGGTTTGAATTTCGGCTAGGGTTTCTGGGATGGATGGGATGAGATCAAACTGAAGGCGGGATGGTAAATATGTTTCGGCGGGAAGGTGAAGGATATGGCGGCGATGGTGATTTTGACTGGGTCACAGTCAATAGTGGATGTGAAGTGGGGTTCGGCGTCGAGAATATATTGCAAACTGTTCCAGAATTGTTGCAGATAAATCTGGGGAACAACGATTGCGGTAGACAAGGCGTAATATATGGGGTGGTGAAGGAGTATGTCGAAAGCGAGGGTTTGGGGTTCTTTTGTTAGAATGGAAACGTCGAGCTGCCAGTTATGTGGAATAAACTCGACAAACTCGGCCTGGGGAAGGATAGATTGTTCGGGTAGTTGGGCGTTATTATTGGGAATGGGAGGATGGGGTAGGGTGAGGATAACAGCCGGTTCCATCATCCTGCAAAGGTGCATAAAAGTTAGAACAATAAGACTTTAAATGATAAGGCATTGATGTGAAGTCGAGATAAGTGTGAAATAGAACCTGCCTAATCTGTTTAGCATCGGGTCTTTATTAGTAGAATAAAATTCTACTAATAAAGTCCAAAGTCAATCGTTAAGGGACCGATGTTAGATCAGACTCTTTCACTCAAACACTAATCCTAACTCTAATCAATGGTGCACCGAAATGAAAATATTTTTGGATTTTTAAAGTATAGTGAAAATGCAAAAATGAGAAAATAAATAAAAAAATGCTAAGAGTTGGATTTCGGATGGTCCGAATTCGGATGAACAGTGTCATCGAATTCGGATCAGGCTGAAATCCGGATGATGAATGAAAGGGGATGTTGGGGTCCGAATTCGGATGTTTCATGATGAAGGACCGAATTCAGATGGGGACCGAATTGCATGGAAGTGATGATGCGGGTGTGGGGTTGGTCCGAATTTGGATGATTCATGTGCATTGTCCGAATTCGGATGCAGTGCGGATGGAATGCATGCAAAGGAAAATAAAGGATCAAGTCGGATGGAACACAAAATTCGGATAAGGAACCGAATTCGGATCCCATTCGAGTTCGGATGAACAGTTGAGGAAACACTTAGACTTAAATGAATTTTTCAAACTTTTGGTATTATTTGATTGACCGAATTCGGATCTACAGTGACCGAATTCGGATCAACAGTGACCGAATTTGGTTTAGGTTTGTTTGAAAAAACTTGAAACTTAGTCTAAGTGGGATATCCGAATTCGGACATCCGAAATGCATGAATGCAGTTAATGAGTTCATGCAAAAATTAAACGTGAACAGTTAATATTGACAAAAATGCATGAAATTTCAGATCCAAGACTAAAAACACATAAGGAACATTTTTTCTAACTACAACTAAGTAAAAATAACACTTTAAACTACCTAAAAATAGGAAAAACCGAAAAGAAAAAGTAAAAAAAATTTGAAAATCAAACACACAAAATATGACGTTATAAGCTAAAATAAAGTTAAAAAGAAGTTACCTGATGATGCCGAAGGTGAATGAAGCAAGAAAAACGAAGAAAAATGTTGGTCCAAAAGCTTTGAATCGGCTTTAATGGTGGCTGGCGGTGGGGGTTTCGACGAGAGAAGGAAGAAGAAGAAAAAGAGATTGATTGAAAGTGAAGGAATCCAATTTGACCGATTGACCCGCCCATATATAGGCGCATGGGTCGGGTCGGTTCTGATGGGATCCGCGCCCAAATGAGGTGTGGGCCGCCGGTTTCGTTCAACACACCACTCACACACAAATAAAAAAAATATGGGCTTTAAGAAAATAAACAAAACAAGATTTTTTAAAAAATTTTGGCCCAATTTTATTAAATCTTTTTGAATTTTTTCATGAAACTACAAAATAAATATTTTTGGTATTTTCTTTGATCTTTTAAGTTAAGATAAAATAGATCAAACTAAAATAAAATAAACTAAAATGTTTTTGGCTTTTTGATAAATTTGAAATTTAAAACCTTTTTGGGATTTTCTGACCTATTAAATTAAATTTAAAATTAAATTAAAATATGACCAACCTTAATTTTGAAATTTAACTACAAAAATTAAAAAGAAATAAAGAATTATAAAAATTAATATCCTAACTATACTCCCCCTCAAATAGATACCTGTTCCTTTGTTTTTCTTTTTCAGATAAAGCTCGTGAACCTTTTTAGCCTTAAAAATACAGACAAACCTGGATAACGTTTACGTCCCACTCCGTGATGAACAATTCACACAGCAATTTGTCAGGATCATTAATTATTAAAAATGTACACATATAAGGAAATATTGAGTTTCAATTTTGTGACACGATCCTTAAATTTAAATAACAGATATTTTCTAAAATAAAGGAATTTCGATCATGATAGATTGAAATAGAATTATTTAAGACAATATCTGATATTTAATTGGAAGGCGGATTCAACATGCCGATATGGGATACTAAAAACTGAAAACGAGGTACGTCTAAAGCTTTAGTAAATATATCCGCAAGTTGATATTCCGTGCCAACAAAATACAACTCAATAGTTCCCTTTTCTACGTGATCTTTAATAAAATGATACCTGATATCTATGTGTTTCGTTCGAGAGTGCTGCATGGGATTGCAAGAGATGGCAATTGCACTTTGAGAATCACAGTAAATTGGGATATTGGTGAGTGAGAATCCATAATCGCGTAATTGTGTTCGCATCCACAGCACTTGAGAGCAACAGCTTGCAGCTGCTACATACTCAGCCTCAGCCGTGGATGTTGAAACACAATTCTGCTTTTTCGAGGACCAACTCACCGGTCTATCTCCCAAGAACTGTATACCTCCCGACGTGCTTTTTCTGTCAACTCTACAACCTGCAAAATCAGCATCTGAAAAAGCGGTAAGATCGAAATCGGTTCCCTTTGGATACCATAGACCAAGATCGGGTGTACCCTTAAGATAACGAAAAATGCATTTTACCGCAGTTAGGTGTGATTCTTTCGGGTCGGCCTGAAATCTAGCACAAAGACATGTTGAAAACATTATATCCAGCCTACAGGCAGTCAGATACAATAAGGATCCTATCATCCCTCTGTAAGTTGTATTATCGACACTTTTCCCAGAAGGATCGGTGTCTAACTTACAGTTGGAGGCCATGGGAGTTGCTATACTCGTGCAAGAGTCTAACTTATACTTCTTGAGAATGTCAAGAGTATATTTCGACTGGTTTACAAAAATCCCATCCTCAAGTTGTCTGACTTGTAATCCGAGGAAAAAGTTCGTTTCCCCCATCATACTCATCTCGAACCTGGACTCCATTAGGGCTAAAAAATCCTTACATAAATTACTGTCAGTAGATCCAAATATAATGTCGTCGAAATATATCTGTACTAGCATTATATGTGGGTCTTCCCTTTTAGTGAATAGAGTTGTGTCCACCACACCTTTACAGAAACCGGTAGAAATAAGGAAATTAGAAAGACTATCATACCATGCGCGAGGGGCTTGTTTTAAACCATAGAGGGCTTTATCTAGCACATAAACATGGTCAGGTTTATGTGCGTCAACAAAGCATTGTGGTTGTTCAACATATACCTCCTCGTTAAGTTCACCGTTTAGAAAGGCAGTCTTGACGTCCATTTGGTACACTTTGAAATCCTTGTGTGCCGCGTACGCCAAGAAGATTCTGATTGCTTCGATCCGTGCAACTGGAGCGAAGCTCTTGTCATAATCTATCCCTTCTTGTTGTCGGTAGCCTTTGGAAACAAGTCTTGCTTTATTCCTTATCACAATGCCGTTCTCATCTCGTTTGTTCTTAAAAATCCACTTTGTTCCGATCACTGTACAGTCTTTTGGTTTGGGAACTAACCGCCATACTCTTAGCTGTTCAAACTGGTTGAGTTCCTCTTGCATTGCAACTATCCAATCTGGATCTGTCAGGGCTTCATCCACACGAGCGGGCTCTATCATGCTAAGGAATGATGCGAAGAGGCATTCATTAGCAGACGCCCTACGAGTTTGGACTCCTATCGAAACATCACCAATGATTTTATCTGTTGGGTGACTTCGGGTCCATTTAATCTCGTGTGGAAGGGGTGCTCGGGATGGAATCTTAGTGGTTAAAGTGGGGATGGATGAGGATTCATGGTCAATGGTTTCAAATGATGGTACCACTGGTTCCGGTTCAATTTCCGAGTGTTCAGGTGAAGGAAGGATAGTTGGTATTATATGTGAGGGTATTATACGAGTAGATTCAACTGCGGATGTATCGGTGGATGATGTTGATGGATGAGGGTATGATGTGGATGAAGATGGAGCGGAGAAACTTTGTGGCGCAGTTGAATTGGAAGGATTACCTACATTATTGACAACATTAGACACATTAGCATTAGGACCGAAAAATTCAACGTAAAAAAGATCAAACAAAGTAACCAAATCAGAAGAAGAAAAAGAAATGGGATTATTAGAAGAGTCTCCAGGCATTTGAGTAATGCGAGGTCCTGTATGATCAACTTCGGGTGCCAATTCAGCCAACTCATCAAATGTGACATGCACACTTTCATTGACTATTCTGGTTCGGGTATTGAATGCGCGATAGGCTTTCGAGTTGGATGAGTATCCAATGAAGATCGCTTCATCCGCCTTTTCGTTAAACTTCCCGAGGTTGTCTTTATCGTTCAGCACATAGCACATGCAACCAAATACGCGTAAGTACTTGATAAATGACACTTTATTCAAAAAGAGTTGGTAAGGAGTTTTGTTAAAGCGCTTATGGATAATGGAGCTATTTTGTGTATAACATGCTATTGATACGGCTTCGGCCCACAAGAATGGAGGTAGCTTTGAGTATGTAAGCATTGTACAAGCGGCTTCCACAAGCGTACGGTTACGCCTTTCCACGACCCCATTTTGTTGTGGCGTTCGAGCAGCAGAATATTGATGCTGAATACCTTTGGATCGAAGGAAGCCCTCAACTACCGAGTTCTTGAACTCCGTGCCGTTATCAGATCTGATTGATTGCACAGACAGCTGTTGTTGGGTCTCGACACTCTTGATAAAATCTATGATTTCTTGAGCTATCTCGTCCTTGGATCGCAAGAACCTGACCCAGGTATATCGTGAATAGTCATCAACGATAACCAACACATATCGTTTCCCGTTTATGCTTTGAGTCCGCATCGGTCCGCATAAATCCATGTGAAGTAACTCTAATACTCTTTTCGTTGATGGTTCGGGCTTTGGTTTGTGAGATGATCGTTTCATCTTTCCTTTCTCACAAGCTCCACAAAGATGGTCCTTTTCATAACGTAATTCAGGGAGACCTTTAACCAATTGTTTAGCAGCCAGCTTGTTGATATTGTCAAAGTTCAAATGGGATAATCTTCGATGCCAAAACCAAGAGTATTTTGAAGAGGCTTTTGATAATAGGCAAATGTTATCCTTCACTATTAGCTTGGCTACGTCAATGGTGTAGAGGTTAGAGTTTCGGGAACCTGATAGAATTTCTTTTCCATCCATACTCCTCACACTACAGTTCTTAGCTCTAAACGTTACCTCTAATCCTTTGTCACAGAGTTGTCCTATGCTAAAAAGATTATGTGATAATCCCTCAACATAGTCAACGTCCTTGATGACTAGATTATTTAGAACTAAGTCCCTGTATCCTTTGATATGATCCTGATGGTTGTTCCCGAATTTTACCGTTCCACAATACTGTTCAACTACGTTGGACAGCAATTCTCTTCTTCCCGTCATATGCTTGGAGCAACCCGAATCCATATACCAAATGGATTTAGCCAGAAAAACAAATAATTCATACAATGAAAAACTATATGCATTCAAACACATCCATTTTTAATTTACAATCAAACCGTGTTCTGAACCGAGATGTTCAGAATACATGAGGAGTCAAGACCGGGTCCTGAGCTGTGTGCACAGAAGCCAAACGTGTTGGTTTAAGCACAACCGACAAGCAAAAGAACGGGTCCTAGCCTATGGTAACTAGAATCCATTTCATTGAAGAACGGGTCTTGATCAGAAGTAACCAAGAACCATCTGCATAAAGATCACACAACTTTGGGTACCTACCTCAATATGGGTCCCTTTTTATTAGGAGTTCCAGATTTATATGGCACGTGTATAGTGTTAGGAACCCATTTAGCATTTGTGTGTGGTCCGGATGCATAACCCTTTGAAATCCATTGAAGATTGGATTTATTAGGCTTTGGATACTTAAGCGCTGAAATTGCCTTTGGTTTTTTGTCTTTTTGAGACCTTTTTGACCTTTGCTTTGGTTTTGGGCCTCGGAAACGGACAAGTCTCAATTTTATTTGTGGCTAATTATGCAACATTTTTTGTTTTCTTTTTCCGAATTCGTTTAACAGGACATGGCACGAAAGCATTCATTTCAGGAACCTGTCGTCTATAGCGAGTTGGACATAGATTAGATAATTCACTGAAAGAGTACTTTACAGAAGCAACAGAATTCGGTACATCATTACACACATTGTCACACACAGTGTTACACAAATTGTCTTTAGAGATTACAGACATCCTATCTCTAGTAACAAATTCATTTGGCATTATAGCCTTCTTCACAAAAAGACTCAAAAAATCCAGCATGGTGGTTTTTGGAACTCCTCTTATATGATCTGTAGGAACAAAACGATTAGAGTCAGTAAGCATGGAAGATTTAGACTTGACAGAATTTTATCTTTGTTGGTGAGTGGGTTTCTTAAAAGCCTTGGATTGGATCTGAGTCTTTTTAGAAACCTCATTTTTTAAACGGTTTTGAACACTCACCTTTATAAATGAAAGAAGAAGTTTCAGCTTTAGCCTTACCTTTATTTGATGACACATATGGAATTTTGGTTGAATGAGAAACTGTTTGTTCTTTTGAAAAATCCTTCAATTTTTGAGAAACCATTTCAAAATTTTCTCTGTAGACTGTTAATTCCACAGTTTGTTGAAAAGATTGATTTACCAATTTTTCTTCGCTCTTAAGAAGAGCATCTTGAAGATCAAGAGCTTTCTTTTGAGACGACTTCAATTCCTTTTCTAAAACATTAATTTGATGTTGAAGAACTTTTGTGGGAATATAAAGTTGAGGAATTGGTTTTACAGTTTCTGTTTTCAATTCAGCTTCTGAATACGTTGACAAGTAGTCTTCCTCTAAAGTGGGTACTCTAGATGGATAACTCTCGTTAAGTTCTTCATATTGAAAAGAAATTTATTTTTCTTTATGTTCAACACGTTTCTCATTTTCTTGGTTTAAAACTTCTTTTGATGACTCAAAAAAGAAAGATTTAAGCCCGGCTCCCATATAATTAATGTCATAAAATAAAGGTAAAACTTTTTGTGCCTTTTCCAAATATTTAGGATTTTTAAAACCGATTCCTTGTTTAGAATGGTAAAACCTTGTTTCTTTGGGCTGATTTAAGTGGATAGTTTATTCTGTTTGACCCCTTTTTAAAAAAGCATCGTCAAGGGTCTTTATTCATGAGTACAAACTTATCCTTTCTTCTTCAATCATTTTATATTTTTCTAAACTGTCTATATTTTCCATATTTACCCTATCTAACTGTTTTGTAAGTACAGAGATTTCTTCTTTTAACGAGAGTTTTTCTTTTGATAACCTGTCCATACAAGATTCAAGATATATATTCCTGTCCTGAACATCTACTTTTTCGATTAACATCTGTTTTACAACATTGTGATTAGTTAACGACTTTGATTGATATAATTCAGATGACTCTTTTAAAGTTTGAGCTAGATGTTCAGCCTGTACACACTTTGTAGTTTCAGCATTTAACCTTGCTTGAAGATCAAGAATATGTGTGTGCAGTGTACATTCATTATTTACAGATAAATTATTTACATGAATAGAAATGTAACAGGAATATATCGCATTTGACTCTGAACCAGATGATGAGCACTCGGGATCGTCGGTTGTGGTCATCAGACATGCTGGTGGATTTTCAATGTCTCCCCCTCAGCAGCATGATCTGAAGTCTCAGCAGTGGAAACGGCACAGTGCTCCAACCCTACACGATCAACCATATAGCAGTTTTTGCCCTTATCATCCTCCTCGTCGGTGTCTTCAGCATCCCAGTAATCTTCCTGGGCGACAAGGGCCATGGCTTTTTTTTTCCTTTGTGGCCTCCAGCTTTCTCTCGTAGTAGCCGACGTCTCCGTCAAAATTATTTTTGCACTCCCGAGCAAAGTGGCCCAGTTTTCCACACTTGTAACAGAGACGCTCGTCTGCGGCTTTCGGTTCGTCTGCTCTCGGCTGTTCATCCCTCCTCTCCGCCGGCCTCTTGTCGGTGCGGCGATGTTCTCTGCTATCATCTCTCCGCCTCTCCCTACGCTCAGTTTCTCTCCTATCATCTCGTCGGTCGTCCCTACGATCATCCCGACGCTCATCCCTTCGGTCATATTCGCGCTTGTCGTCCGTGCGATCGTCGCGTCTATCGTCTCGCCTTTCATAACGGCGATCATCTCGACAGTCGCGTCTGTCGTCATACCTATCATACCGCCGTCATCCCTATCATCCCTTCGGTAATCGTCCCTGTGATAGTTATCGCGTCGTTCATCCCTACGGTCATCTGAGTACCTCCACGGACCGGTGTCATAACGGAGTTGATTGTTAGTCTTGTTGGAAAACCGTCGCTGTTGGAGACGATTGGTCCACAAGGCTATTTGTTCCTGTATAGATGCCTCTTCCTCATCAATTACCTCGCGTGGAGGAGAGGCATACCTGCACTGTGATGACGGTGAACCTTGAGCAAAGGATGGAGTTGGAATATTCGTGTTGGTAATCAAGGCTAGTGAATCATTGGGTTTCATTCCAGTGTTAGCTGATAGCAGCAAAGATGCCAATTGATTAGCCATCAGTTTTTGTTGATCCACATCCCCTTGATACTTCTTTAGCTCCTTGAAGACGACGTTGATGGATACCCCAGGAATGTTCAGGACGCGTTTCGTGGCCCGGCATGCGATCTGCCACTCGGGGGCTAAGGCTACAAAGAACTGGATATTGATGTCATCCTTGTCCTTCTTGATGTGCAGTTTGTTCAATTCATTCAGGACCGCACAAAACCTTGTAAACGTAGCTTGCAGAGATTCCTCGTCTTTGGCCTGGAATTCTGTAAACTTAGCCTTGGCCTCCTCAATCTTGGCGCGATCATCGAGATCTGCCCCCAGCATTTGTACCTCCAATTCGTCCCACATTTCTTTGGCAGACATTTTTCTGTCTACGCCAACCAAGATGTCAGTGGGGAGGGCCTGATAGATCAAATATTTGGCCCTTTCATCGGCATGCTGCCTGTCTCTCTCGGCGTCATTAACCGATTCTCGTTCAAATTTTGATGCTAAGACAGGGGGGTCAGCCTTGGGTCTGGCTGCTATTTCCCGGTAATAGATCACGGGACCCTCAGAGATGGACTAAAGCATTAAATTCCCAAGCGGTTGCATTCCAACGAATTTGAGGAACCGGGATTTCCATTGTTCATACTCATCTGGATAGAGAACAGGTGGTCTGTTCTCATATCCGAGTACGAGAGCTTCGCGAGACATGATGTGGGTGCTGATTAAAAAGATAAGATCTTAAAGGTGGAAACTTGAAACGGATGGGCCGGACTGCGGAAGAATGGCACACTGGATGGTGCTAATTAGGATGAGATGGAATTCGGATGGGCAGTATTTCGGATGGACAGTATGTCGGATGGACAGTATGTCGGATGGGCAGCAGTTCGGATGAACAGTGGTTCGGACAAGGACCAAATTCGGATGAACTTTGAGTTCGGATGGGAGACCTAATTCGGATGGGGCCGAATTCGGATGGATGCTATGAGTGGACAGGGTAGGGACCTAGTTCGGATGGTATGAAGTCTGAGGGACCGAATTCGGATGAACCGGATTCAGATGAACAGTGATGACTTCGGATAGGGTACTTCGGATGAACAGTAGGTGGTTCGGATGAGGTGATGGAACCGAATTCGAATGGACCAAATTCGGGTGAAATGTCCAGGAAGGGGACCGAATTCAGATGGTCCGAAATGGATATGGTCCGAAGTTGGAATTTAAAAGTTAAAGCACAAGTCCAAAATAGTAAAATGGGGATGCCTGATCTGAACTTCGGATGGTCCGAAGTTCGGATGGGACCGAATGAAGGGTCCGAAATGGGCACAAGGTGGTCCGAAATATACCTAAGGCTGGTCCGAATTGGACCGAAATGAGGTCCGAACTAGGGTTATATATGGTCCGAATTGGGATCTAATTTGGTCCGAAATGCTACAGTCAATGGTCCGAAATACAGCAGGTTTTAAGCAGATTTTCTAAGGCAGAAAGTGCAGATGTCTATTTTAGCAGATTGAGAGCCTAAAATGTTTCTAAATGATATGGTAAATATTTTAAACACTTTTGATAATTTAAAATAAACCAAAACACGTAAAAATCAGTAAAGAACAAGCTAAAACCCACTAAAAACCCATATTTTTAAACTTTTTTTAAATATCTGATTCTTGATGATTTTAATGGAAATAAGGAACAGAATAAGCTAGAAATCAGTAGAGGATGATGTAACATCCTCGGAATTTAAATTATTGTATTTGAAGTTATTAAGTTTAAATTTGTAATTTAAGTTGAATTATGAAAGTTGGTACGAAAATTTGATTGATTATAAAGTTGGTTGCATATTATGGAAATTTAGAATTTTAAATTATTAAGTGAGAATAATTATTAAATTATTAAGGATAATAAATAAAAGCTAGAATTCTTTTATTAATAAAATCAGTATTTAATGGAACCGGATAAGTGAGGGACTAAATGTGCCAAAGGTTGAAAGTGTGAAATAAAAGGATGGAAAGCCTTTTATTTCTTTCATTTCACCAAGACACTTCCTCTCTCTAAAAACACTTCTCTCTCGGCTCTCTCTCTAAAAATATAAAGATCATCAAAAGTTGGATTTAAAGTCTGAAAATTTGAAACAAGATTGCATTCAAGGAACTATCAACACTGCAATCGAAGATTTGAGGTAATAATTCTTTAAATTTCGAATTTAGAAGCATTTTGGGTTCGGTTTTGTTCAAATCCGAATCATAGATTTGGAGATTCAAATGTTGTTGCATGTATGATCAAGTTGTGGATTAGTTTAAATCTAGTGTTTATGATGCTACATATTAAATTTCAGCTCCTGATTCGAACTGAAAGTATGATTTTGAGATTTAGTGTGTGTTTTAGTGTGTGTGTTCGATGGATGAACAAAAATGGTCAAAAAGGATGTAATTTGGTATGAAAACATGTTATTGTTAGTGTTATAATGCTTGAAAATAGATGTATTTTAGTTGGTATAATTTATTTTCATGCGAGGAAAAAAGTACCAAAAATGACTTGGATTAAATCTGGAAAATAATATTCAAAATTGCACAAGTTCGAAGGGGTCCGAATTCGGATCCGAGATGAACTCGGATCTGGTCCGAATTCGGATGAGGCCCGGATTTCTGGAAAGTTAATATATCAAAATATTTCTATGTGTTGGAATTTGGATGGGGGTCCGAATTCGGTTGGGGACCGAATTCGGATGGGCCCGAACTTAGAATGTGGTCCGAGCTTATCATGTTTCGAATCTGTTAAATGGTTCGAATTTAACTAAGGTCCGAATTTGACAATAATTCGAATTTGTATTGGTCCGAAATTGGCATGGTCCGAACTCAACATGGGGACCGAACTGGGGGTCCGAATTTGGGTGGGATCCGAATTCGGACATGGATCCGAAATGTGGATCAATTATTGCAAAACTTATAAAAACTTGGTTTTATGAAATAAAACAGTTATTGACACAAAGTGTTGTTACAACTGATTTAACAGGTCCCTTGTGGTGTTGTTTAACCCACAGTGGGGTACTTTGGATCCGGTTGAAATTTCCGAGGAGAAATAATATTGCTTAAAGATTAATAACGCACCCACTGTGAGTACCTTTGATTTTATCATTGCTGCATCTGCATTATGTTTGCATTGCCTGCTGAGGCATGTTGTTTCATATTCATTTGGCACTCTACTAACTTGCGTATATGTATTGATGCGCATTCATACTTGTTGCATGTCCGTTCATTTGTTGTGCATCTTTTGATGGACCTGCGTGGTCGCATCTGAACTCTGATGTTACTGTGCTATATGACCAAGAGTTTGACACCTCTGTGGTCAGGATAGACAGTAAGTTATCCCCGATGTAATGTCTGCCTCAGATGGTTGGTTTTTCTTATGCCGAGTGTCAGCTCGAAGGAGCTGCGGCTCGGGTTTGCGTACTTGGAGTACGTGTGGAGTATACGGTATGTGTTACCGCGGTTACTCTGGGTGGCATCATAATGATTTGTAGAATGTGTAAAATTATATGGTATTCACTAAGCTTTAGCTTACCCCTTCAGTTGTTACATTTTTACAGGAAAAGAGAAATCCGCTGCGGGACCGTCTAGCTAGGATGTTTATTGAAGTATTTGAAGATTTCTACTGTTTAACTTGGTATTTGTTTTATGAAATCAATGTTGTAATAAATTTGGGGATGATGTAATACTTTGAGTATGTAGACCTAGACGTGTAACCTATGTAGCACCGTAGGGTGTTTGTCGGATTTGTATTATTTTATTTTGTATGTTATGCTTCCGCACTTTAATTAAGATATCAGATCATTATGTTATATGTTTGTTGGTGAATAATCCTGGGTGAATTGTAATTGGTGGTTAATGTGGCAAGGGTGTCACAGATGATATTGTGGTGATTGAATGACTATAATAACACAAAAAACATAGAAAACAAAGGGTGAAATGGATCTAACCGAATTAAATAATGAAGAACTCGATGAACTTGAAGAAACCCAGCAGAATCCGAGAAATGCAAGGTGAAATCCACCTTTTGGGCTCTAATACCAATTGTAAATTACTATTCTCGTATATATTTCAGCACCTTAATGTTCTTTATCAAATCCCAAGAAGAAACATGCTCAATAATTAGGAAATGATGAAGAAGACAATATGAATATTGAGAGAATATGCAAATGGCGGCTGTATGTTTGTATTCAATATGTTTCAACCGTGTCTTTACAAAAAGTAAACCCTAGGAGCTTTATAGCTCCATTTAATTAACTATGGGGCATTGACACAATTGCCCCCTAGACTTTTACATTGAAATAAATTAAAAGGAAATAAATACAAAGCTAAATGCTAAGTAAATAATTATTACAAAATAACTCCATATGATCGAAATTAAATGTCTAACAGAAACTGTCTGTTCTGTTTAAATCATCAGGTCTTTATTAGTAGAATGGGTATTCTACTGAATAAAGTCCAAAGTCAACCATTAAGAGACCAATGTTAGAACAGACATTTTCACTCAAACACCGATCCTAACTCTAATCAATGTTGCAAAGGACTGTATATATATTTGGATTTTTGATTTTGGATGAAAATGCAAAAATGGAAAAATTGAAAAAAATGCTAAGTGATGGATTTCGGATGAGCCGAATTTCGGATGTACAGTAGTCCGAATTCGGTTCAGTCCGAACTCTGGATGAGAATGCATGGTCATGTAATGAAGAGGTCCGAATTTGGATGAAATCAGAATTCGGATGTGGACCGAATTATGGCTATATCCGACTTCGGGTAAAGTAAATGAAAAATGAAACTCATAAAAAATAATTGGAAATTTGAACAATGAGGATGAGAACCGAATTCGGATACACAGTGGTCCGAATTTGGATGAACAGTTGTCCGAATTCGGATGAACAGTTGTCCGAATTCGAATGCACAGTGGTCCGAATTCGGTCAGAACAGTTGAAATTTTTGAGATTTTTCTAAGTATATCCCCGAATTCGGACGGACCGAAATCGACACTTAGACAAAAAAAAGCAGCAGTTAATGTTCATGCATACATGCTACGTGAACAGTTCAAAAATCTACAAAAATGCATGAAAATGCATATTCTAGCCTAAAAACATGCAATGAACATTTTTTATAACTACACTAAGCTAACAAAATCAAATTATATGTCCTAAAATGATCAAAAACCGAAAGAAAAAAGCTTAACAAGTTTTAAAATCAAACACACTAAACAGTAAGTTAAAGACTGAAATAAAGTTAAAAGAGTGTTACCTGATGGTGCCGAACACTTGAAATGCAAGAAAAATGAAGAAAGAAGGTGGCTTGATGAGCTTGATTGACAACAATGGAGGTTTTCGGCGGTGGTCATGTGACGGGAGGGAGGGAAGAAGGAGTTGAAAGAAACTTAAAGATGAAGAAAGTTAAAGTTTGACCTTTGACCCGCCTATTTAAATGAAGGCGGGTTGGGTCGGGTCGGGTGGAGAAAGATCCGCGCCCAAACGTGGAGATGGGCCAGCCAGATTTTTATTAAAAAAAGAATTGGGCCTTAAAAAAATAAATGAAACAAATTTTAAGAAAGAAAATTGAGCCCAATTTAACAAATATTTTTTTGTATTTTGCTTTGGAAATTAAAAATAAATTGAAGAATAAAAATATTTTTCTGAGTTTTTCTTTATCAATGAAGTTAAGTCAAAAGTAAACTAGAAAATAAAAATATTTTTGACTTTTTGATGTATTTAAAACAAATAAAATCTTTTTGTGATTTTCTAACATATTATATTAAACTTAAGATTTTAAAAATTAAACAACCTAAGATTTAAAATCACAGAGAAGTTAAAAAACAGCAAAAATATATAAACTAGCATCCCATATATACTCCCCCTCAAATAAACACTTATCCTTTTCTTTTTCTTTTTCTGATAAATTTCTTGAACCTTTTCAACCTTAAAGTTACAGGAAAAACCTGAATAATTTTGTGTCCCACTCATTGATGAACAATTCATATAGAAATTTGTCAGGATCATTAATTATTAAAGATGTACATAGATAAGGATATATTGAAATTTAATTTTGAGACACACCCCTTAAATTTAAATAACAGATATTTTCTAAAATAAAGGAATTTCAAACATGAATGTTTGAAATAGAATTATTTTGGACAATGTCTGATATTTAACTAGAAGGTGGATTCAACATGCCGATATGTGATACTAAAAACGGAAAACCAGGTTCGTCTAAAGCTTTAGTAAAAATATCTGCAAGTTGATATTCCGTGCCAACAAAATATAACTTAATTGTTCCCTTTTCTACATGATCTTTAATAAAATGATACATGATATCTATATGTTTTGTTCATGAGTGTTGCACGGGATTGTAAGAGATAGCAATCGCACTTCAAGAATAGCAGTAAATTGGGATGTTGGTGAGCGAGAATCCATAATCACGTAATTGTGTTCTCATCCACAACACTTGAGAGCAACAGCTTGCAGCTGCTACATACTCAGCTTCCGCTGTGGATGTTGAAACACAAAATCAGCATCTGAAAAGGCAGTAAGATCAAAATTGGTTCCCTTTGGATACCAGAGACCAAGATCGGGTGTACACTTAAGATAACGAAAAATGCGTTTTACCGCAGTTAGGTGTGATTCTTTTGGGTCGGCCTGAAAACGAGCACAAAGACATGTTGAAAACAGTATATCAGGTCTACTAGCAGTCAGATATAGTAAGGATCCTATCATCCCTCTGTAAGTTGTATTATCGACATTTTTCCCAGAAGGATCGGTGTCTAACTTACAGTTGGAAGCCATGGGAGTTGTGATACTCGTGCAAGAGTCTAGCTTATACTTCTTGAGAATGTCAAAAGTGTATTTTGATTGGTTTACAAGAATCTCATTTCCAAGTTGTTTGACTTGTAATCCGAGGAAAAAATTTATTTCCCCCCATCATACTCATCTCGAACCTGGACTCCATTAAAGATGAAAAATCCTTACAGAAATTACTGTCAGTAGATCCAAATACAATGTCGTCGACATATATTTGAACTATCATTATGTGCGGGCCTTCCCTTTTTGTGAACAGTGTTGTGTCCACCACACCTTTGCTGAAACCAGCAGAGATAAGAAAGTTAGAGAGACTGTCATACCATGCTCGAGGTGCTTGTTTCAAACCATAGAAGGATTTGTCTAGCACATAAACATGGTTAGGTTTATGTGCATCAACAAATCCATTTTCGTCTCGTTTGTTCTTGTAGATCCACTTTGTTCCGATAATTGTTTGGTCTTTGGGTTTAGGAACTAACCGCCATACTCGGAGCTGTTCAAACTGATTGAGCTCTTCTTGCATTGCAACAATCCAGTCCGGATCTTTTAAGGCTTCATCCACACGAGCTGGCTCTATCATACTTAGGAATGACGCAAAGAGACATTCATTAGCAGACGCCCTTCGGGTTTGGACACCGGTTGAGACATCACCAATGATTTGATCGGTTGGGTGACTTCGGGTCCATTTTGTCTCATGTGGAAAGGGTGAATGAGATGGAATCTCAGTGGTGAGAGTGGGAATGGAGGATGATTCATGGTCAATGGTTTCTAGTGACGGTACCACTGGTTCCGGTTCGAGTTCAATATGTTCAGGTGATAGAAGGATTTTTGGCATGATGTGCGAGGGTATTTCTGAAGTAGATTCAACTGCAGAAGTATCAGTGGATGAAGTTGATGGATGTGGGTATGAAGTGGATGAAGATGGATCAGATAGAATTTGTGGTGCAGTTGAATTGTTGGATGTGTTACCTATAGTAGAAGAAACATTAGAATTAGGGTCAAAATATTCTACATAAAAAGGATCAAATAAATTAACTAAATTAGAAGGTGAGAAAGAAGTAGATTGAGAAGAAGAGTCTCCAGGCATTGGTGTAATGCGTGGTCCTGAATGATCAACTTCGGGTGCCAGTTCAGCCAATTCGTCAAATGTGACATGCACACTTTCATTGTCTGTCCTGGTTCGAGTGTTGAATGCATGATATGCCTTCGAGTTAGATGAGTATCGAATGAAGATCGCTTCATCCGCTTTCTCGTTGAATTTCCCGAGGTTGTCTTTGTCATTAAGCACATAGCACCTGCAACTAAATACACGTAAGTACTTGATAAAATGTACTTTATTCAAGAAGAGTTGATATGGAGTTTTTTTGAAACGCTTATGGATTATGGAGCGATTCTGCGTGTAGCAAGCTGTTGACCTATGTTAAACAGATTATGTGATAATCCCTCGACATAGTCAACATCCTTGATGACTAGATTATTTAAGACTAAATCCCCGTATCCTTTTACGTGAGCATGGTGACTGTTCCCAAATTTTACGGTCCCACAGTATTGTTCTACTACATTGGACAGCAATTCTCTTCTCCCGGTCATGTGCTTGGAACAACCCAAATCCATATACCAGATGGATTTTGCCTGAAAAACAAATAAATACATATAATGAAAATCTATAAGTATTCAAACAGATCCATCTTAAATTAACATTCAAACCGTGTTCTAAATCGAGATGTTCAGAAAACATGATGATATTAGACCGGGTCGGGTCCTGAGCTGTGTGCACAGAAGCCAAACATGTCGGTTTAAGCACAACCGACAAGTAGAAGAACGGGTCCTAGCCTATGATAACTAGAAGCCAATTCATTGAAGTACGGGTCTTGATCTATAGTAACCAAGAACCATTTGCATTAAGATCACACAACTTTGGCTACCCATCTTAATATGGGTCCTTTTGGGTTAGGAGTTCCAGGTGAATATGACACGTTTGTAGTTTTAGGAACCCATTTTGCAGTTATGTGTGGACCAGATGCATAGCATTTTGGAATCCATTGAAAGTTGGATTTATCAGGCTTTGGAACCTTAGGCGATGAAATTACCTACGGTTTTTGACTTTTTGAGACTCGTTTGACTTTTGCTTTGGTTTTGGGCCTAGCCAAAGTACAAGTCTCATTTTTTTTATGGTCGATGATGCAACATTTTTTATTTTCTTTTTACAAATTCTTTTAGCAGGACAAGGTACAAAAGCATTCATTTCAGGTACTTGGCGTCTAAAACGAGTTGGACATAATTTAAACAAGTCACTAAAAGAATACTTCAAATAAGCATTAGAATTCATTACATCATTACAATCATTGTTTTCAGAGATCACATGCAACCTATCTCTAGAAACAAAATCATTTGGCATAACAGCCTTCTTCACAAAAACAAAAACTTGTAAAATCTTGCATGGTTGTTTTTGGCACTCTTCTCACATGATCTGTAGGAACAAAACAACGAGAGTCGGTACGCATGGAAGACTTAGACTTTAAAGATTTTTCTTTTTCTTGGTGAGTAGGTTTCTTAGAAGACTTGGATTGAATCTGAGTCTTCTTTGAAACCTCAGCTTTAAAAGATTTCGAGCACTCACCTTTAAAATTGATAGAAGAATTTTCAATTTTAGTTTTACCTTTGTTAGATGACACGTGTGAGATTTTGGTAGGACGAGAAACTCTTGGCTCTTTTAAATGATCTTTTAAGCTTTGAGAAACCTTGTCCAATTTTTCTGTGTAGACAGTTAATTCTACAGATTGTTGAAAACTTTAATTTACCAATTTTTCCTCACTCTTAAGAAGAGCTTCTTGATAATCAAGAGCTTTCTTTCGAGTTAACTTTAATTCCTTTTCTAAAACTTTAATTTTATGTTGAAGAACTTTTGTAGGAATGTAAAGGTGAGGGATTGGTTTTACTGGTTCTGCTTTCATTTCAACTTCAGAATAACTAGACAAGAAGTCTTCCTCTAGAGTGGGTACTCTATAAGGATAACTCTCGTTTAGTTCTTCATATTTAAAAGATATTTCTTTTTCTTTATTTTTATTACGTTTCTCATCCTCTTGGGTTAAGACTCTTTTGATGATTTGAAAAAGAAAGATTTAAGCCCAACACCCATGTAATTCATGTCATAAAAGAGAGGTAAAACTTGTTGTGTCTTTTCCAAATACTTAGAGTTTTTAAAACCAATTCCTTGTTTAGATTGATAAAACCTAGTCTCTTTGGGCTGATTCAAGTGAATAGTTTGTTCAGTTCGACCCCGTTTTAAAAATTCATCATTAAGGGTCTTTATTCTAGAGTGCAAAGTTATTCTTTCTTCTTCTATCATTTTGTATTTTTTAAGCTGTCTATGTTTTCCATACTTACCGTCTCTAATTGTTTTGATAGAACAAATATTTCTTCTTTTAATGAGTGCTTTTCATTTGATAACCTATCCATACAAGATTCTAAATATGTATTCCTCACCTGAACATCTACCTTTTCAATTAGCATCTGTTTTATCACATTATGATTAGTTAACCACTTCGATTGATATAAATAAGATGACTCTTTTAATGTTTGGGCTAGATGTTCAGCCTTGACACACTTTTCCGTTTTCAGCATTTAGTCTAGCTTCTAAATCAAGTATACGTGTGTGCAAGTTACATTCACTATGTACAGACAAATTATTTACATGCTTTGGAATGTAAAAGGGATGTACCTCTCGTGCCTCAGAATCTGATGAAGAGCATTCTGGATCCTCGGATCTGGCCATCAGACAAGCTGGTGGATTTTGTGGTGTCTCCCCCTCAGCAGCAGTGTCTGAATTTGAATCGGTCGATGTAGCATAGTCGGCTAATCCTAGACGATCTGCCATGTAGCAATTCTTACCCTTGTCGTCCTCGTCATCAGTATCCTCCGCATCCCAATAATCTTCTTGGGCAACCAAAGCCATGGCATCAGTCCTCTTCTTGGCGGCCTCCAGCTTCCGCTCGTAATAACCAACGTCCCTTTCGTACTTATTTTTGCATTCTCGAGCAAAGTGGCCCAGTTTTGCCGCACTTGTAGCACAGACGTTCTTCATTTCGCTTAGGCTCTTCAGCTCTTGGCCTCTCATCTCTCCTCTCAACCGGCCTCTTGTCGGCACGACGAGATTCTCTACTGTCGTCCCGTCTGTTGTCCCGGCGATCATAGTCCCTTCGATCGTCACGTCGGTCATCCCGTCTATCATCTCGACGATCATCCCGATGGTCATAATCGCGTCGATCATCCCTGCGATCATCTCTCCTATCGTCTCGCCTTTCATAACGGCGGTCATCCTGATAATCCCGTCTGTCGTCATGTCATCTGTCATCTCTGTCATCCCTTCGATATCATCCCTTCTGTCATCTCGGCGATAGTCATATCTTCTGTCATCTGAGTACCTCCGCGGATCGGTGTCGTAGCGGAGCTGATTGTTAGTCTTATTGGAGAATCGTCGTTGTTTGTAGATGATTAGTCTATAAGGCTATTTGTTCCTGAATTGCCGCTTCTTCCTCATCTATAATCTCACGCGGAGGAGAAGCATATCGACATTGAGATGATGACGATCCTTGAGTGTAGGATGCAGTAGGGAGGTTCTTGTTGGATATCAAGGCCAGAGAATCAGTTGGTTTGATGCCCGTATTGGCAGATAGTAACAAGGACGCTAACTGATTGGCCATCTGCTTCTGATGGTCTACGTCACCCTGATTCTTTTTCAATTCTTTAAAAACCACATTGACAGACACATTGGGGATGTCCAACACTCGTCGCGTAGGCATGCAATTTTCCATTTGGGGGCTAAGGCAGCAAAGAACTAGCTGTTGATGTCATCTTTGTCTTTCTTTATGTGCAGTTTATTAAGTTCGTTTAGAACTGCACAGAATCTGGTGAACGTGGCCTGTAGTGACTCCCCGTCTTTGGCCCTGAAGTCGGTGAACTTGGCCTTTGTCTCCTCAATTTTGGCTCTGTCGTCTAAGTCGGCGCCTAGCATCTGAACTTCTAGTTCATCCCACATTTCCTTAGTGGACATCTTGCTGTCTACTCCCACAAGGATATCAGTGGGCAGTGCTTGGTAGATCAAATATTCAGCCCTTTTGTCTGCATGTTGCCTGTCTCGCTCTGCCTCATTTGCAGGTTCGCGTTCAACTTTGGATGCGAGAACAGGTGGGTCGGCTTTGGGTCTAGCAGCAATTTCCCGGTAATAGATAACTGGGCCTTCAGAAATTGATTGGAGCATAAGGTTTCCATTTGGTTGCATACCGACAAACTTGAGAAATCTGGACTTCCACTGCTCATATTCATCCGGATACAGAACAGGTGGTCTGTTCTCGGATCTGAGGACAAGGGCTTCTCTAGATATGATTGATAGTGTTGATATGAAAGAATGAGATCTTGAAGGTGGAAACTGGATTCGGATTAGCTGAACTGCGGATGAACAGTACCTCGGATGGTACGAATTCGGATCAACTGATGAGTTCGGATTGGACCGAATTCGGGTGAACGGTGATTTCGGATTGGATGGAGTTCGGATGAACAGTGACTTCGGATGGGACCTAGTACTGTTTGACCTAAGATCAGATGGACCGAGTTCGGAAGGGGTCCAATTCGAATGAACAGTGCAGACTGCGGATGAACACTTAGAAAATTTTTCTAAGGGAAATACCGAATTCGGATTTGGACCGAAGTTCGGATGGTCCGAAATGAAAGTATAAAATGAAAGCACAAGATAAAATAAGTGTTTTAAAAATGTTTGATCTGAACTTCGGAGGGTCCGAAGTTTGGATAGGTCCGAAGGTAGGTCCGAGTTGGGGAAAATTTGGTTCGAAGAACACCTAAATATGGTCCGAAGTGGAACGAACTAAGGTCCGAAATGGTCCGGAATGGGGTCCGAACTGGTCCGAAACGCAACAGTAATGGGTCCGAAATACAGTAGTTATGAGTTTTTCAGAAATTATCCAGAATTACAACTAGTAGATTTTTGGCCTACAAATAGTTTCTAAATGATTGGAAAATTATTTTAAACACTTTTAAGTCTTTAAAATATACCAAAACACATAAAAATCATTCAAAAATAGACCAAACCGTGTTGAAAACCCATATTTTTTTCAAGACAAAAAACAGATTTAAATAGACAGAATGAGGTAATGATTGAACCTAAATAGCTCTAAATCACTAGAGAATGAATACGAGATTATTATAGTAAAAGAAAAACACAAAAACAGAAATATTTTTGAAGAAGAAAGATCAAACCGTGCGATTTTTAGAAGAACAGCAGCAAAATCCGAGAAGATGAAGTTGAAATCCACCTCCTGAGCTCTGATACCAATTGTTATACTTGATTCCCAGATACAATCAGCACTCGTTTGTTAATAAACATTCAAATAATCACACACAAACAGAATCGAAGCTCAATGATTGTGTAATGATGAAGAGAATAAACAAAGAGAATGTTTTTAACGTGATGCGGCGGCTGAGAGAATAAATGTGTCAGTGTAGTATTCAAATGTCAACCCCACTTTTACACACAACCCTAGGTCACTTTATACCTAGGGTAATAAAAGCAAGTTTCAAGGAGTTACAGAATGACCCCTTGAACTTTAATAACAAGAAACTAAACTAGAAATAAATTACAAGATAAATTAACTAGAAATATTTATTACAAAATAAGTCCACAAGATCGAAATTAAATATTTAACAGAAAATCTAAAGATATTGTTAAGATTGCTTTATTTTTTATATATTCTAATAAAAATGCATTATA
This sequence comes from Centrapalus pauciflorus, assembly GCA_020465985.1. Lineage (NCBI taxonomy): Eukaryota > Viridiplantae > Streptophyta > Magnoliopsida > Asterales > Asteraceae > Centrapalus > Centrapalus pauciflorus. Next base: position 162,671 of record JAANYP010000583.1, on the reverse strand, counting down.
ATCAGACATATATTTTAGTTGTCAGTTTATTTTATTTACATTCCAGTAATAGTTTAAATACAACATCAAATATATTTAATATTGTACTTGCTATATCTAAACTTAGTTTCATCTATCGTAAATATTAGGGTTAATATTGAAAGAAATCATTACATTTTCATGTTATATAATTTTGGTCTCTTAATATTATTTTTTTATCATTTTAATCCTCACATTATATTTAATTAAAACTGTTATATTTTGTTCGGTAAAAGTCAACATATCATTATGTTATCTCCTTTCTATGTTTAAAATTAGGAATATACATCAAACTAATTTAAAACATAAAAAACATGCAATTCAAATACAATAAAGACACTTATTACATGAACAAAATTATGTAACTTGTATTACTCAACTGCTCGTATATCATGTTTTTAGTATCAATTTAATTTTCTTTAAAGGTTTGCCAAGTTGTTGACCTTGCTATTTTGTTAAACGTTTTTGTTAAAGTATTTTCCATCATTTTATCCGTTTGATTTCGCTGCTTGAATTAGATAAAAGACAGATGGTTTAAGTCTTTGTGTCGTGCGTCAATTACATATGTGTATGTTAGTTCCTGTTTTTGTCGAGAATGGCTGGCCAAGAAGCCTAATTAGCCTTCGTCCTAACCTTTAATTGGTTTCCATGTGGTTTGGTGATTCAAATGCAAGTATTAATTGTCTTTAATCATTGCATTTCTAGTCCTGGATAACAAGATCAAAACAGAAAATAAGTGCAGTATTAGTGTACTGTCCAGTTGTGTTTAGCTCAAGTTCTGTCCGTAAAAATGGGCAAGAAGGTCAAATGGCCTTCGGCCTTGGCAACTTAATTAGCAAGGATGTTTATTGATCAATTTTATGTATTGATCATCAATTATCATACCTTATGTTGCTGCTGAAATAGTTAAAAACAGAAAGATATGAGTTGTGAGTGTGTGCAGTGTGCGATTGTGTGTTTGAATATGTGTGTTTGCATGTTAATGTCAGGCTCCGAGACTAAATAGTCTCGGAGTGTTGTGTATGTCTCGTAACCTCTGTGTGTGTTCATTGAATTGATACAGAATTAAAGGACGAAACAACAGCATCATAAGTATCAAACACACACACACACACACACACACACACACACACATATATATATATATATATATGTATATCTCGTAACCTCTGTGTGTGTTCATTGAATTGGAGAAACGAATTAAAAGAACGAACAACAGCATCATAAGTATCAAACACACACACACACACACACACACACACACAAACACATATATATATATATATACATACATATATATATAGATATACATATATATATATATATATCATACATATATATATATATATATCTATATATATAGATAATATATAGTATATAATATATATATATATATATTATAATATATATGCTATGTTTGTATTATAGTATATGTACATCATTTTCAATATATTGAAAGAATATTAAAGAAGATACTGGAAAATTTTTTTCTACAGGAATTGAAAGCGTCTTCGACTCTTCATCTAGTTGATTAGCATACGTGAAGTTCATCTTGAAATGGTATAATTTTCTTCACGCAGATACAGTTGATGCATTTTTTATCAATATTGATTATGCCTACTGACTCTGTGTGTGTGTGTGTGTGTGTGTGTGTGTGTGTGTGTGTATGTATGTATGTATGTATGTATGTATGTATATATATATATATATATATATATATATATATATATATATATATATATATATATATATATATATATATATATATATATATATATATATATATATTAGTACGTAACTTCAATAAAGCATGTTTTAACTCATAGTCGGTTACATTTAACTCGTTATGTAAACATCTAATTAATATCAGGTTTCAAATTTTATAAAGGATTGATAACTTGATAAATATGCAGCAGGGAATATTTATTATTCAGGTTTGAATCTTTTTTCTTGCATATTCAGTTATGATATTATCCAATGTTTTTCTGCATATCTTAATATTTCAGTTATACTATTAGCCGATTAAATTTGATTTCTTATTTTTATTGAACTTGATAAATCAGATTACATCTATTTCCAGCAGTGCAATTTTGAAATTTTCTAGCGGATTAAATCTGATTTGTTATTTTTGGGGTAAATTACAATTTTCGTCCCTGTGGTTATACACAAAATATGGTTATCGTCCTTTTAATGATTAAATTACGATTACAGTACTTATAGTTGGCAATTTATAATGTCTTTGGTCCCTTTGTCCAATATTTTTTTTAAAATGACGATTTTGCCCTTATTATTTCAGTTTTGGTCCTTGATTAAATTATTTCTTTTTATTTAATTTATTAATAGCTTTTTTATTTTTTACTATTTATTTAATATATTTACTATCTGTTAAACAAAAAATATAGTTTAAAATTAACAAGATATGTAAACTTTACATATTTATATGTATAAATTAATTTAATTTTTGAACTTTATGAAATAATTATATATTTCATTAAGTTATAATTACAACAATTATGGGTTTCCTGAAGTTATATGTATAAGGTTTATCTGACCATTAACTTTATGGTATAACTAAATTAGAATAGAAAACACGTTAAATTATATATTTGGTTAAGATAAAAACAAAATAATTAAATTAATTTGAATAAAAAATTATTAAATATATAAGTATTTATATGAATGTAACATATAATAAAGAGAATAGATAAATAAATTAAATGCATAAATAGTTTCAATTTTTATAAATGAAAAGTAATATACATTTAGAAAAATAAATATATAAATAGTTCAACGTATATCTAAAATCAATGTGTATGAACGATAATAATAGTATTTATAACAATAATTAACAAATATACAACATATTAAATTAAATCGTATACAAGTTATTTTCATTGATTACTACTTAGTCATGTAAATACTTAAATCATAACAAAATAATAATATTAATACTATTAATAATAATATCAAATAAATAAAACATATTGAATAACCTTTTATTTCAATTGAATTTTAATAGTAATAACTAGACAATATAATAAAAGAATAGAAAATATATTAAATAAATAGTAAAAGAATAAAAATCTATTAATAAAATGAAATAAAAGAAATAATTTGATCAAGGACCAATACTGAAATAAAAATAAAAGGGCAAAATCGTCATTTAAAAAAAATATTGGACAAAGGGACCAAAGGCATAATAAATTGCCAACTATAAGTACTGTAATCGTAATTTAATCATTAAAAGGACGATAACCATAATTTGTGTATAACCACAGGGACGAAAATTGTAATTTACCCTTATTTTTATTTAACTTGATAAATCAAATTGCAACAATTTCCAACAGTGAAAATTTAGAATTTTATTGTCATTTTTTATTTCTTTACGACAAATCTACATATTTGAAATGCAGAAACATTAAAATATGTAGAAAAATCTGGATAATTATGTGGAATCTCATCAAGCTAAAATAGTGGGGGAATTCCAATATTTTCTGAACTTTAACCAATTATATTGCGCCAAGTCAGCAACCTTAATTTTCTGAATTTTAACAAATTATATTGTGCCAAATCAGCCTTAATTTTCTGAATTTTTACCATTAATATTGCGCCACATGGGCATTTATTCTCTCTGCTCCGTCGGCAATATATATATATATATACATATATATATATATATATATATATATATATATATATATATATATATATATATATATATATATATATATATATATATATATATATATAGGGGTGGGTTCAATGGAAAACCACTATGCACGTGAAAACTGTGGAAACCTACGCATACCGTCCGATTTGGTGCATTTCATGAAAAACGCGGTGACATGATCGTAAATAAGATGATGCATCACGCGGGATTTTGATGCATCACGTGGGAAATTGGATGCATCACGCGGGATTTTGATGCATTACGCGAGGAATTTGATGCATTTGTGGTGGTGCAGTGCGGTTTTCACAAGTTTTCAGGTGCATTGTGTAAGGTCTACCAATACGAGATCTATCTAGACGCGGAACCGTCAACGAGTGCGGAATCCTCGTTAACCGGTAGACGGAAACAACTCTCACACACGAAACACGGAGACTATCAGAGGCTGAACGAACGACACACGAACGATCCTACGAACTGATTCTCTCTGAAACAGCACTGACACTGATGATAAACTCGAGATCGCCTTTTGCTTAATCACTCACGAATTCTGCAAAAAGTCCCATAATATTTCGAGTCTATTCCTAATTATAGAGGCTAATTCGAGTCTGTTATGGGCCAAACTCGAATCTGGCCCAAAGCTCATTCGAGTTTGCCCTCACTAACACTCTCGAATCTGCCTTCATTCGAATCTAGTCCCACATTCGAATCTATCACAGATTCGAATGTCAACCCTTATATAATTCGAATCTAGTATATCACATACTTAACTTAGTATTGAAACTTATGTTTTTACCTTATGATTGATTTTATCTTTGATCTTTATGTTTGAACTTCTTGTAATACGTTACATCAAGTTCAAACACACAAGCAATAATAACTATCAACCATATATAAACATATATAACAAACACTTGCTAGAATCACAATGTAGGATCACTTAGACTGCTATCGTCACACAGGATGTACCAACAGACTCCCCCTTGATGATAGCTTCTAATAATTCACACATTTGATTAAGAACTTTGTTTATTATTTATTCAAACTACTTCCAGCATACAAGCCTTTTTCAACACATACTTTGACTACATTCTCATATTTCCTAGCTTCGCTATCCATATGAGCATCACTAGAAATCTTACAAGCATGCAAAATATGAAGATCATCTCTAGAAAGGTTTACCAGGTGAAGAGGATCGTAAACTCTAAGAATAACTTTTTCTTCAAAGTCCTCCATGACCACTTCTCCAGTCTCAGTCTCAGCATACCACCAATGCAGATTCTTCAAGACATTCTGTGGCATAGGCTTGAGAGGCACCTTCCTAAGACATCTTACTGGTTTGTAATGGATCCTCATCCAAGGTCGCCCAGTTAGAGGATCAATCCGTGAAGGATCTTCTACTCTTTTTCCAACCCTTGGATTCAGTCGCTCAAACTTCCTTGATCTTCCCTCTTTTCTTATGATTCTTGCAATTACGTCTGCGTAGGGATCAATGCCAATATTAATCAGATCTTTTCATGCTAACGCTGTGATCTCGATCTTTCGCAGTGAATTGAAAGCTTTCAGTGTTCGTCTCAGGTACTGGAGCCCGTCTTTCCTCTTAATTATATATAGCTGCAGTTCTCGATCAAAGAACCAGCTTAATATGCGAGCAGACAACTTCCCAGTACCCGACACTCTCATTTTCCTTTTAAGCTCTAACTCCTTCTTTTCAGCTCTGAACCACAATTTTCTCTTCTCTTCATTTGTTAGTTCTCTGGCTGGTTCCTCTACTGATGGCTCAACGTTTAACGCAGCATTCACTACTTCTACATTAACAATATCATTCCCATCTATCACGTATGTATCAGTGATGGGATTTTGCTGTACGATGATCTCATCAGCTTCATCATCGTCATCAACACATATCTCGTCATCTGATCTCCAGTCAACTATCTCCTCTGGTACAAACTCACCCTCTTCTAGCTCTTCATCTTCACAATCAAAACCTAAATCCATCGGATCATCATCAAGATCCATAAGAGCATCGATCATCTCACTAATCTCAAAATCTGTAGGCTTAGATGAACTTGCTTCTCCTACTTCTCCTTCTGCAAGACTAGGCTCCCCCTGAGATTGAGCAGTCTGAGCAGCAGAAAAATCTACTGGCTCATTCTGACTTTTAGGGCTGGTATCATTGCCTTGGTTGTCTTCATCATCACCATCTCTCGGCCTCTGTACATTCTGATCACGGCACGACGTCTCCCCCTGAGCCTGTAAAATTTTCATTAATTGCTCTATTAGGGAGCGCATCACCCTTATCTCTGCGGCCTGATCTGCTACAAATGATTTTAGCTCTGTGTTCTCTTCCTGGACTTTCTCCACAATCTTTTTCAAATGGGCATTCTCCTTATCGAGATTTGCATTATGCGACTGAATTTCACTGATTGCCTTGGTTATGCTTAAGATATGGACATTCTGGAAGTCAACACGAGCTTTAAGCTGCAGAAATCGTTGATTGTCGGCATATGATGATGAGGTTGATGGAATTGACTGTATCGGAGTTGGGAGGATTGGTGATGGAATATATGGTTCGTGTTGAGGTGGTGGTGGTGGAAAGGTGGTTTGAGGTTCTTGAGGTTGAGTGTTTTGAGTTTGCTGAATTTCTGGTTGATCTGTTGATGCAGAAGATGATCCTTGCATTAATCGATGACGCTTGGCCCGTTGCCTCGTCACTAAAGGAGCAATCTCTTCTTCTTCAAAATCTGATTCATCAGCCTCTCTTATTACTCGCCTCGTTGAAGCTTCTTCGTTAACTACCAACCTTGATCCATATGTTCCTATTTGAACATGAGGTTCAGTAGACCCTGATTCTGGAGCTTCTACTTCAATTTCCTCCATTTCCTCCGATTCGGTTGCAGATGATGACTCATCAATACCAGTCTGCTCTGGCACATATTCATCCACATCTCTCAACACATCTTCTTCTCCCTCAGGAGGCTCAAGTAATTCACCCACTAACGCTGCGGCTATATCTTCATTTGCATGAGGCCCTGCCTCCCAAATTTCATTTAGCGTTTGGCACAATTGATCAGCTTCGTTTGGGACATTTGACGGCCCGGCTTCCTGCACCTCTGGTTGCTGACTCGTAGAAGGCCTAGACGCCTGAGTTTGACTCGCGGATGGTCTTTGTCTTCGCCTTTGTGCATGCAGTGGCTGTGGTTGTTGTTGTTGTTGTGGCTGTGGTTGTCTTGGTTGACATTCAACTTCCCCTGCCCAGTTGGCAACATCTGGGGCTTCAAAATTTCTATCCAAGATGGCTCCAAACAATGGACGCTCAACTGGAACAGCCAACCTTCCTCTGTGCGAGGAACAATGAGCAAAGATCCTCTTATCCATTACCGCTACACTCTGAATCTCATTCGACTGAGGCAGATTCGGCAAGAAATGCCTTATAAGCATCATGATGAACCGCGGATATAGCAGGATTTGTTGATTTTCTGGAGCGGTTATCTGATGAACAAATTCGGAGAAAAACATTTCCGAGAAACTGAAAGGTCGATTATACACTATCGCGATAATCCCAGACTGAATCTTCGAGACCATATAATCAAACCCGGCTTTCTTTGGTACAAAGCAGACCATAAAGACATGAGCCAGAAATCTCCATTGGCCGATTAGCCCACTCTTCATATAAGAAACCTTTGTTACATCAAGACTATACCCCATTCTCTGAAAGGCCGCTTGCCTGATATTCAGAGGAAGCTCGATTGGCCCAGATTCTTCTTCTTGAGAGCCTAGCTGCAGAACTTGTCGCAGCATATCAGCAGAGAACACCAACGGTTGCCCTGCTATTCTTGTCCTTAGCACTGTCGGGGTGACAGAGCAGTCTACCTGAAGATGATCATAAAATTGACGAATATATGGTAAAACAAGCTGAACATTATGGGACAACGCAAAACCAATCCTAGATTCTACTAGGAAATCTAGCATTTGTCTGAATCCCTGCGCCTCAGGGATATGATGGTCGGGGTGAAGGACCATATTGTGCTTCGGCACAAAAGCTCGAACAACCATATCTGCACAAAAATAAACTATTAGATTCATTAAAAATCAATAAATTTGTTTAAATTCAAATCTGTTTTATTTTGAACTTGTTTAAGTACAAAATCCAACACAATTAAATTTCTACAAGTTTAATAAAATTTAAATTAAATAATGCAAATAAAAGACAGATTCGAATTTAACATATTCGAATAAGTCCCCCTTTCGAGTATGATGACAGAATCGAATCTAGTGTCCTTCTCGAGTCTAATGACAGATTCGAGAAACCTCAGGAACAGATTCGAACTGTCGACTCGACTCAAACACCAAATCTCTTGATTTTAACCTTTTTGGACTTAGAAAATTACATTCATTAGTCCTACTAGTTACTAATCTCAGATATGTTCCTTTAATTTGACTATTTATTGGTCCAAACTTTGTAATTTTTGAAAACACGATTTAGACCCTTAAACCTTCAAAAAATCGATGGTTTTGCCTAAAATGGTGTATAAAACTACATGAAGCTTGTACAATCAAGTTGATTATACCTAAATACAGGAGTAGAATCGAACACTTTAGCTATAAACTCGACAGATTGTCGTATATATGAGAAACGGTAGACTCGAGGAATAGATTCGAGATCGCCAAGATAGATTCGAGGAAGTAGATTCGAAAACAGATAGAAGTAATGACAAGAACTGTTACCTATTTATAACACCTACCTTCGAATCTATGGCCAGACTCGAATCTACTGACAGATTCGAAAACCCTGTTTCGAGTCTGTCCTAAACTCGAATAACACCAACACTTAGAAAAATTTCGAAAAATTTGAAATAACTTCAACTTTTTCAACCTTTTCAACGGTATTGTGTAACAAGATAAACTATGCCAACTCTTTTACCCTAAGCACATGATTTTTCACGCAGTGTTTATTTTATCCAACTTTGAATGCACCCTCAGTAATTTTTGACCTTTTACCTAAGTAAAAATTAAAATAAAAACAAAAGTAAACTAAAATAAAATAAAATAAACTAAGGTAAAATAAAATAAAATAAAAATTTTGACTTAAAAATTGAACTTAAACTTAAGCTATACCTATTAAAATTTACAAACTAAGCTAAATACTAAACAAAATCTTTTTGATGAGTAGAGTCTAAGAAAGGTTCAATCAGATAGCGATGTCTGATACTCACTTTCGGTACTTAAACATTCACACTTAGGAATTTTTGATTCCTTTGATTGTTTGACGTGAAATACTCATTTAGTCGATTGTTGGTATTTTATCCCTTTAAACATTCTATATTTTGGAATATCCCTTGGCATTTTTATTTATCTTGAAATTATCTTACGTGACTCAGACATAGACATACTTAGTCTGATGGATAAACATCCCTTCCTTCTTCTGGTCAACTTGTAACCCCAAAAAGAAATTTAACTCTCCCATAGCACTCATCTCGAATTTCGACTTCATCACCTTCTCAAAATCTTTGCACATCTGTTCGTCTGATGATCCAAAAATGATATCATCGATGTACACTTGTACCAAGATAAAATGTTCTCCCTTCCTCTTAACAAACAGAGTACTATCTATCCTACCCCTTTCAAACCCGTTCTCTAATAAATGGTTGGATAGAGTCTCGTACCATGCCCTAGGTGCCTGATGCAATCCATATAGAGCCTTATCTAAGCGATATACTCTATCAGGATATTTTGGATCTGTAAATCCGGGCGGTTGTTCTACATACACCAACTCCTTCACTTTCCCATACAGGAAAGCACTCTTAACATCTAATTGATATACCTTAAAGCCCTTGAATGAGGCAAAAGCTAAAAACAACCTAATGGCTTCTAGCCTTGCTACTGGTGCAAAAACCTCGTTGTAATCGATTCCCTCCTCTTGGTTGAAACCCTTTACAACTAGCCTAGCCTTGTTGTGCGTGACTATACCCCGTTCGTCTCTTTTGCACTTAAAAACCCATTTGGTTCCTATGGCAACTTCCCCTCGAGGTAATGGAACTAACTCCCACACTTCTAGTTTCCTAAATTGCGAAAGTTCTTCCTGCATCGCTTCAACCCAGGAGTTATCCTTAAGTGCCATTTGCATTCTTAGGCTCTACTTGCGATATGAAACATGAATAGAGACATGCGTGATATGCCTCGGAGTCGTTTATCATCGACAACAACACAGTGTTGTTATTTAAACTACTCCTAGTCCTCACACCCTCGTTAGGATTTCCTATGATGCTTTCTAATGGATGGTTCTTGTTAATCCTAGAGGTCTCTATCTCATCAACCCTTAGATTATCTCCTAAGTTAGATCCTATTTCACCTAAAGGGGGAACAGGCTCAGCTTCTACGTTTTCCTCCTCATGGACGTTTTCCTCAGAGTTGGAACTTGATGCTTGAGTCTGATTTTCAGTGGTAGGTGCTTCTGGATCAGCAAATTCTGGAGATCCATCTACTGTCGCAGTAGGCTCGGATGTGGACTCAAACGTAGTCCTCGGAAAGGTATGGCCATCGTCATTCAGATGCAACGTCGCCATGTCCTTTTCGATTGTACCTGCATTATCATCCAAAGGAATGTTAAATGACTCAAATAATTTATCATAGTCAAATATCCATTCCGGACCATTTTGGGGTTCATGTGTATAACTTGTGACTTCAATGTTATACACAATCTCCACTGTACCATTTGTTTTGTTAAAAACTCGTTTGTTTGGTGAGTTCGGCACATAACCTAGGAAGTATCCTTCGTCAGCCTTTTCACCAAACTTCGGTTGATGTTTTGTACGCAAAAGAGTGCATGGTACCCCAAACGGTTTGAATCCAGTTAAATTAGGTGGCCGTTTATTCAAATATTCATAACATGTTTTGTTCAAAGATTTGACTGTAAGGACTCAGTTTAAAATATGGCACGCGGTATTCACTGCCTCCCCCCAAAACATGGTAGGAAGCTTTGAATCCGAAAGCATAGTCCTTGCAGCCTCAATCAATGTCCTATTTTAACGTTCGGCCACCCCATTTTGTTGAGGTTCATATGGTGCACTGAATTGATGCACTATGCCCTTTGATAGGCAATATACACCAATTACAGTGTTTTTGAATTCAGTCCCATTATCACTACGTATTCTTTTAACCCTTGTTCCGTAGGAGTTCTCCACTTGGTCTAAGAACTCGATGAGCTTGGAAGCCGTCTCGTCCTTTGTACCTAAAAAGAAAACCCAAGAAAAGCGTGAGTAATCGTCAGTGATAACCAAACAAAACCAACTACCTCCTATACTCCTTTTGTTGATTGGTCCGAAAAGGTCCATATGCAACAAATCGAATGTTGAGGTTATAGAGTTCAGCGTCTTGGACTTGTGTGTCTTCTTATGTTGTTTGCCCTTCTTGCACGGTAGACACTTGTCCTCGAACTGAAAGCTCTTCATAGGCACACCTTGCACCAGTCCATTCTTCGTTATGTAGTTCATCTTCCTTAGGTGCAAGTGAGCCATGCGTCTGTGCCACGGTACCGATTCCATCTCCGAAGCTTCGGATAGTAAACAAATTAGCCCCATCGAAGTCTCTGGCTTGTTCATATCAAGCATGTACAAGTCGTTCTTCCTTGGAGCCCGCATCGATACCCATTCTTCAGGAATTTTGAATCCCGGCTTTAGCACTAACGCCTCAGTGTCCGTGAACAACACTGAGTTCTTCTTGTCACAGATTTGAGATACACTAATGATATTGTGAACCAGTTTATCAACGTGATAAACTTGGTCCAAGCTGATCGTCCCATTAGTGACCACTCCGGTACCCGTGAAGTTTCCTCCTTTGTTACCGGCGAATGATACAGACCCCTGATTCCCACCCTTGAAGTCTGTAAGAAGACTTCGTTCCCCTGTCATGTGCCTGGAGCATCCACTGTCGACGAACTACTTGTTGTTTGGACCTGTCGTAATCTCCTGCACATGAAAGAAAATAGGTTAGTTATCACGGGGAACCCAAGCCATGACTGACTTGGTTATACCATTCTCGTCCACATATTTAAACTCTTTCAAATACCCATCTCGCCTTTCAGGTGACTTGGGTAATTGAACATGAGTTTGTTGTGGTGCCGAGTGATTTAAATTCACTCTTTGCCTTTGAGTAGGCATTTGTTGTGGAGCTCTAGAATAATTCCTATTATATTGCATTTCAGACTGTGATCCTTGAGCTCTTACCGGTGCGTACTGTCTAACTGGAGTATGAGCCCTAACTAGAGTGTGTGACCTGCTAGGTGTTGTGCTCCTATAGACTTGTTGAGGTGCTGACCTAGGTTGATTAATGACACGATTCGGTGAATTTGTCCTAACCCCTTCCTTTCGTCCAACCTTTACCGGTGTTTGTTTCACAACTGGTTTTGGTATGGCCTGCACAGGTTTCTCGGTACTTTGAGAACTACTGGTGCTCGCCGCACTGGTTGAGGGCTTAACAGGTGTTGGGTTCACTGTCTTAGGTGTAACATCGGCTTTCCTAAGTGGACAGTGAGAAGCAACATGCCCCTTTTCATGACATCTGAAGCAAGACATCTTATCTATGGACTTTTTGTGTGTTCCCTTAGACTTAGGTGTCTTACTAGTGTCTTGGTCCTCATGTACATCTATGGAAACTGGGTCATCGTCCTGATCAGCCCAATCAATTTTATGTTTTCCTGCAGGTGTTTCACTGGAGGAAGTCACAAATTTGACTTTCTTAACCTTGACGGTTGTGTCAGCCACCTTAGGTGTATTTTCTACTATAGGCTCAGATAAAGGTTCAGGTGTGTCCTCTAAGTGTACTGATTTATCAGTTTTCTCCTGAGGCTGAGGCACATAGTTTGCATTAAAAGGTGGAGGAATTTCATGAAATCCTAGACCTACGGGCTTTTTAGATTGTCTCTGGGCATCTAAAACTTTCCCTAGGTTTAGGCTTGAATTCCTAAACTTTTCTAGCTTACTGTTTGCCTCTGCTACCTTTACCTTTGTTTCGGCTAGCTCAATGTCTTTGTCTTTAAGGTTTTTGGTCAAGGCCTCTACATGCTCATACATAAGCTCTATTCTAACACACTGCTCACTCAGTTTGTCTTTTAGAACTATTACGTCTTGAGCATCAGCCTTAAGCTTTTCTTTAAGATCTTGCTTGATATCGTTTAGGCTAGCGTTTTCAATTTTTAAATTCTCATTTTGAGCAGTTATGGTTTTATGTGATTCTAAGACTAGATTTAACCTATCGTTAGAATTAACACACAACGCACATAATTCGCGAAAAAGAGAGTAAGTCAGACTAACCTTTGAGTTATCAGATTCCACGTTGGCCATCTGAGCAGCAAACTCCAGAACTGTCTGATCATTCGTTTTTTCCACCCACATCGGACTGTTTTCCCTTGTGGTCTGCTCTTCTCCTTCGCACTCAGACTCCGTGACTTCAGCCATAAAAGCTCGAGCATTTGATTCTGGATGTGAGCTCCAGTCATACGTACCATCTAGCTGTCTGTCTGAAGTGACATTGGATAGTAGACCCGCTAGGTTGGCTTGACCGGCAGATGAACTCGGAAGGTATCGTTGTTGAGACTGATTCTGATACTGTCCCTGATGCTGATTCTGCCCTTGATACGTTTCTACTTTCGGCCTCTGACATTCTCTGGCGAAGTGTCCCAGACCTTGACAGTTGTAGCACTTTACCTTCGACTTATCAAATCCAATCCCCTTGTTGTTCATTGTCAGATTCCTCCCAGTTCTTTTAATGAATCTCTTAACCCTTTGGGTTACCATGGCCAGTTGCCATTTAAGATCCATTTCCTCAAGATCGTCAGGGTCGACCTGATCGTAGTCTTCATTCTAGAGAGCAGGATCGTTAATCTTCCCCTGAACACAATTCCCGTACGCGGCCACAAAAGAAGCAAGCACATTCAAATGTTCTTCCGCTGATTTGGCGCTCATGGGCATCTTCGAATAGCTCTGAGATGTCGATGCCTGTTGTACTTGAGGCTGCAGTTCTTCCGATCTTCCTAATCCTAAGAACGCGCGATTGAATGTGTCATCAGTCTCTGCTGGTGACGACGTTTCTACGGTGAAAAACGCTGTAGCAGTCTTCAGGTCGGCTGTCGCTGAAGGTTTTGTTGTCTTTCCAAAATACATTGCTGGATTCTGGACTTGTTCGTAATCAGTTTCGGCCTTCAGTAGCTAGAAGTGATATGCCGCAACGTTCCCACAATATCATCCAGAGATTGAGTATAATACTTGTCCTCGTTCAGCTTGATCATTGCCACATACATAGCCCATTTGGCTGGTAAGGCATCAAGAAGCTTGTTGTTCTTGTCGGTGTCAGTATATTCAATCCCGTGACTTTCAAGTTCCGTCAACAGATGATAGAACCGGGTGACGATATCATCCAGCTGTTCATCCTTTAACGCCTTGAAAATCGCAAACTGTTGTTTCAACAGCTCTGTACGCTTTCTACGAACCCTAGGATTACCCTCACACCTCTTCTCTAGAGACTCCCAAAGTTCCTTCGACGTCTTTTGAGTCCTAAATGTGTGCAGTATATCCTGAGGCAAAGCCATTCGGATTATCGAGAAAGCTTTGTTTTCGGCTTCATACAATTTCTTATCATCCTCCTTCATCATCTGGTATGATAAGACTTTCTGACGGCCTTCAACTTCTGAAACTGGTGGAATATATCCTTCGTCGATACACACCCACATGCGCATGTCATTAAACCGCACGAAATCGGTAAACCGATCTTTCCACCAGTAATAATCCTCGATTTTCATCAGCTTAGGCGGAGCGTTTGCCTTCCCGACCTCGTGGTCCATTTCCAGGAATTTTTGAAGATTTGACATCTTTTCGAAAGTAAGTGAATTGAACTTAATTAATTTAATTCGAAACTAATGTGAATTAATTCGTTCGAATCTAGGTAGATTCGAATGTAATCAGATTCCAATTTATTTGGGTTTAAATTCGATTAAGTGTTATAATTCAATTAAACTCGAAATTATGTCAGATTCGAAAAAGTCCTCAGATTCGAAGATCAGGCAAACTCGAAATTACAGCAGATTCGAAACCCTATTCGAAACTAAACTAAACTCGAATTAAACTCGAAATTAGACTCGAGACCCTATTCGAATGTAGTACAAACTCGAAATAGATTCGAAACCCTCTGAATCAGACTCGAAAGGAGCGGATTTTGGTTAGACTCGAAACTAAGTGTAACCCTAATTACCCCTAATAGATCCGAGCGCCGCAAACTCGAAAAACGGCTAACACTTCGAATTCTTTACGTTTTGCAGATTAAATCAATATTTTTACAAAGAAAAATATTGATTTCGATCAAAAACGTGAAAAATAACAAAGTATTTCCCGAATAAGAATTTGCTAAGCTCAAAAACACGATTTTGAGATAAAAACCGTCCAACTAGCGTCAAGAAACCTAGAATGTATCTAGATGAACACGAAGAACACCAAGAACACTCCGTAGGCTCTGATACCACTTGTAAGGTCTACCAATACGAGATCTATCTAGACGAACCGTCAACGAGTGCGGAATCCTCGTTAACGGGTAGACGGAAACAACTCTCACACACGAAACACGGAGACTATCAGATGCTGAACGAACGACACACGAACGATCCTACGAACTGATTCTCTCCGAAACAGCACTAACACTGATGATAAACTCGAGATCGCCTTTTGCTTAATCACTCACGAATTCTGCAAAAAGTCCTATAATATTTCGAGTCTATTCCTAATTATAGAGGCTAATTCGAGTCTGTTATGGGCCAAACTCGAATCTGGCCCAAAGCCCATTCGAGTTTGCCCTCACTAACACTCTCGAATCTGCCTTCATTCGAATCTAGTCCCACATTCGAATCTATCACAGATTCGAATGTCAACCCTTATATAATTCGAATCTAGTATATCACATACTTAACTTAGTATTGAAACTTATGTTTTTACCTTATGATTGATTTTATCTTTGATCTTTATGTTTGAACTTCTTGTAATACGTTACATCAAGTTCAAACACACAAGCAATAATAACTATCAACCATATATAAACATACATAACAAACACTTGCTAGAATCACAATGTAGGATCACTTAGACTGCTATCGTCACACAGGATGTACCAACACATTGTGGTTTTCCATTGAACCCCCCCCCCCCCTCTAATATATATATATATATATATATATATATATATATATATAATGTAACTAACGGTCCATGATTTGAGGGCTGATGGGACCACATGTGTAATACATAAAAGAATTGAAGCAGTTTCTGTGTCCATGTGCCACCCTTGCCACATTTAACCACATTTACATAACACCCAAGATTAAACACCAAACATAAATTATATAATGATCTGCATACTTAAAATTACAGTGCGGAAGCATAAAAGTACATAATAAAAATTAAAACTGTTTCAAACATCCTATGGTGCTACAAGGTTTCAAGTCTAAATCTACATACTCATACTTTATTACAATCATCCCAAACATATTACAACATTGGTCCCATAGCACAATTCCCAATTGAGTAGTATCAAATCTTCCAAGACTTCACAATGACCTAACTAGAAGGTACGGCAGCAGATAAACCTTTTCCTGTAAAAATTCAACAACTGAGGGGTAAGCGAATGCTTAGTGAATACACAGATTTATGCATTTTATAAATCTTTATGAAGCCCACAAGAGTACACCGACGACACACGTCGTGCACTCTCCACGTACACGAAGTACGACACACATGAGTCGTCGCTCCTATGAGCACAAAGCTCGGTATATATATAAACCAACCATCTGAGACAGACATAACATCGGGGATGACTTACTGCCAACAAGAACCTCGGAGGGATTAGCTCTGGGTCATATAACGCAGTAACATCGGAGTAACAGATGCGACCCGTCGGTCCATCGTTAGATGCACAACAAAAGAACGGACATGCAACAAGTATGAATGTGCATCTAAATCTACGCAAGTTAGTAGAATTCCAAACGATAATGAAGCAACATGTCTCAGCAGGCAATAACTAACATAAAGCAGATATAAACATGTGAAATCATATGTACTCATAGTGGGTGCGTTAATTAACTTCAATTAATTTTATTTCTCCTCGGGCTTTCAACCAGATCCACAAAGTACCCCACTGTGGGTTAAACAACACCACAAGGGACCTGTTAAGTCAGTTGTATCACAACATTGTGTCAATAGTTGTTTAATTTCATAAAACCAAATTTTATAATTCTTGCAACATTTGACCAGAATTTCGGATCCATGTCCGAATTCGGACCCCACCCGAATTCGGACCATAGTCAAGTTCGGCCCCATGTTAAGTTCGGACCCATGTTTGGTTAGGACCCCGTATTCGGTCCCCTTCTGAATTCGGACCACATACAAGTTTGGGCCCTATCCGAATTCGGACCCCAACCGAATTCCAACACTTGTAAATATTTCCTGTTATCTTTTTGTACATCCGAAGTTCGAACTTCATCCGAATTCGGACCAGATCCAAGTTCATCTCGGATCCGAATTCGGACCATCTTCTTCGAACTTATGCAGTTTTGTCAAATTTCAGATTTAATCCCATCATTTTTGGTACTAATTCAATACATGAAATAACTTATACCAACTAAAATACATTTATTTCCAACACTTTTAACACTAATATTAACACTTTTAGATACCAAATTAAACACTTTTTGTCCATTTTTGAACACCCATCGAACACACACACTAAAACACACACTAAAATCCAAAAATCATACTTAGAGCTTGAATCTGATGCTGAAATTTGATATCTAACATTCTAAACACTAGATTTAAACGAATCCACAAGAATATCATACATGCATCAACATCTATAACCCAAATCAATGATTCGGTTTTCCTTTAAAACCGAACAAAAACCATAATTTTTGAAGAGTTGATGAAATGTTTACCTTAATTCGTTGGTTTGCAGATGTTTTAATTCCTTCCTAGCAATCTGAATCCAAATTTCCAACTTCAAATTTGTTAGACATATTTATTTCAAATTCTAGTTAATATCTTTAGTTTGTAATAATTTAATTTCTAGTTATGTATTTGTTTTTGTAATGTTTAAAGTCCAAGGACCTGTTATGTAATTTTCCCAAAGTCTCTTTGGTTATAAAAGCCAAAAGAGATGAAGGTTTTGTTGTTGTTGAAGAAAGAAATATTGCAGTGATATATTCTCTAGAGCATTTCATCTTCTTCACCCAATAGAGTATTTTTCATTGATAAATCTGTTTGAGTGTTACTCTATATGCCATGGTTGTGTAATATCTGGGAAATCAAGCTTTCATTTGGTATCAGAGAGCTTGGAATTGGATTTCAACTTGGAGTTGTGTTCAAAAAACGTAACCTGCTTTTCATCTCCTTCTTCTCAAAAAGGTACAAATCTCTGATCTTTTGCTTAAATATCATTTGTATGTTGTTATTAATCATCAAGTATATGTTTATTGTTAAAAACAACAACTTTTTCATGGAGTAAATGAATTATTTTTGTTGAACCCCTCTGTTCGTGACTGAGGCGTACTGTACCAAAATATTTGACCAAAAAAAAAATTTCAAAATTTTTATGTCAAACGTACTTATTTGCACCGAAATTGAAATACTTGAGCCGTGTATCTGATATTTCTGAGATTTAAATTTGTATTGTGTGAAAAACTTTGGAAAATCATGGAATCTTGAAAATACCGAAACCACAAAGGTTTCAGTACATCTCTGTATTTGGAAAAAAGTTTCAGTCTTGAAAACAAGTGCAGAAAGTAGAAACAAGGGTTTCCTCTTTAAAGGTTTCGGTAGTATTTCAAGATCTCGGTTGGTCCAAGGTTTCGGTATATATAAGAAAGGTTTCAGCAACATATACCGAAACCTCAAAGGTTTCGGTAGTTTCATCAAGGTTTCGGTACTAAGTATTTTTGTCAAAAGTTTCGGTACTCATCAAGGTTTCAGTACTAAGTTTCTATATCAAAGGTTTCGGTACAAAGGTTTCTATACCAAGGTTTCGGTATAACAGTTTCTATACCAAGGTTTCAGTACCAAGGTTTCTATACCAAGGTTTCGGTACCAAGGTTTCTATACCAAAGTCTCAGTACCAAGGTTTCTATACAAAGGTTTCTATATCAAAGGTTTCTATACCAAGGTTTCGGTACTAAGGTTTCAGTACCAAGGTTTCAAGGTTTCAGTACCCAGGATTTCTGTAACCCCACTGTCTGTTTTTTTCAAAATCTTTTTAATTCTCCAAATCTTTGTTTCAGGTTACAAGTTTTTTATTTTATTTTTATTTATTTCTTTATTTTCATTTATTTTATATTATTAAATTAATTAAAAAAAAATCAGCTCCAAGTTTCCAATTCTAAGATCAATCTTTCAAAATCAAACATGGCAAACGAGGCTCTAATTTTGGGAACGGATATTCGTCCACCGGTTCTGTATCGTGGAGAATACGATCAATGGAAGAGAAGGTTTCTATGGTTTCTTGAGCTGCATGATCTGGGCTCTTTGATGCTTAAATCTCTTGAAGAAGGTCCTGCAGAATATTTCACCATCATACCTGCCAAACCCAATAATGATCCACCAATTCCCGAACTTCGTGAACCACGAGGGCCTCAGACTGAACAGGAACGACTTAGAGCCAAAGCTGACATCCAGTTAGAGAATTATCTCCTACAAGCCTTTCCCAACCCCATTTTCAACAGTATGGACAGTCAAGAGATTGGCAAGGCAATGTGGGATGAAGTTGCTCACCAAATGCGAGGGTCTGAAAAGGGCGACAAAATGAAAAGGGAGAACATCAAATCTGCTTTCTCTAAGTTCAAGGCACGAGACGGAGAAACTCTTGAAAGCACTTACAATCGTTTCTGCTGCGTTTTGAACGAATTGAAAAAATGCAAAGTCAACACCTCACAGGACGACATCAATCTTCGTTTTCTTGCTTCGCTTCGTCCTGAATGGAATTCTACATGTCGCATAGTAAAGAGGACTCATGATCTGAATGATATCAATATCCATTTCTTATTTGAAAATCTGCAAGAATTTCAAGACGATGTTGATGATCATCTAGCTATAAAAAACAAGGTTGAGTCGTTATCTGCAAGTGGAACCAGACCAGTGAATGATTCACTTGCACTGATCACTGATAACAAAGGCAAATCTCCAGCCATGCCTTTCTCCTACAAAGATCCTTAAATGGGTCAGTCAAGCCATGAACCTGACAATTCCTCAGACTCTGAAATGGTAGACCTCCGTGATGAACTAGCTTTTCTGTCCAACAAGTTTAATCAGCGATTCTTTAAGAAAAAGACCAACAACAACTTGAGATGTGAAACGGGGCCGCGTATGCGCAGGGAAGAGCGAACGGATCATAGTTTCAGAGAAGAGAGAAACAATACCCGTGAACCCAGACGAAATGAGTGTCGTGAGGAACCACGAGGGGACCACAAAGATGAATGGAAAGTAGAGAGGGAAGAGAGGCGTGATAATCATCGAGATGACTATCGCAATCCTGATGAGGAACGAATTGATAGGCTAGCTGGAGGAGACAAAAGGAACAGACCTGAAGAAAAGAATGTAAAATCTGGAAAGAGTCTTGTCTGTTACAAGTGTGGTGAACTGGGTCACTTTGCCAGAGAATGTGTTAAACCTTTCCAACGAAACGCTGACTACTATCGTCGAAAACTGGCAATGATTGAAAGGAAAGAGGGTGGTCAAGCTCTAGTAGCAGAGGATGACTATTGGATGGACGATCAGACTGATGATGAAAATGATGGAGCTAACGATGTCCCATGTTATGTGGCTGACATCTTCAGTCTCAACTCTGGTCATCTAGGGCCAGATATGCAGGTGGTTCAAGAACAGCTCGTGGATTCCAGAGTTGAAAGGAGTGAAGGACGTGAGGAAAGGTATGCTTCAGATGATGAACAGGTTGAAGAGACGTCCACCTCATCCTGTCTAATGACTAACGACAAAGAATTCATCTCATCTGATGGCGAGTCCAGTGAGGTACATTCTGAATTTGAATTCAAATTAATCAATGATTTCAAACTTCTGACCGAAAAAGATCATTCTCTCGAACAGAAATTTTTGCTTGAAAAGGAAAAGTCTCACACTTTTGATAATCAACTGCTCAATATAAAAAGTGAAAACTCAAATATTCAGATAGACATGGTCAAGATTAATGATATGAATTATTCTTTAATTGAAACTTCAAATAAAATTAAAGAAGAGAACAATTCATTGAAATCTCAGCTTTCTGAAGTATCAAACAAATTTGAATCCATCTCATGTGAAAACTCTCAGAATGCACAAAAGTTCAAAATGATTTCCAACGAAAGAGTGGTGTTGTATGCAAAAATAAAATCCCTTGAGGATGAATTTCTGAAACTTGGTCAAACTGATCAGACCATCCACATGAATAAACCGAAAGAGACTCGTTTCTATCATTCTAAGGAAGGTATTGGGTATGAAAGTCACAAAATTCTTAACAAGGTATTAAACACTTTACCTACCTTGTATGATCACAATTACATGGGACATGGTTTCAAGGCAGTTTTCCATCGTTCAACGGAAGATGCCTTAAATGAGGAAGATTCCAAACGAAAACTTTGTGAAAACGAGCATACATCTTTTGGCTATGAGCGACTCAATGACAGTTATTCCACTAGAGAACCCACTCTATCGGATGACTACATTCATAGTTACTCAAAGTCGGAAATGGATGCTAAACCTGTTGCATCAACATCTCATTCCTACATTCCCACCTTCATTCTTCAAAATCAAATCACACGTCTTGAAAAAGATATTTTGAAAGGTGAGGAGAATTGTGTTTGCAAAGGTCTTGAACAAACAGTTTTGGACACCGTGTATCAAGGTTTTCACTCAGAGTTACAATTTCAAATTTCCTCCTTTCTCACCCAACCTTCGGTAGAATTGGCGAATGATCAAAGAATCGTTTTTGAAAAAGAGAGAAAATTGTTCTTAATCAAAGAAGAAAATTTTAAAATTCAACTCAAATCCGATGATGATGACTTGGCTTCATACCTATCTATCATCAAGAATTTGGAAAATGAAATCTCTCAACTGAAACAAATCAAACTCTCCACTCTCTCCAATAAATCAAAAGCAAAGGTTTCAGCAGTGTCAGGTAAAATTCCAAAAACACCGCTTTACCAAATGTTGCAAAAGGCAAAGAAATATTTGAATTTCCTCCAAGAATTCTCAAAGGTGAGTGCTCAACAAATCTTAAAACCAAAGTTTCAAAGGATACTAGACATTCTTCTACAAAGAAACACAAGTATTCCGTGAAACTCACTCACTCACGAATTTCTTCTCATTCTAAGAGTTCACATGTAACTGATTCAAAATTGTCTGATGTTACAGATCATCTGAATGATTCCCAAAGAGCAGTCAAGCAAGCTTCATTTTTCAAGAAGGCATCTGTGCCATTGCATGTCATTTCCGACAATTCTATTTCAAGAAGTAGATTAAATGTAGTAGGGAAAAACATGAATGTAAACCGACTTTCAAAACATTATTCTGTAATGAAAAACCTTGTTGGTTCATGTTTATCTACTTCATGTTCTTCTGTTCCTGAAAAGAATAATTCAAAACTTGAAAAATGTCATGTAAAATCAAAGGAAATCAAATGCACCAAAGTCTGGACAAAGAAAAGGCCTGTTGAACAGACCAATTCTGAGGGCTCCGAACAACCCATAGTTGAAACAAAATCCAAGAGTCCAATATTCAAATGGGTCCAAAAGATTTCTGCATCCAACACTGACACTAATAAAAAATGGGTTCCTACAAATATTCTGTTACATATAACTGGAATTCCATCCAGTGCTAACCTGAAAAAACCCATTCTTCAATGGGTTCCCGTAGTGTCTGATTGATCTTATGCAGAATGGTTCCTGTGCACTCAGTTCAGGACCCGCTTTTAACCGTACAAGTTTTCTGGACATGCCAGTTCAGAACACGGTTAGTGATAGACAGGATTTGTATGTTGTTACTTATCTGATTTCAATGACAGGTAAAAACAACATGGGTAATGGATTCGGGATGCTCTCGTCACATGACCGGTAGAGTTGAGTTATTGTCTAACTATGTCGAGGAACAGTGCGGCTCAGTTAGATTTGGGAATGACAATCATTTACCAATCGTTGGTCATGGAGAGTTAGTTTCAGAAAATCTCATCATCCAACATGTGAACTATGTACCGGGATTGGGCCACAATCTCTTTAGCATAGGACAGTTCTGTGATTAGGGTCTCGAGGTGACCTTTAAAGCTACAAAATGTAGTGTGAGAACTGATTCGGGAAATGAATTGCTGTCAGGATTTCGTAACTCAAACTTGTATACCATTGATCTGGAAAAACTCAAACTGAAAGAAAGCATTTGCCTACTCTCCAAGGCTTCAACAAAAGACTCTTGGTTGTGGCACCGTCGCTTATCTCACCTCAACTTTGACAATATTAATAAATTGGTCTCAAAAAGTCTTGTCAGAGGTCTGCCAGTGCTCCGGTACGACAAAGATCATCTCTGCGGAGCATGTGAAAAAGGAAAAATGAAAAGAGCAGCACATAAACCCAAACCCGAACCCACATCCAAAAGGCCGTTAGAGCTCCTCCACATGGACTTATGTGGACCAATGAGGATCCAAAGTATCAACG
The DNA here is from genome assembly GCA_020465985.1 of Centrapalus pauciflorus. NCBI lineage: Eukaryota > Viridiplantae > Streptophyta > Magnoliopsida > Asterales > Asteraceae > Centrapalus > Centrapalus pauciflorus. Next base: position 139,272 of record JAANYP010000583.1, on the reverse strand, counting down.
AAAAGCGCTATGTGTTGGTTGTCGTGGATGACTATTCTCGATACACATATGTTCGATTCTTGCGAACCAAAGATGAGGCTCCTCAACATATCATAGATTTAATCAAACTTGTTGAGACAAAGTTGCAGTCAGCTGTCCAATTCATCAGAACAGATCAAGGCACAGAATTCAAGAATTCGGTTCTTGAAACTTTCCTGAGATCAAAAGGCATTCATCATCAATATTCCGCTGCCAGGACTCCACAACAAAACGGGATTGTCGAAAGACGAAACCGAACACTAGTGGAAGCTGCTCGAACAATGCTTGCCTATTCAAAGTTGCCAACATTTCTGTGGGCCGAAGCTGTTGCCACTACGTGCTACACGCAGAATCGCTCAATAATCCACAAGCGCTTCAACAAAACTCCCTTTGAGCTAATTAACAAACGATTACCCTATATCAAATACTTTCGTGTTTTTGGTTGCAGGTGTTTTGTACTGAATGACAGGGAGAATCTCAGAAAATTCAGCGAGAAGGCTAATGAAGGAATTTTCATTGAATACCCCACATCATCGAAAGCTTATCGTGTCTACAACACTCGCACTAGAACTGTGAATGAAAGCGTTAATGTATCATTTGATGAATTGGCTGAATCCAGTAATGAAGTTACAACTTCTAGGCCGCCAATTTCTCAAACTCAGAGTCCTTCGAATTCTGCAACAACTGACGACTCATTAAATACTTTATTTGATCACTTTTATAATGATTATTTTGAGTCAGCTAATCCAAATGTTTCATCTTCTGTTCCTGCAGAACAAACTGTGATAACATTGGATAACTCGGTGATAAATGCATCAACCCATTCTGCTTCTTTTTCAGCAAGATGTTCTTCAGTGAAGGTTGGAGCTGAAGAAGATTGTCCTACCTCTGAAGAAACAAAGAATTCTATAATCCTTCCTGACTTAAGTTTTGTTCGGACGATTCTTTCTTCAAAGGCATCGACTGTTGTGGCACGGTTCACTGATGGAATGGGAGAAGTCATGGATTCAGTTGGGTTTTCAGATGTAATTTCTTCTTTGGGAATCAGAAGATCATCATCGGAGTCATCTGAGAATATTTCAATAATTTCATGACCGGATGGATTTAGATACGATTCAGATGGCTCAAAAACTATCATAGCACGAGACATATCTTGAATGTTGTGAGCTTCAGACTCTGTGACCTTTTCTAAACCCTCTGAACTCTGATCTTCCCCTATGACAGCTAAACTTTGCCTTTCACTTACTATGGCAGCCTCAGAAGGTGTAGATACCCGCTGCCTTTTCTCCCCCTCAGGAGGACCCTCATCCTCAGGGTCATCATGACGACGTTTAAGTCCTTGGGCAGCGAGCCTGCAAGATTGTTCCAGGCTAGCCAAACTCTGTTGCACGACGGATAACTGGGTCTGTAGCTCTTTAAACTTTGATTCCAACGATGAGTACAGTTGAACCAGTGAAACTGTAGCCGCCTCGACCTGAGAACTGATAAGAGTGGAGATTTCTGCACGGAAGGCTCTCAAATCAGCTTTCGTGACAAGATCATCACTCTGGACTGGTACGGGAGAAGGGGGAACCTGTCCTGGAGGCGGCACCGAGGAGGAGGTTGGATCCTTACCTTTCAGAAGACGAAGGATAGCCCCAAACTGCTCCTCCTGGTATGCCTTTAGAGCATCCAGGTCTGCTCGTGTAACCCGGGGTTCACGTAGATCCCCCGTTTCCACCTCAGGTGTAGTACCTGGGTGTCCAGCTGTCACAGTTGGCATAACGTTAGCTGTGGCTGGAATTCCTTCCGTCATTTCCGCCACACTTGTGGTGTGAGCGGATCCGGAAGTTCCGGATGTCACAAAGACATCAGATGATGCAGCAGGTGTCCTAAAGTGTGTATAATGACATGTGGGACTAAGCGTGCTCATCAAAGACGGTGACAATCGAGGCGGGGATCGTCGGATTTCAACACCTCCTGTCTCCAAATGAGACAGTGGTGGCATATGTGGAATTTCCCCGTGCGCAATTGAAACACTGGTCTGTTGAGAGACCAGTGAGTGGCTAGGTTGGGGTGTGCATTCGGCCATTGGGCTAATGGCCTTAGACTGACTTGCCCGGATTTGACTTGGTTGGGATTCACCCTCCGCACTCTCTAACCTCTCGGCGCTCCCGGATTGATTGTTTGTCGGACTCGGAAGCACAAAGTCCATCATAGCCTCACGCTCAGTTTCAAAGAGTATCTCTGCTGCAGTTAAGTCTTCTACCACTCCTTCAGAAGTTGGGATATTAAAAGGAATATGTTCAGCGGTAGGACTTGATCGTTCTTCTGCTGTGTGCACCGGTTGGGACTCCATATTTGGGAATGGACCCGGTGCGGGAATGTCATGAGCTTTCTTTGATCTGATGGCCCGTCTTGGCTTTGTAGCTAGTTGCTGTATTTGTGACGGTGCAACAACTGCTTCTTCTTCAGGTGTAACTTCCAGCCCTGCTCCCTCAATTACTTCTACTCTTTCTATTTCCATCCCGGCTCCCTCAGCTCCCTCTACTCTCTCTACGTCCAAACCGACTCCCTTAGCTACTCCTACTCTCTCGACTTCCATCCTGACTTCCTCAGCACTTTCAGAACTATCAGAACCATCATCTCCCCCTGCACCCTCAGAACTCACAGAATTCTCACTCCTACCAGCTTGGGAAGGCTGTCCCGGTGCTGGGGCAGCCATAGCTGGATAATTAAGTCCTAGATACTCTCTTACACGAACCATAGACCCTGAAGACCTTTGGTTTTGAATTGAGAGATTCTTGATAAAGGACCATGATATCCCATGCTAAGAATGTCTGCACATAACGTATCGACTTCCACCAGAGGATCAAAATCGAGTTTGCCTTGGATTGCATTTGCAGTGGGAAGCCGCAAGATGTTGCGCAGCATGGGAAGGGAAAGTGTAACAGTCAGATTGTCGATCTTGGTTTGAAATAAATCTTCGCCATTTAGAGTAATAATTTCCAAATAATGCCAGAACTGCTGAAGATAGATTTTCGGAACGAATTCAGCAGCAGTCAACGCATAGTGGATCCGGTGGCCCTGAATGATGTCATAGACAACATTTTTGACTTTGAAGAAAGACTCGGGGTCTAACTTCCAGTTGTTTGCTAAATGGGAGACCCAAAGATCGGAGTCCAACAACTGATATGCTTGAGCAGCCATTTGAATTCCTGTTGAAAAGAATAAGAATTGGTTAACAAACAGAATAGATACAAATGACAGTTAGTAGATAAGGGATAAGGAGTTAGATAACAACGGATGAAACAGTTTGAGCGTCTTAAACTAACTTTATCCCATGAAAAAGATGAAAACACAAACAAAGATAAATAACAATAAATCACAATTCGACAATTTAAAGAGCTACAGTCCCAGTTATCCGTCATGCAACAGAGTTTGGCTAGCCTGGAACAATCTTGCAAGCCCGCTGCCCAAGGACTTAAACGTCGTCATGATGACCCTGAGGATGAGGGTCCTCCTAAGGGGGAGAAAAGGCAGCGGGTATCTACACCTTCTGAGGCTGCCATAGTAAGTGAAAGGCAAATTTCAGCTGTCATAGGGGAAGATCAGAGTTCAGAGGGTTTAGAAAAGGTCACAGAGTCTGAAGCTCACAACATTCAAGATATGTCTCGTGCTATGATAGTTTTTGAGCCATCTGAATCGTCTCTGAATCCATCCGGTCATGAAATTATTGAAATATTCTCAGATGACTCCGATGATGATCTCCTGATTCCCAAAGAAGAAATTCCATCTGAAAACCCAACTGAATCCATGACTTCTCCCATTCCATCAGTGAACCGTGCCACAACAGTCGATGCCTTTGAAGAAAGAATTGTCCGAACAAAACTTAAGTCAGGAAGGATTAGAGAATTCTTTGTTTCTTCAGAGGTAGGACAATCTTCTTCAGCTCCAACCTTCACTGAAGAACAGCTTGCTGAAAAAGAAGCAGAATGGGTTGATGCATTGGTCGATGTGGGTCTCTTTGATTCAGAAAAGGAAAAATGGAGAGCCATGACAGTTGAAAAGGCCCATGAATACCTTCGCGTTTCTCCAGAGCCAACTGAACGTACAAATCAGGCTGAAAGAAAGAGACACAAGAAGAGAGAGAGAAAGAAGTACATCAAAAAGATGTATGATGAAAATCTTCTCTATCCATTCCTTGAACATCATTTGGACTTTATGTTCTCTAAGGAATCGGTTGGGAAGATCTCTAAAAGGTGGCTACTGAGGCTCGATGAACGTCCAAGGTCAGAGCAAATGGAGTATGAAGTTGTGATGCTTCGTTATCCTCAAGAAATACAAAGAGTCAAGTCTAATGTTCGAATTAAAAAGATCAAAGATATTTCATGCAACAAGATTTCCAAAATCTGGTCTCCATCATTTACTGTTGTCCGAAAAAACGATGATGTGTCTATGTTTGGTGAGCCAGATCTGGATAATCTTGAATTCGACGATCTTGAGTGGTTGTTTCTTCGCCTAAAAAAGGCAAGGCCAAGTAAGCCACGCATTTGTGCTATAATGGCGATTCTCCGATGTATGCGTCGCATCTCCGTATCCATGATAGTCAAAGATTTTCAAATGGCAGTAGAAAACCTGAGTAGTCGTGTAGGTCTGGCAGCTCCTCGATATGAGTTTCCACAAATTCACCAACACCCTCAATTTAAGGTTCTTCTAAAGCCTGAACATGGAGTTGTGTTCTGCAACATCAAGAATGAAAAGTGCTTCATGAGATTCGAAGAAATAGCTGCCTATTCAGATGGAACATTGAGACTGATCAGAAGTGGCCTTCATGAGCATCTTGAACAAAACAGTAGCTTGCCCTCTTCACTTCGTCTTCGTCTTGAAGAAAGCAATGAGATAAGGAGAGGTATTAAGCTGATTGACGATCGTTTAACCCTCCGAGAATACATAAGACGATTTGAGGTCTATCTTCAGCTGAGGCAAGACATGTGAAGTTTTTGAAGTGTTAGCTAGAATTGAAATAGGGGGAGAATTGTTAGACATATTTATTTCAAATTCTAGTTAATATCTTTAGTTTGTAATAATTTAATTTCTAGTTATGTATTTGTTTTTGTAATGTTTAAAGTCCAAGGACCTGTTATGTAATTTTCCCAAAGTCTCTTTGGTTATAAAAGCCAAAAGAGATGAAGGTTTTGTTGTTGTTGAAGAAAGAAATATTGCATTGATATATTCTCTAGAGCATTTCATCTTCTTCACCCAATAGAGTATTTTTCATTGATAAATCTGTTTGAGTGTTACTCTATATGCAATGGTTGTGTAATATCTGGGAAATCAAGCTTTCAAAATTCCAACTTTTGATGATTTAAATTGTAGAGAGAGAGAGAGAGCCGAGAGATGAGAGAGTTTAGTGAGAGAAAGTGATTTGGTGAATTGAAATGGATTAATAGACTTTCCACTCTTTTATTCCACATTTTCGGCTATTGTCACATTTAGTCCCTCCACTTATCCGGTTCCATTAAATACTGATATAATAAAATAAAGAATTCTATCTTTATTTTATTATCCTTAATCAATTATTTTCACTTAATAATTAAAATTCTAAATTTTCAAATAATGTAACCAACTTTAAAATTAATCCAATTTTAACTCGACTTTCATAATACAACTTAAATTACAAATTTAAACTAATAACTTCAAATACAATAATTTAAATCTGAGGATGTTACAGTATGGGCTCCACCACGCTCAAATTTCATCCTTGAAGTTACTCGGATCTAAACAATTGCGGATATTTCTTCAACATTTCCGCCTTTGTCTCCCAAGTGTGATTAGCTCCTTTGTGATGCTTCCAACGTACAAGCACCATCTCTATCTCTTTGCTCCTCAACTTCTTTACTTTGGTATCCAGAACACATTCCGGCTCCTCCACGTATCGGAGCCTTTTGTCAATTTGCAACTTTGTGTGATCTGCCCAATCCTCGTTGTCGGTTGTGAATGATTTTCTAAGGTTTCCCACATGGAACACCGGGTGTATGCCCGACATCTCTTCAGGCAACTCCAATCGGTACGATGGATTTCCAACTTTCTCTACTATTTTGAATGGTCCGACGAATCTCGGAGCTAACTTTCCTCTTTTAACAAAACGTGTAACACCTCTCATAGGTGACACCTTCAAATAAACCCAATCGTTTACATCAAAACTGATTGGTTTGTGCCTCCTGTCATAATAACTTTTCTGACGATCCTGGGCCGCTTTCGTATTCTGTCTAATTAGCTGTATCTTCTCGTTTGTCTCTTGTAATAATGTCGGCCTAGCAATCGGTGTTTCTCCAGTTTCTCTCCAACACGTAGGAGTCCTACACCTTCTCTCATATAAAGCCTCAAACGGTTCCTTCTTTATCGTCGCGTGATAACTGTTGTTGTACGAGAATTCTATCAGTGGCAAATGATCATCCAATTACCACCGAGATCCAACACACACGACCTCATCATATCCTCCAAGGTAAGGATGGTCTGTTCGCTCTGACCATCGGTTTGTGGGCGGTAAGCTGTACTCATAGCAATCCTCGTTCCCAATCCCTCTTGCAAAACCGACCAGAAGTTCGAAGTAAATCGGCTATCCCGATCCGAAACAATAGACTTAGGCACTCCATGTCTAGCAACAATCTCGTCCATATAAATCTGTGCTAACTTTTCCAAAGAATAACTCTCTCTTATCGGAATAAAGTGTGGCGACTTGGTCAATCTATCAACAATTACCCACACCGCATCGTGTTGACGCCTAGTCTTCGGCAACTTCGTGACAAAGTCCATCGTGATATGTTCCCACTTCCATTCCGGAACGGGAAGCGGTTGCAAACTGCCATATGGTTGTTGATGTTCGGCTTTCACAAGTCGACAAGTCCGACATCTTTCAACATAATGGCCTATATCCTTCTTCAATCCGGGCCACCAAAAGTCTGCTTTTAATTCGTTTTACATCTTTGTGCTCCCGGGATGTACAGAAAATTTCGATTGATGCGCTTCTTCGATGATTACCTTTCTCATACCACCAAACTTCGGCACCCAGATTCTCTCATATATTCCTTTCAACCCAGATTCGCTCGTTTCCATATTCTTAATTTGCACCCTAATATCCTCAGCACCAACATTTTCTTCCTTCAAAGTTTCCTCCTGAGCGGCTTTAACATCGTCAGTAATAGTGGAGGTTAACATCGTAGACGTCATCATGTAGCAGCAGTCCTTAGCATAAGCTTTGCGACTCAAAGCATCGGCTACCACGTTAGCCTTACCAGGATAGTACAATATTTCGCAATCGTAGTCCTTAATAAGTTTCATAGATCGTCTTTGCCTCATATTAATTTCTTTCTGACCAAAGATGTACTTTAAACTCTTATGATCTGTATAGAGTTGACACTTAGTTCCATACAGATAATATCTCCACAACTTCAAAGCAAAAGTAACAGCTGTCAACTCAAGATCATGAGTTGAGTAATTCTTCTCATGCTGCTTAAGCTGTCTCGAAGCATAAGCAATTACTTTTCCACGTTGCATCAGTACAGCGCCCAATCCCAACCTTGAAGCATCTATGTACACCACAAAATCCTCATTGCCCTCCGGTAGAGCAAGTATCGGTGCTTCGCTTAATGTCTTCTTCAATATCTCAAATGCTTCTTGCTGCATGGCTTCCCAAACAAATGGTGCATTCTTCTTCGTTAATGCAGTCAAAGGAACTGCAACTTTCGAAAAATCCTTAATAAACCTCCTATAATACCCCGCCAATCCAAGAAAACTCCTAATTTCTGTAGCTGATTGAGGCGGTTCCCAGTTTCTTATGGCCTCAACTTTAGCTGGATCAACAGAAATCCCAGCTCCAAATATAACATGTCCCAAAAACTGAATTTGTTGCAGCCAAAACTCACACTTTGAGAATTTGGCATACAACTTCTCTTTTCTCAACAGCTCCAACAATTCCTTTAATGATCAGCGTGTTCAGTCTCAGTCTTGGAATACACCAAGATATCGTCAATAAATACTATTACCGATTTATCTAACATCGGTCTACAGACCCTGTTCATGAGATCCATAAAGACAGCCGGGGCATTGGTTAACCCGAATGGCATAACCAAGAACTCGTAATGCCCATAACGTGTCCTGAAAGCTGTCTTCGGTACATCTTCTTCTCGTACTTTCAACTGATGGTATCCCGACCTCAAGTCGATCTTAGAAAACACACTTGCCCCATGTAACTGATCAAACAAATCGTCTATTCTCGGCAGCGGATACTTGTTCTTAATAGTCAGCTTATTCAGCTCCCGGTAATCAATGCACATCCTCATGGTGCCATCTTTCTTCTTCACAAACAATATCGGAGCTCCCCATGGAGATGAACTCGGTCGAATGAAGCCCTTATCCAACAACTCCTGGAGTTGTTTCATCATTTCTTGCATCTCGGTAGGAGCAAGGCGATACGGAGAACGAGCTACCAGTGCAGCTCCAGGGATCAGATCAATTCGAAATTCCACTTGTCTCTCAGGCGGCACGCCAGACAAGTCTTCCGGAAACACATCCGGGAATTGTGATACAACAGGCACATTGGCCACGGTCTTCTTCTCAGCTTTGGCATCAATAGCGTATGCCAAATAGGACTCACAACCCTTTGCAACAAGCTTTCGGGCTTTTGCAATGGTTAACAAACACAGATCCCCGCTTCTCCTATCCCCGTATATACAGATCTCACGCCCCTCTGGAGTAGTTATCTTTATGATACGCTTCTTACACACTATATGGGCTTCATTCTCTATCAACCAATCCATCCCAACTATAACATCAAACTCACTGAATTCAATAGGAATCAGGTCCAAATTGAAGACAACATCTTCAATCACTAATGTGTAGTTACGGTATACGTGATCTACTTTGACTAGAGTGTTGCTAGCAGTTTCTATGTCAAGTATAGCAGACAACTTAGATAGAGGCATAGACAGTTGTTGAGCAAACATGGTAGATACAAAAGATCTATTGGCACCCGAGTCAAATAACACTCTTGCAGGCAAAGAGTTTACAATAAACATACCAGTAACCACCTCTGGGTTTTCCCTAGCCTCCTCTGAGGTAATCTGAAATGCACGGGCCGGTGCCCTTTGTGGCTGGTTCCGGCGGTTGACTGAACCACCACTAGATCCCCCTGATGATCGGATCGATGATGGAGCAGCAGCAGCTGGATCATTCTTTCTGCAATTTCTACTGTAATGCCCCCATACACCACACTTATGGCAAGCATCAGCTTTCCTTGGGCACTCATTCTGGAAATGACCCAACTCTCCACAGCAAAAGCAAGCGCGTCTGTTAGGGCACTTGCCGAAATGTTTAAAGTGACACTTATTACAATATCGCGGCTCGGTGTTGATGGAGTAGGCACGAGCACGACCAGAAGATCCAGATGGTCGACGATAAGATTGCTGAGGTGAATACTGTGATGAGCGAGAAGATCCCGAGTATCCTCCCTCACGCTGGCGCTTCGGCAGTGACGACTGTGTTGGATTAGTAGCAGCGGTAGCAGACCCAATCGAATATCCCGACATGATAAGAATCTGTTCTACATTTCTGGCAGCCTCAAGTAAGCCAGCAAAAGTAGTGTAGCGCACATTGCTCATAACTCTTCTGATCTCTATATCCAAACCAGCCTCGAACCTGGTTACTTTCCTTTTTTCAGTATCTACTTGATGAGGCGCAAACAAACTCAGCCTCGTGAATTCCACAGCATACTGGGATACAGTCTTAGTCCCCTGCATCAATGCCATAAACTTTGCCTCCAGTCTTCGGCGCTCATCAACCGGACAGTACTGCTGAGTGAATAAGTCAGTGAACTCATCCCAAGTCATAACAGTCACTTTTTCCAAGGTTAAGGCGTTAACCATGGAATTCCACCACATAATCGCGTCTTTGGTGAACATAGCAGTAGCATACTGAACCATGCCCTTCTCAGCACAGTCGCTAATTCGGAATGTCCGTTCGGTTGCCGTTATCCATTCAAATGCGTCAACAGCGTCCCCCAGTCCATTGAACTCTACAGCACCATTTCCAATGAAATCCTTAAACCGACAACCTTTGGGCTTGTTAGATGACCCAGTGTTGTCATCTTGTTCATCATTGTTGCTCCCCTTTTTTTCCTTATTCTTTCTCGTGTCTTCTCTTCTCTTAGCTTCGGCCTCATCTCGAGCCCGAAACTGATCTTGAATCGTCTTATTCTGCTCAGCCATCATGGCTAGCATCATTTCCCTTGTTTCTTCGGGTGTCATTCCTCCTCCAGACATGTTCTGAAATATCAAACATATAACTTTTTTAGTAACATGTCATTTATTTAAAGACACCACCCAATTGTCCCGTATGATAGTCAATCTCCTATAATTACTATATCGTAACCTATCTTAGTTCAGATCATTACTTAAACCACTACATATCATCACTTAATGTTTGAGACCAAGACCTCATGGACACTTGAATCTCAAACTACTGCTCTGATACCATTACATGTGACACCCTTGCCACATTTAACCACATTTACATAACACCCAAGATTAAACACCAAACATAAATTATATAATGATCTGCATACCTAAAATTACAGTGCGGACGCATAAAAGTACATAATAAAAATTACAACTGTTTCAAACATCCTACGGTGCTACAAGGTTTCAAGTCTAAATCTACATACTTATACTTTATTATAATCATCCCAAACATATTACAACATTGGTCCTATAGCACAATTATCGATTGAGTAGTATCAAATCTTCCATGACTTCACAAATGACCTAACTAGAAGGACATATTACAACATTGGTCCTATAGCACAATTATCGATTTATTATAATCATCCCAAACATATTACCAACCATCTGAGATAGACATAACATCGGGGATGACTTACCGGCTACTAGAACCTCGGAGGGATCAGCTCCGGGTCATATAGCGCAGTAACATCGGAGTAACAGATGCGACCCACTGGTCCATCGTTAGATGCACAACAAAAGAACGGACATGCAACAAGTATGAATGTGCATCTAAATCTACGCAAGTTAGTAGAATTCCAAACGATAATGAAGCAACATGTCTCAGCAGGCAATAGCTAACATAAAGCAGATATAAACATGCGAAATCATATGTACTCACAGTGGGTGCGTTAATTAACTTCAATTAATTTTATTTCTCCTTGGGCTTTCAACCGGATCCACAAAGTACCCCACTGTGGGTTAAACAACACCACAAGAGACCTGTTAAGTCAGTTGTATCACAACATTGTGTCAATAGTTGTTTAATTTCAAAAAACCAAATTTTATAATTCTTGCAACATTTGACCAGATTTCAGATCCATGCGCGAATTCGGACCATAGTCAAGTTCGGCCCCATGTTAAGTTAGGACCCCATATTCGGTCCCCTTCTGAATTCGGACCACATACAAGTTTGGGCCCTATCCGAATTCGAACCCATCCGAATTCGGACCCCAACCGAATTCCAAAACTTGTAAATATTTTATGTTATCTTTTTGTACATCCAAAGTTCGAACTTCATCCGAATTCGGACCAGATCCCAGTTCATCTCGGATCCGAATTCGGACCATCTTCTTCGAACTTATGCAGTTTTGTCAAATTTCAGATTTAATCCCATCATTTTTGGTACTAATTCAATACATGAAATAACTTATACCAACTAAAATACATTTATTTCCAAGACTTTTAACACTAATATTAACACTTTTAGATACCAAATTAAACACTTTTTGTCCATTTTTGAACACCCATCGAACACACACTAAAACACACACTAAAATCCAAAAATCATACTTAGAGCTTCAATTTGATGCTGAAATTTGATATCTAACATTCTAAACACTAGATTTAAAACGAATCCACAAGAAAATCATACATGCATCAACATCTATAACCCAAATCAATGATTCGGTTTTCCTTTAAAACCGAACAAAAACCATAATTTTTGAAGAGTTGATGAAATGTTTACCTTAATTCGTTGGTTGCAGATGTTTTAATTCCTTCCTAGCAATCTGAATCCAAATTTCCAACTTCAAATTCCAACTTTTGATGATTTAAATTGTAGAGAGAGAGAGAGAGAGAGAGAGAGCCGGGAGATGAGAGAGTTTAGTGAGAGAAAGTGATTTGGTGAATTGAAATGGATTAATAGACTTTCCACTCTTTTATTCCACATTTTCGGCTCTTGTCACATTTAGTCCCTCCACTTATTCGGTTCCATTAAATACTGATTTAATAAAATAAAGAATTCTATCTTTATTTTATTATCCTTACTCAATTATTTTCACTTAATAATTAAAATTCAAAAATTTCAAATAATGTAACCAACTTTAAAATTAATCCAATTTCAACTCGACTTTCATAATCCAACTTAAATTACAAATTTAAACTAATAACTTCAAATACAGTAATTTAAATCTGAGGATGTTACAGTCCATATGAAAATGAAGCATGCATTTCTACCCCTAAACGTAATCCTTAAAAATAGGGGCTATGAAGACTCACCGTAAGTGTGATGGCAAATATGAGCGTAAAATCGTAGATTTGTGTTGTCAACTTGTGATGATGCTTTGAGGTGTTTAACCAAGTCCTTAATGATACAAGGGACTTAATAACTCCCATATATGATAATATGCATGTATAAGGGTTTTTATATTTTTATATCACCCAACTTAACAAGTTCATAAATAAAAACCACTTAAAAACGTCGAGTTTATATATATAATTTTCCAGCTTACTAGAGGTTTTTCGGCCTACTTTGTGACTGTTTTTGACCAAGCTCCAAAACTAATTGGGCTTTGATATTCATAGTCATAAAACTACTATTTACAAAAAAAAAAAAGAAATTCAAGTTATAAACGGCCATTTTTTGAGGTCTTTAGGTTAGGGAAATGCTCGTTAAAAACCCTATGTTGGTCATTTTTGAGCTGTTAAACTTTTCGGTTCCTAAGTATTATTTGGGGGTTCAAAACTCCATATTAAATTATGAAAACCTCCAGATATTTAGTTAAGACATAGATTTAACTTTTGTAATAAGAATCAACTCATTTCATTAAGTTTTGAATTAGTTATGATTTTTCAAAGTCGATGTAATATTTCTGCCCAAAATCTGGATTTCATATCCTTGAAACAACTTGTGATTCTTGTTATTTATTCAAAAACCACATGTATAAAAGGCTATGAAACACATTTATATAACTTGTTTTCATATTATTCATACTTACATTATGTGTTTATATATTTATAAACACATTTGAAGAAACAACTTTAAAACAAAACTAGTGATTTATAAACTTGAGTTTTTATGAAAGTTGTTGTTGTTGGTGATTATATATATTATGCAAGACTTATAAAAACACAAACAAGAGTAGTAATAAGCTAGTATTTACTTACTTTAATGAACTAAGAGTATGCAACTAAGTCAAAGAAAGTGTTCTTGAACTTTGTTGCACAAAACTTCTTTGAAACTTGAAGAACAAAAGTAAGAACACAAGTTTTGGTTTTGTGTGTGGCCTATGGCCGGTTTTCTGGAGAGGAGGAGGAGAGGATTTGTGTGTTTTGAAGGTGTGAAAATGAATGAGCTCTCTATTTATAGAGGAGTTTGAGTCTTGCAAATGATGAGGATAAAGGTGATATTTAATACTTTACCAACATGTTGGAAAAGTAGAAAAAATGTTGCATTTCTTTTCAATATTTTATTAAAAGTCAAAGGGACACAAAAGGGATGTGTAACCCTTTATGTGGCCGGCCATCAAGGCCTAAAATTGATGTATTTTGGTTTTTATTTCTTGTATAAAAGTATTTCAATGTATTCCTTGTGTATTTTCCTTTTTATGTATTTTTATAAATACTTGTGAAATACACTAGTTTTGTGTAATTGTTTTTGTCTTGCATAATTAAGCTTATGTAAGTTTGTTAATGCATGATTAGTGTCACTAATCTTAATTTAATTATGTACTTGGTTAAATTAATTCATCATATCGTAAATCGGTCAGATTAATTAATTTGTCGTTTCATCGCACTGATGAAATGGTTTGTAATTGAATTGAATTTCCTTATGAACTTTGTTAATCACCTTGAGTAATTGCTAATGATTACTGATTAGGTTATAACTTGCTAATAAATACTGATTAATTTATAGTTGCAAACCTGTTTTTATGCCGGATGTTACAATTTAGGGAAAATTACCAAGAAAGGTAATATAAAATCCAATAATTGCCAATAAATGTAATGTAAAATTTTTTAGGCCAAGAAAGATAACATAAAATTCAAATTTGACAAAAAAGGGTATTGATGACAAATTAAGAAGGTAAATTTTTAATTTTATGCTCCCGTTTTTGGTAAGCGAATAATATATGATTATCTTTCTTGGCCTAAATTTGAATTTCATGTTCTTTCTCGGCCAAAATAGAATTTTATATTACCTTTCTTGGCAAAAAAAATTTACAATACCTTTATTGTCAAATTTTGTATTTTATATTACCTTTCTCGGTAATTTTCCCTACAATTTACACTAGCTCCTAAATCAAGTAGCGCCTTTTTTATTTGAATGTTTCCCATTGTGATTGATATCAAAGGCGTTCCAGGATCTTTGAATTTAGGTGGAAGAGAATTCGATAAAATGGCACTAGCATGTTCCGTCAACTTAATTTTTTTCGGCATTGAAGCTTCAAGTTTGTACTTTTGAATGCATAAATCTTTTAAAAATTTGGCATATGACGGGACTTGCTGTATCAATTTGATAAGGGGAACATTAAGTTTATCTTGATTGAATATTTCCCACATATCTTCAGCCTTTGGTCCTCTCTTCCCTAATGGAAAGGAGGCCAGTTTCTCTAAAGCTGAGGAGATGGGTACTAGAGAAGAACTTGTACCCCCCCCCCTCCCCAACTTTAGGTGCCACTTTATCACATTCTACATCCTTCTTTTTATCTTGTTTTTCCTTTGGTTTAGGTTCCTTACATACTACTTCACAATCATCATCAGTATCATCAGGATTAGGCATACATACCTTGTTATCCACTTTCTTACAACTACATAAACTTATTACCTCATTAAGTTGTTCGTTATTAGGCTCGCTGATGTGAAGGATTTACCCTTGTGGTGTCTGGAAGGCTTCCTTCATCTCTTTTACTTAGTTTCTCTGCTAATTGACCCACTTGCTTCTCCAGTGCTGCAATAGACTTGGAATTTGTATTCGTCTCTTGATGTGTTTGGGTCGTCTTTTTATCAAGGAATGTTAAGAACTCCATGATCTTATCAAGCTTTTGCTCCGCACTACTCTCATCTCCTCTATATTGGTTCCCACTTTGACCTGAACTCTGTCCATGAAACTGTTGTTGTGGCCATTACTGGTATTGCTGTCGGTTTTGGTTAGCAGAACCACCCCCATCGTATCTTGGCTTAGCATTATAAGGCTCATCATTCTTCCAACGAAAATTTGTATGGTCTCTCCACCCTGGATTATAGGTATTAGAATATGGATCATACTTTCCCTGAAATCCTTGTGCCTCATTGACTTGTTCATTCGATGGAGCATTGAATCGAAGACAGTCATCTCCTTTCTAAGACGGGTCTCCACATAATGAGCACGAATCTTGCACCTGCAAGACAGAAACACTACCTTTCCCCATATAATAAACAACATAATCGCTTTCCTAAAAGCACACTAGTTCCCCGGCAACGGCGCCAAAATTTGATTCGGATGTCGTCAACTCGTCAAAAATAAACTCCAAATAACCTAATTAGTTAGGGTAAGAGGGATCGTATCCACGAGGAACATGTGGTTATAGTTGTAGCGAAAACACAAATTGTAACATCCTTAAATCTAAATTATTGTAATTTAGATGAATAAGTTGGATATTTTGTAATTTATATAATTAAGTTGGATTATGAAAGATGTTACGTACGTATTCGGAAAATTTAAAGTTGGTTGCTATTTTAAGAAATTAAGAAATCTGAGAATTTCGACATTTAGTTATGGAGTATGATTTTTAAAATGTTAGTGATGATGAAAATTAGGATGAAAATCAGTGTTTAATGAAACCAGAAAAGTAGAGGGGCTAATTGTGCAAGTAGCGGAAACTTATGAATAAAAGACTTCTAGTCTTTCATTTTTTTCATTTCATCTCTACATTTTAAGAACACTCCATCTCTCTCTACAATCTCTCTCTGCTGGATCGAATTTGTGAAGAAAATTCATGGATTAAAGTTGTTAATTATCAAGAATTAAGTTTAAATCAAGGTGAGAAACTACTTCTAAGTTTAAAGCTTTATTTTGAGAATTTAAAGATGCAAATTCGGATTTTTTAATCTGCAAATCGTTGTTGCATGTTGGATAAATCAGTTGAGAATCATCAATTGAAGTTCCCTGAAGGATTTGAAACAAGAATCGTGCTTTGATTCGTCCTAAAAAGGTAATAAATCTGAAATTTTGTGAGTTTTTGAGTTCTTGGGGTTTTTACTCATTTTTGGTCCAATCTGGACGAAATCGGATGATATTGATATGGAAAATGGATTAGAAACACTCAATATATAGTAATATATCAAATGTATGGATTGCATGTTGCTATAAATTAGTTTTGGAAATTTTTGAGTAAAATTCGTAAGTTGCAACCTGCATTTCTGCAAGTGAACTCGGCGAGTTCTACGGTGAACTCGGCGAGTTCTAGGGTGAACTCGGCGAGTTCCCAAGAACACTTGAATAAATCTTCAAAAATTCATAAGTGGTTGGATCCAAATTCGGTTGGGACCCGAATTCGGATGAGGCTCGGATGAGACCCGAAATTAGATTTGACCGAAATCGAATAAAGAACCGAACTCGGTTGACCCGAATTTGGATGGATCAACGTAATTCGGATGGATCCGAAATCCGGCCGAGGATCCGTAATTCGGACCTGAACTCGGCGAGTTCCCTGACGAAATCGGCGAGTTCTATGCTGTACATGTGTAATTCGGATGGGTTATTAAGGACCCGAAATTATGGTTAATTAATTACACTTTTGGGATATTTTTGGAATTATATTAAGGCATGTAATGAAGGGTTATTTGAGAATAATAGCATCCTAAATGATGGTTTATAACGTGAGTTTCGGATGAAGGTTCCGAATGTTGTAACACTTTTGATTGTACAACTTGATGTACATTTGTTGAGGAACATGTTTATGATATGATTTTCTTATGGAAACGTAACATGTTCCTTGTGATGTTGTTTAACCCACAGTGGGGTACTTTTGAGTCCGGTTGAAATTCCGAAGAGAAATTAGATAGCTCGAAGTTAACTAACGCACCCACTGTGAGTACCTTTGATTTTAACATGTCTGCATCTGCTTTATGTTTGCTTTGCCTGCTGAGGCATGTTGTTTCACTTTCGTTTGGCACTCTACTAACTTGTGTATATGTTGATGCACATTCATACTTGTTGCATGTCCATTCATTTGTTGTGCATCCTATCTATGGACCTGCGGGTCGCATCTGCACTCTGATGTTACTGTGCTATATGACCAAGAGTTTGACACCTCTGTGGACAGGATAGACAGTAGGTGATCCTCGATGTTATGTCTGCCTCAGATGGTTGGTTTTTCTTATGCCGAGCGTCATCTCGAAGGAGCTCCGGCTCGGGTTTTCGTACTTTGTGTACGTGTGGAGTATACGGTATTTGTTACCGGTGTTACTCTTAGGGGCATCATAAGGATTTGTGGAATGTGTAAAATCATTGGTATTCACTAAGCATTCGCTTACCCCTCAGTTGTTGAATTTTTACAGGAAAATGGGAAATCCGCTGCGGGACCTTCTAGCTAGGTCATCTGTTGGAGTGTTTGAAGATATCTACTACTCAGCTTGGTAATTGGAAAATGGGAATATGGTTGTAATAAATTATTGATTGATGTAATGCTTTTGAGTATGTAAACTTAGACTTGAAACCTTGTAGCACCATAGGGTGTTTGATTCAGTTGTATTCTTTTAATTTATGTACCTTTAATGCTTCCGCACTTTAACTAAGTATTCAGATCACTATGTAATCATGTGTTTGGTGATTAATCCTAGGTGTATTGTAAATGGTGGTTATTGTGGCAAGGGTGTCACACAAATCTAAACACTTTACTTGATAAAAGAATGAAACTTGACAGTAAACATTAATAGAACAATGCAAACTTAAAGGAAAGTAGAATCACTATTTATAAAGACTTGGAACACAATAACACCAAACACGTAGGTTGTGATTATATGAATGGATGGATTACTTCTGGGTTTTATCACATAGAAAAGTAATTATATTCTATCTTAAGGTTATGTAAGTTTGTTAATGCATGATTAGTGTCACTAATCTTAATTTAGTTATGTACTTGGTTGAATTAATTCATCATATCATAAATCGATCAGATTAATTAATTTGTCGTTTCATCGCACTGATGAAATGGTTTCCAATTAGATTGAATTTCCTTATGAACTTTGTTAATCACCTTGATTAGTTGCTAATGATTATTGATTAGGTTATAACTTGCTAATAACTACTTATTAAGTTATAGTTGCAAACCTGGTTTTATGCCGGATGTTACAATTTACACTAGCTCTTAAATCAAGTAGCGCCTATTTTATTTGAATGTTTCCCATTATGATTGATATCAAAGGCGTTCCAGGATCTTTGAGTTTAGGTGGAAGAGAATTCGATAAAATGGCACTAGCATGTTCCGTCAACTCAATTTTTTTCGGCATTGAAGCTTGAAGTTTGTACTTTTGAATGCATAAATCTTTTAAAAATTTGGCATATGACGGGACTTGTTGTATCAATTTGATAAGGGGAACATTAATTTTAACTTGATTGAATATTTCCCACATATCTTCAGCCTTTGGTCCTCTCTTCCCGAATGGAAAGGAGGCCAGTTTCTCTAAAGCTGAGGAGATGGGTACTAGAGAAGAACTTGTACCCCCCCCCCCCCTCCCCAACTTTAGGTGCCACTTTATCACATTCTACATCCTTCTTTTTATCTTGTTTTTCCTTTGGTTTAGGTTCCTTACATACTACTTCACAATCATCATCAGTATCATCAGGATTAGGCATACATATATACCTTGTTATCCACTTTCTTACAACTACATAAAGTTATTACCTCATTAAGTTCTTCGTTACCGGCT
This sequence comes from Centrapalus pauciflorus, assembly GCA_020465985.1. NCBI lineage: Eukaryota > Viridiplantae > Streptophyta > Magnoliopsida > Asterales > Asteraceae > Centrapalus > Centrapalus pauciflorus. Next base: position 120,085 of record JAANYP010000583.1, on the reverse strand, counting down.
CGCTGATGTGAAGGATTTACCCTTGTGGTGTCTGGAAGGCTTCATTCATCTCTTTTACTTAGTTTCTCTGCTAATTGAGCCACTTGCTTCTCCCGTGCTGCAATAGACTTGGAATTTGTATTCGTCTCTTGATGTGTTTGGGTCGTCTTTTTATCAAGGAATGTTAAGAACTCCATGATCTTATCAAGCTTTTGCTCCGCACTACTCTCATCTCCTCTATATTGGTTCCCACTTTGACCTGAACTCTGTCCATGAAACTGTTGTTGTGGCCATTGCTGGTATTGCTGTCGGTTTTGGTTAGCAGAACCACCCCCATCATATCGTGGCTTAGCATTATAAGGCTCATCATTCTTCCAACGAAAATTTGAATGATCTCTCCACCCTGGATTATAGGTATTAGAATATGGATCATACTTTCGCTGAAATCCTTGTGCCTCATTGACTTGTTCATTCGATGGAGCATTGAATCGAAGACAGTTATCCCCTTTCCGAGACGGGTCTCCACATAATGAGCACGAATCTTGCACCTGCAAGACAGAAACACTACCTTTCCCCATATTTTGAATTATGAAGTCAAGCTTCTTATGAGTATCAGATATAGATGTATTAACTTCATTTTTGCAATTTAGAACTAATCCCGAAGAAGCGTGAAGTGTGGCAGCAAGCTTCCGTCTAGTGGATGAGGCTTGAGTTTTTAAGTCCTTATACAATGTTTCTAATAATCTCCAAGCATCCTCACCCTCTTGACTTAAGAAGACACCTCCACTAGTAGCACTAACCATTTGTCTGCTAAAAACATCTACCCAACCAAAAAATGTTTTCACTAATTGCCAACGTGGAATAGCATGATGCGGGCATGATCATAGCATTTCATTGAGATGATCAAATGCTTCATGAAATTCTTCACCTGGTAATTGTGAAAAATCATTAATTTGTTTTTGAATCTCACTAGTTTTACTGATGGGATAGTACTCATGTAAAAATTGTTTTTGCATATCATTCCACGTAGTAATGCTACCTGTAGGAAGTGATGCAAACCATTGACTTGCTCTATCATTTAAAGAAAGAAGTAACAGACATAACCTTAGATCATTCTGTGTCATACCTCGAATTTGATAAAGATTGCACATTCTGAGAAATTCGTAGAGGTGGTGATATGGCTCTTCACTAGCAGTACCCCTATAGATCGGTAAATTGCTCACAACTTGGGGGCGAATATCTATAGCCAGATTATCTCCTTCCGGGTAAACTATGGGTGACGGATCATCATAAGTATCCGACTGGAAATAAGATGCAACTGGACGTCCTTGAGGACCTACTACGTTATCGTTTCGATCTCCCATTCTAACACTAGTCGATGTTCCTTCGTCCAGAGGCTTTTTTTCAGGGGATAATGGTCGTTGTCGGTTCTTTTTAGAATCTCCTTTCTCCCTTAATGATTTACGAATGCTACGAATTATTCTCTCCAACTCTGGTGCGTATTGTAGTGGGGAATCACGTTCACAATGACGTGTGTGCATGCAGTGATTTATTACCTGAATACAAGCAAAAGAAAGCAAACAAAAGCAAGTAAACTAATTTTAAGAAATATAAAAACTAATATTTTTGGATTTTTAAATTTAAAACTAAAAATTATAATAAACAAACACAATCGCTTTCCTATAAGCACACTAGTTCCCCGGCAACGGCGCCAAAATTTGATTCAGATGTCGTCAACTCGTCAAAAATAAACTCCAAATAACCTAATTAGTTAGGGTAGAGGGATCGTATCCACGAGGAACATGTGGTTAGGGGTAACAGACGTAACCTTAGATCATTCTGTGTCATACCTCGAATTTGATAAAGATTGCACATTCTGAGAAATTCGTAGAGGTGGTGATATGGCTCTTCACTAGCAGTACCCCTATAGATCGGTAAATTGCTCACAACTTGGGGGCGAATATCTATAGCCAGATTATCTCCTTCCGGGTAAACTATGGGTGACGGATCATCATAAGTATCCGACTGGAAATAAGATGCAACTGGACGTCCTTGAGGACCTACTACGTTATCGTTTCGATCTCCCATTCTAACACTAGTCGATGTTCCTTCGTCCAGAGGCTTTTTTTCAGGGGATAATGGTCGTTGTCGGTTCTTTTTAGAATCTCCTTTCTCCCTTAATGATTTACGAATGCTACGAATTATTCTCTCCAACTCTGGTGCGTATTGTAGTGGGGAATCACGTTCACAATGACGTGTGTGCATGCAGTGATTTATTACCTGAATACAAGCAAAAGAAAGCAAACAAAAGCAAGTAAACTAATTTTAAGAAATATAAAAACTAATATTTTTGGATTTTTAAATTTCAAACTAAAAATTATAATAAACAAACACAATCGCTTTCCTATAAGCACACTAGTTCCCCGGCAACGGCGCCAAAATTTGATTCAGATGTCGTCAACTCGTCAAAAATAAACTCCAAATAACCTAATTAGTTAGGGTAGAGGGATCGTATCCACGAGGAACATGTGGTTAGGGGTAACAGACGTAACCTTAGATCATTCTGTGTCATACCTCGAATTTGATAAAGATTGCACATTCTGAGAAATTCGTAGAGGTGGTGATATGGCTCTTCACTAGCAGTACCCCTATAGATCGGTAAATTGCTCACAACTTGGGGGCGAATATCTATAGCCAGATTATCTCCTTCCGGGTAAACTATGGGTGACGGATCATCATAAGTATCCGACTGGAAATAAGATGCAACTGGACGTCCTTGAGGACCTACTACGTTATCGTTTCGATCTCCCATTCTAACACTAGTCGATGTTCCTTCGTCCAGAGGCTTTTTTTCAGGGGATAATGGTCGTTGTCGGTTCTTTTTAGAATCTCCTTTCTCCCTTAATGATTTACGAATGCTACGAATTATTCTCTCCAACTCTGGTGCGTATTGTAGTGGGGAATCACGTTCACAATGACGTGTGTGCATGCAGTGATTTATTACCTGAATACAAGCAAAAGAAAGCAAACAAAAGCAAGTAAACTAATTTTAAGAAATATAAAAACTAATATTTTTGGATTTTTAAATTTCAAACTAAAAATTATAATAAACAAACACAATCGCTTTCCTATAAGCACACTAGTTCCCCGGCAACGGCGCCAAAATTTGATTCAGATGTCGTCAACTCGTCAAAAATAAACTCCAAATAACCTAATTAGTTAGGGTAGAGGGATCGTATCCACGAGGAACATGTGGTTAGGGGTAACAGACGTAACCTTAGATCATTCTGTGTCATACCTCGAATTTGATAAAGATTGCACATTCTGAGAAATTCGTAGAGGTGGTGATATGGCTCTTCACTAGCAGTACCCCTATAGATCGGTAAATTGCTCACAACTTGGGGGCGAATATCTATAGCCAGATTATCTCCTTCCGGGTAAACTATGGGTGACGGATCATCATAAGTATCCGACTGGAAATAAGATGCAACTGGACGTCCTTGAGGACCTACTACGTTATCGTTTCGATCTCCCATTCTAACACTAGTCGATGTTCCTTCGTCCAGAGGCTTTTTTTCAGGGGATAATGGTCGTTGTCGGTTCTTTTTAGAATCTCCTTTCTCCCTTAATGATTTACGAATGCTACGAATTATTCTCTCCAACTCTGGTGCGTATTGTAGTGGGGAATCACGTTCACAATGACGTGTGTGCATGCAGTGATTTATTACCTGAATACAAGCAAAAGAAAGCAAACAAAAGCAAGTAAACTAATTTTAAGAAATATAAAAACTAATATTTTTGGATTTTTAAATTTAAAACTAAAAATTATAATAAACAAACACAATCGCTTTCCTATAAGCACACTAGTTCCCCGGCAACGGCGCCAAAATTTGATTCAGATGTCGTCAACTCGTCAAAAATAAACTCCAAATAACCTAATTAGTTAGGGTAGAGGGATCGTATCCACGAGGAACATGTGGTTAGGGGTAACAGACGTAACCTTAGATCATTCTGTGTCATACCTCGAATTTGATAAAGATTGCACATTCTGAGAAATTCGTAGAGGTGGTGATATGGCTCTTCACTAGCAGTACCCCTATAGATCGGTAAATTGCTCACAACTTGGGGGCGAATATCTATAGCCAGATTATCTCCTTCCGGGTAAACTATGGGTGACGGATCATCATAAGTATCCGACTGGAAATAAGATGCAACTGGACGTCCTTGAGGACCTACTACGTTATCGTTTCGATCTCCCATTCTAACACTAGTCGATGTTCCTTCGTCCAGAGGCTTTTTTTCAGGGGATAATGGTCGTTGTCGGTTCTTTTTAGAATCTCCTTTCTCCCTTAATGATTTACGAATGCTACGAATTATTCTCTCCAACTCTGGTGCGTATTGTAGTGGGGAATCACGTTCACAATGACGTGTGTGCATGCAGTGATTTATTACCTGAATACAAGCAAAAGAAAGCAAACAAAAGCAAGTAAACTAATTTTAAGAAATATAAAAACTACTATTTTTGGATTTTTAAATTTAAAACTAAAAATTATAATAAACAAACACAATCGCTTTCCTATAAGCACACTAGTTCCCCGGCAACGGCGCCAAAATTTGATTCAGATGTCGTCAACTCGTCAAAAATAAACTCCAAATAACCTAATTAGTTAGGGTAGAGGGATCGTATCCACGAGGAACATGTGGTTATAGTTGTAGCGAAAACACAAATCTAAACACTTTACTTGATAAAAGAATGAAACTTGACAGTAAACATTAATAGAACAATGCAAACTTAAAGGAAAGAAAAATCACTATTTAGAAAGACTTGGAACACAATAACACCAAACACGTAGGTTGTGATTATATGAATGGATGGATTACTTCTGGGTTTTATCACATAGAAAAGTAATTATATTCTATCTTTCATTAGGTTATACTCAAGATCACATAGACATGACCTATTTGCAATATTATTAATGTATCTTGGGCACGAAGTATGTTTTTTTATCATCACTCGTCTTAACTCCTATTCTAGTATGAGCTCGGCACGAACGATATGATTGCAATATCTCGTCTTTCGATAATCAATGATAGAAGCATGAACACAAAAACACAATCATATGATTAACTAATGAAAACCACATGGAATGTATCAACGTTATATAACAAAACTACTTGACAAAATATAAAAACTTCACTATGGATTATCCCTAAAAGTAACCGTGATGTGATTAGCCCTCCAAAGCCTTCAAAGATTGCATCTTGATTAGTGAAGAGATCTTCAAGGCGTTGGATTGCCGGATGGTTGAAGTGGAAGTGGTTTAGACGTTGATTCGGTGTTAAACGGAGTTCCGAAGAATGATAGAGGTGAAAGAGGGGCTTTGGATGTGTGTGAGATACCCTTTTGACGTTTTATGGCCTCCCTTTTTATAGATTTCCTAAAACCCTAACAGAATCAATCGATGTTTATCCATTCTTTTTGCAAAATTCTGTTCGAACAGACTGATGGGGTCTTGGGCGGATTAGTCTGCTGAAGCTCTGACATTCTTCTGAAAACCTTCTAATCTTGGACAATCGAACACCTTTTGGCAGATTGATCCGCAGCTTCTTTTCAAGTCTTTTTACTCCAATCAACACCAATCTTGGTCATTTGCTGATTCAAACAAAATACTTATGAAAGTAGCTTTTTTTTCTACAAAAGAAATGCATTTAAATGTAAATTGACCATGAAAACCATTATGTAAAATGCATCGATCACAAACACACAGTATGGAGTTTAAAAATAAATAATAATAAGTTGGATGTCCAGTGAGGCTAAATGAATAAGCATAGCCTCAACATAGTAAATATGAAGTGATATCAAGGATATATAACATGAGTAAACGAAATGTAAAAGCCACATGGCTATCCAAGAATAAGTATCATAATGGAAATGAGCACAATTGCACCATGGCAATGTAAACATGTATATATGTATGCAACAGACACATCAATGTTAGAACTCACAACATTAGGCTAAATTGGCCTTGAGCGCCAAAACGTCTATTTGTTGCTTGATATCATGCTTCACCTTCCAAACCAGGAACCGACTTGAATTCCAGGTAAAAACCTATAAATTTATTCATAATTCAAGTATTTGTAAGTTTAATACATCATATGAACTTGTTTGGGACTCTTTAGATAGTATTTAATGTATTCGATTTATAGCTTCGAAGGTTAACAACATGTGTTGTGTTAACCGACGTTTATATGGGCTTTCACGAGTGTTTTGGTGTTATATCAATATATCATTATTATATAATGTATTGAAATTTTTTGACACAAACATGGAAACTTATTCATCATTCATAGACAAAGAAAACCAACATGAAATGAAAGAATTTGTCTAACGTGCATGGGTTTTATATTTTGGCCATAACTCTTTCATACGAACTCGGATTTAGGTGATTCAAAAAGCCAGACGAAGAGGACACATGTGGCTACAAATTTTATGTTTTGAGATATAGTCCAACTAGTAGTGACTCGGCGAGTCACCATGACCTGCACCCTTCTGTCCAATTTTCATACTCTGCACGAAACCAATATGTAAAAGTCCAATTTCCAGCCCTTTTACCTCTTGAATACATACATTTTATGCTATATTTTTCTACTAGAAACACGTATAAATATCTTTAAACATTTACCCATCAAGGAATCAGTCACATCCCTATCTCATTACTTTGTTAACCTAATCCCTAACCATTATCAAATTCCTTGAGCTTCTTATTTCTAATGTTTATAAAATTTAGAAATCACATAAACAACTTGTTATTTACTACTAAACCTCCTTGAACTATCATCTTTTAGATTCACACATCATTTCATCATCCACATTAGAGCTATATAGGGAGGAGATGAAGATGAAATACACACCCACACACCTTAAAGACATGAAGGAACTTTACCTTGCTATTTCCAAGTTACAGCACCAAGAACCTTGCAAATTTCTGAAACAAAGCTCTTATACCCCAATAACGCTAGTTGAGTTCTTCTAAAAGAGTAGGTGAGAATGAATTGGAAGTTCACGATTGGGGCAGATTATTAATCTCCCAATTGGCTAGAATGTTCACCTATACGCCTCCAAGTCTCTCTTATAATCACTAATGGCCCTTAAGCCCTTTTTGTTATTTCTTCCAACCTCTTTGACATCATGTAAGCTTAAATAAGTTGTACTACAAGCTTTAAGACCTTGTACATCTTCCTATGGACTTCAAGTTACAATGGTTTAATGCATATGGTATGAGTTAGTGATGCATGCGACTAGTTATTTCCATATTAATCATAATAAAACATTAAGGTATACATCATTTGGAAATCTAAATAATTTGATTATTACCTTAAATTATAAGGATGTTACACAACAGTTTTGATGTACAAAGTACAAGTTAGGCTAGCACGACTAGATACAAGTCTAGCTTATTTATTTTAAGATTTTGTGTAGCTCAACTCTTAGGTATATTAATAGATGATTATAAAATCAATTGCTTATTGGGTATTAATATATAATTAGTAGTTTAAATGTTGTCTTTAAAATTTGAGGATGTTACATCTCAGTTAAAGATACTCCCCCTTAAACCATGAATTTTATATATTCTGCCTCTTGACCTTTCGGAACAAAAATTCATCTTCATTAAACTCTTTAATCTGAGAAAAATTCTGAAAGACTTATCAAAAACTTTAAGTCTTCAAATCTTTACTGTATTCCTCTCTTTAGCAGATAAACACATAGACTCTGAAATTTATCATTTCTCCCCCTCATGATGAACATAAGAAGTATGATCATGATGCATTAGAACTTTAAAGAGTCACAGAATTACAGACATACTCTCCTCCTCAAACCAATATATACTCAGAAAAAGATTATTACATTCATCTTTAGAACAAAAGTTACATCAGAAAAGTTACATAAAAAATTTACTTTCCCCTACAAATTGTAATACTCTCCCCCTACAATAAACAATACAAACTTCTATCCCCCAAAAAAATTACATCCTCGCCTATTAAAAGATGTCTCAAACCAGTAACCATCAGGTTTCTGTAGAATCCTGTTTGCACAATAGATTAAAAAATCTTATGGGACCTATTTTGAGTGTTGTTTGATGTTGACATTGATAGGTTTTCCAAATAATCACTGTGAAATACTTATCAGTAAGTACCACGCATATTTGTTTTGGCTATGTCACTTTGGACATGGTTTTATAGTCTGTGGACTGTTGACTCAATGTGTCCTATTATGACATTTGGGCTCTAGACACACTGTGCATCAAATAATGTCGGAGACCAGAGCTGATGTCTTCCTTGTTTCAATATCAATAGTATCCAAATGATATATGGAAACAAATGTGCTATAATCTCTATGATATATGAAACAGAAGTCTTTTGTGAGACAACTGAGTAGTTGGAGGGGTTAAGTACATTCGTCAACGGGTCCATGACGTCTATTTTAATATTAAGTCTTTTGTGAGACAATTGAAAGACCCTCACCCATACAAAGTACAAGGTGGTTTGCTTCTTGGGTAGGTCTTTCGGTTCTCGTAAGACCATAGAAGCGACATATATGCCTAATCATTCCGTTTGGTGCAATGTCGAAGTCAGAAGATATATGTGAAAGATATATCTATTAAGAATAACATTGAATCTCAATAGGGAACTTCAGAAGATGATATGAATCTTAGGGAACGGGGAGTCGAAAGAATTTAGATAAACCGAATGAATTGGGGCACTAAGGAGTCGGGAGAATTTAGAATGAAATGTAAAATCTTATATAGGATATGGAATGAATCAAATTTCATGAAAAAAAAAAATTAGAACTTGAGGAATATGGGAGAATTCACCGAGAATAAATGAATTAGGAGAATTAGAATGATGTGAGAGAATCAGATTATTAAGAGAAACTCAGAAGAATTAGAGATGATGAAAATCACAAAGACTAGATCAATTAGCCTCAATGATATGCCTCAGAGATCAGTAATATGAAAAATATTTATTTTTAGCTCCCAAATAAGCTTAAAAAATCTCAAGTGTTTAGAAACACTTGTTTTTCTCAGTAAAATCACTTTATGTGTGCACAAAATATGTCTTTTAAAAATTGCACACAACTATGACAAAATATCAACATCAGAGTTTAGATAAAATTTCACCTAAAAATAAGCAAATAATTAGTCAATGGAAACTAAGAATAATGAACTTTAAAAAAACTCAAACTCCCTATAATCATGACAAGCTTTGTGTTGGACTGATAAAGAAATCAGGTCTTGAATTTCATTGTCGCGGAAGCTCAGATTCTGTACTGATGTGCACTGAAGCCATTATCATGAAATGTGGGTTCCAAACTGATATGTTTGAAAACCATTTCTTTGAAGATCGGCATCTGCACTGACGTGTACAGTCATGAAATGTGGGTTCCAAACTGATATGTTTGAAAACCATTTCTTTGAAGATCGGCATCTGCACTGACGTGTACAGAAAGTCCATCACCTGTAAAAACAAAATTAAGTGCCCTTTGGTAATTGCATTTTGGATACATGCGGGTTAGGTGATATAGGTACCCACTGCATTACAGATTTGGGTACCCATTGCAATTTGGGTTTTGGTACCCATTTCATTTTGGGATTAGGTACCCATTTTGGAACAACTTTCAATTCTTGACAATTAAAAGTAGAAATTAAGTTCCTCTTTGTCTCAGTAAAATTTATATATGATTTGACACAGAAATGAGAATCAGAACCAATAGAACTGTTGAAATGTTTCCTTCTGAAAATCTGTCTAATACTGACTTGTTTATGATAATACATCTTAGTCTTTCGAAAAGAACACTCCTTGGAAGAATACGTAGTATTAGCACAAACACCAGATTTAGAAGATTCACCAACGTAAACCTTAACCGGAAGTTTTTCTCTGATTTTATCTTTTCCTCTGTTTATATTTAGAAGATATTCGAGTTTAAGATCAGAGTGTTGTTTAGTCTCTTGATTATGAAAGGATTTTGAATCAGAAGAAACTATTTTTACAAAATATGTATCATTCTTAGGATCAAGTTCTATTTCTTCTTCATCCTTAACAATGGATTTCTAACTTTTGAAAATGAATTATTGTAATTTTTAGAAAGAAAGAACGAATCATGAGACACAACACGATCCTCTTTACTAGTAGATAAAACAGAATGCACAACTTTCTCATTTAAAAAAATTTCAGAATTCTCACTATCCTTTAAACCATTTAAGACGTAACTTTTAATTGTTAATTGAGAAATTTGATTCTCTAAATCACTGTTAATAATTAAGAGTTTATCAACGTCCCCATGAACAATTTAATATCATTTCTGAAAATTAATGTTAAAGTCCGTTCAGTCTTTAACTGTTTAAGTGATAATTTCAACTCTTCTTCAAGATCTGAAAATTTCTTTTTAAGAGTTGTAAATTCCTCAGATTTCTTTAATAAAGAAATTTGATCATTTTGAATTGTCTGTGAAAGTTTAACCTTAAGCTCACTTATTTTCTTAGATAAACAAGAATTATTTGATAAAATATATTTAACTTTTTCAACATTCAAATAATTCTGACGTTTAGAATTCTCCAATTTCTTTGTCAATTCAGATAATTAACATTGAAGCTCATCTTTTTCAACAATTGAAACTTTCTCTTCCTCTTCAAATTCATCAATAATTAATTTCAAGAGATTAACGTCAAATAAAACTTGATTCTTTTCAAAAGTCATTTGCGCCAGAATAAAATCGGACTCAATAGGTTTAGCAATTAATTCAGCTTTTTCTGAAGTTAACTCTAAAATCATATTATCATGACAGAAATCTTTTGAAAATTTTGAAGTTGTTGTAACAATTCAATATTTTTTCGGTCTAATATCTAATGTTGTTGTTCGCACAATATTTTTCTTTATTCATCTGTATAAAAATATCAAAGATATTCTTGTACTTCTTTTCAACATCTTCAACTCTTGCAGTTAACGTTTGATATTCAGCAAGACTCACGTATGAAACCCTAATATCTGGAAAAAAAATTGACGTGTCAGATTGAATAAAAATCAAACAATTACGATCAAAACAAAATCAGACTAAGCTCAATTCTTCAAGGAATAACCTGCCCAAGAAAATCCAAAGTCAGAATAATAATATCTCAGTGAATTAATAAATTTTTTATTGAAAGAATAAAGGAGTCGAAACCTATCTCTGATACCACTTGATAAGTCAAGATCTAGGTGAATCATAAACAATTAGTACAACATTGCATTCAATTGAATGATTTCTCTCATTACACCTTGAATTTCACACTCATGAAAATGAGAGACTTTCAAACCATTAAGGAAAGTTTCGTTGGAAATTTCCTTTTATACCTAAAATCTAATATTTCTTCTAATCACAAATAAGTCTCTAAACAATTGATTTCATCACAATATAGAACCTAACATAGGATAAGTAAAAAAAATGATGAACTCTAAATTTTGAAATTTTATATATTGCAAACGATGAAGTTTGGACTTAAGGATCATCCGAAGTTTAGATCACAACATTAAAGTTTAGGTATCAAGTAAAGAACTTAACATCCGAAGTTCAACAAGTTCAGACCATAGGTCCGAAGTTTGCTGGTAAAGAAAATAAGCTTATCTATGCCATCCGAAGCTTACATCTGAAGCATGGATTCGTACGAACTTAAACAAAACCGAAGCATGACCAAAATGCCCATAAATGCAATGGACTTTCAGCAACTTATATTGAGCCTCATAGATGAGTATTTTGCAATGCCAAATAGAGTAAAAACATAAAGTAAGCTGGTAGCAGCCTTAGAAGTCAGAATTCACCATAATGTTGCACAACATCACATGCATAAGCAAGCATAAATTCACTTTGACTGGTAGATTTTACTTTTATTGCATTTATTTGAGACTTCATTATTAGCGTAGCTTTTATTGACATCCACTTTTAAATATAAACAGCTTAAACAAGCTGCCCGACAAGATCTGTTGTTCATATAAAGCTCATCATACTACTCTCATTTGTATCTTCTCTAAATATAAGAAACTTAAATGAGTCACACATCATAATTTGTTAACCAGCTAAAGCTCAGCATACTTTCATGCCAAATAAATTCATTTTACTCAGCATGACTTACTGGGTGGCAGTCTAAGTTATATCAAGTGCTTATTTACTTGATGACAAGCACTTTAGCAGCATGACACTCCGACGATACCCACATTGCTTACTGGTAGCTAGCCTAGTACGTGGCTGATCCCCACAAAATGCATGTGCGTGGTGTTATCATCATCATATTCTTATTTCTTAATATTTTAATAGCGGCAACAATTTTCACTGTTTAGCAAATTGTGCATCGTGGCGGCATACCAGTCCCTTATTTTACTAAAGCAAAGCATGGCGAGCAACACACCACACACATAAATTCATGTAAATTCTATTATCTGCTCCCTCACAAAGCAATTAGCTTACCCTTTGACTTATTATTTTCCAGGCCAGGGCAAGATTACATTAGGACCATCTTCTTAGGTTCAGACTTGGATTCCGGAAGATCTAGACCACTACAATCTTAATGGTATTTTGGTGGTTAATTTGTGTATGGTTGGGGTAGAAACTTGTAATATAAACTTTGATGTAGTAAATAATAGATGTGTACCTTTTAGTACATTAGCATGTATTTATTGGGTAATATTTAAATATTTATTTGTATGTAAAGTGTTAGTGATCGGTTTAAGAATATTTTATTAGCATGGCAATTTGCTTAGCTTGATCTTGAAAGTTGCGTGCATTTACAAGCAGGATGTCACAGCTATTGAGACTTCATCGAATAATATTGATTGGGGATGATGATAACTCCACACACACGCGTAATTAGGGATCAGCCACATACTGTGCTAACTTCCCACTAATTACTATGTGGGTATCACCAGAGTATGCTCTTGCTGCCGTCTGTGCTTTTATCATGTAAATAACACAATATAAGCTTAGTCTGCCACCGAATCACTGAGCAATAGTGTTGGTGCTAAGCTTAACAAATTAATAGCTGCTAAGTTCTTAGAATAGAAGAGATATGATAGTATGCAAATGCCCAATGTAATCAACTTTTCATGCTATGAAACTATGCAGAGCTGTTGAGAATCATAAGAATGACAAAAGAAATGATATGCTTGTAACATAAGCATCAAATTACATAACAAGCAGTATAAAATGAAATCTATAACTCACAAATTAGGTTTGATGTTCTCTTTGCTCAACTTAGATTTATTAGCTCAATTTATGCTCGGCTCTTGCTCTGTTTCTCACTATTTGTGGTGCATATGAACCACCTCCTGAATGATATTAGGGGAATCAGATTTGCTTGCTACTTGCTCTTGCCTTTGCTTATGCTCTTTTATATGTCTTGCAGGTCTTTGTAATGCACATCCTGTTTATCATGTCATTTTATAATGATCATGAGCTTCTGATTCAGTATTATGTTCAATTCTTTGTTTCTGTTCTTAATCTTACTGATTTATAGCTTAAAAATATGTATGTAATGTTATTTATGTTTCTTTAGTATGTTACTGTATTGTTGTTTCAAGACCAAGATAGTTGAAGTCTCTGGGTCTAGTACTTAGCTTTTCTGAAGTCATGTTGGCAGAGAGTCGACTCTCCATCTAAGAATTAGTTTATTTCGTATGTTGATAGAGAGTCTTTAAAGAATTATAGTGAGACTATAATTCTCTATGTCAAAAGCATAGACACCAAGACATGATGATAGATTGAAGCCAAATATCCCCTACCCCGAGAATTATAGTCTCGAGGTCCTCATGCTCAAGCCAAAGCCAAAGCCAAGAGCAAGTTTCAGAGTCCATAAGCCAAGGCCGAGATTGAGCCTCAGGTTCCTCGGTTTTGGGCCAAGGCTTAGTCTTGGTGTCCAAGTCCATCCTCGGTCAACACCCTTCTACATAGGCCGGGACTATAGGTCTTGATACTGTGGCTCTTGACTTGACTTCAAGCTTCATTTTTTCTATAATGCTCTAATTTGATGCTATATTATATATATATATATATATATATATATATATATATATATATATATATATATATATATATATATATATATATATATATATATATATATAGATTGAGGTTCAATTGAGAACTTTTATGCACCGAGGCACCTCTAGGAACTTTTGTGCACCAAAGAATCAAATAAGGGTGCACCAAGGGTATTCCTGGAATATTGAATGTGCAAAATTAAATATATGACATTAATTATAATAGGTAAATTAGAATTAAATAAAGAATAAATATTCAAAAAAAGTAACCACCTCCTCATTTATCTCTCTTTCTTTATTTATCTCTCTCTCTCTCTCTCTCTCTCTCTCCCCACCATATCCACCATCATCATCATCATTGTTGTAATCACCTCTCCACCGTATCTCTCTTTCTCTCTCTCTCTCTCTCCACCGTATGCATCGAGGAACCCCGCCAACCACTACCGCCGTCGCCACCGCGAATGAACATGATGAACAAGAGATGCAACCGATGATGAACAATACGACGAAACACGATGAACACGAAGAACACGATGAGCGAAGAAGATGATGATGAACACGTTGATGCATCCATTGGAACAATGATGTTGATGATTAACAACGATGCACCATGATGAACACTATGCATAGATAAACGATGATGATAAACGATGAATACGAAGATGATGAATGATGATGATACACGATGAATATGAAGATGATGATTAACAGTGATGCATCACGAATTGTATAGATTTTGTATAGATAAAATCGATATGCATCACGAATTGAACGATTAATATGAAATGCATCAATATTGACATAATTCCTTTTGAATTTGTGTGACTTTTGTTAAATTTGGAAGTGATCAATTGAATTTATTTTAACATTTATTATTTAGTTATTTGTTAAAATATTAAATTTAATGAGGTATGCACAATACCCAAAATGCCCTTCCATGTTTTTTTGTAATGCACAAGATGCATAAAATTGTCCAATTATTTATCCTTTTGCCATTTAATCTAATCCATACAATTTTTTGATCTAATGGATGATATAGGTACTTTTGTACCTCGATGCACAAAAGTTCTCAATTGAACCTCCCTCTATATATATATATATATATATATATATATATATATATATATATATATATATATATATATATATATATATATATATATATATATATATATGCATTCACGGGTTTAATTCCATGTTTTGAACATAGATTAAACATAAATTTTTGTTTTTGATGAAGTTTTTATGCTACTATGGTCCTGCAACTTTGTCCAGACCGTAGGTTGCTCACACACACAAGTGGTGATTTTGAACTTAAATGACCTTATATTGCTTGTGTATTCTTGTTCTCCTTGAAGACTTTATCATAAATATGTGGTTGTTTGGATGAATTGATGATGAACAAGCCTTGATTTTTAGTGAGAAGTAACATTTTTCAAGTGTGTGTGTGTTCGTGTGTGTCTTTTAGGAGAAGCAGATGGTGATGAAAATGAATTATCAAGTCACCTAATATGTGTTTTGTTATAAACACTTTAGTTTATTGGAAAATTGCACCCCTTAACCGTAACTTTAAACAACTAACACATTTAACCCTCAATATAACTTTTATTAATATACATCAAAGTACATTGCATAGATCTAAATAGAAGTTATCTAAACGTATCATTAGTAGCAATTAATCTGAATTGTTAGAGCTCCTAAATTTTAATCCTGATGTCTTTATGAGTGATTTATCAGTTCCTCTAAAGATAATAGATATAAATTTGTAAGGAGATTCAGAATGGATCTGAATAATATTACAAGAACTTGTAATAAAGAACTAGTGTAATTTTTCAAAGATAAACGGTAATGGAAGTTAAGTCAGTTAACTAGAGAACACTCCCACTAAGATCATGTCTGAAATTAATTTTTCGATAGATCATATTACCGTTACATTTGATGAAGGAATAGTAGCATTAAATTGATGGAAGTCATGTTGTGTTTATTGAGATAAAGGAGATCAACATGATATCTTTAATGTCGTTCTATTTTGCATGTTTTAGAAATCCAAGAATAAATTTAAAGTTATTCTAAAATTCTTCCATTGCTGCTTGTTGTCGTGGGAACCACAACAAGAATTAAAAGGCTACTGTGGTTTTTTGTTGATATCCATGGGTGATAAATATAGCAAAGGGGTTGGACCAAATTCACAAGTTTATTTGTTGCGAACAAATATTGGATTGACCCACCGATTAAGACCACTTTGTGGATCATAGTCATGAGTCGTCTCAAAAAGGTAAGTACCTGAGATGTCTACGTACTTTAGTGTGGGTGCTGCTGTACGCTTGGCCTAACCTAATGTCATCAGTGGGTGATCATAACGGTTCGAGGCTGGTTGTAGTAGGAGTCGTGCTGGAGGCCTAGATAGTCAAGATGGGATTTGCACATTCTTTTAACTAAGAAGAGATATTTCTGGGCCCCTCGACTATCGATACTGACATAATTGCATGGCCGTGCTCGGACAGAACTGATGTGTTCTAATCTGTCTGTTATAGTTCAGTATGAGATCAGAGAGTCGAGAAACATATTCGTGTTTGCTACGGTTGATCTAATATATGCCTAGCTTTCACATTGAAATATCTCAATGCATGGGATATAATCTAAGTTTCTTTTTGGAAGGTTGTTTCAACAAGAATGTCCGAATGGGAGTTATAGCTTTATGACCTTGGTTGCCTAAAGTGTCTAGCCCTGACCTCCATTAAGCGCATGCTGCAGGACAGTATGTCGTCTTACACAAGTGGGAGTATGTTAGTATATTAAAAATATAAATACACATTATTATTTTCAAAATAAAATAAAATTAATTAAAAAATAATTAACTATATCCACTGTTTGACATTATCCAATAATGTTATTTGTTTTTATTATCTATTTAACATTTGTTTTTTTATAACTAATCTAAACATAAAATTAAAAATAAAATATTAAATTATATAATGTAGACATAAACTTCTAACTTATTTTTATAAAGTAAAAAATCTTAATTTTATCAATTAAAAATATATAAGTTAAAATATTAAAATAAATAAAATTATATTTGAAAAAAATATATTAATAAAAGACATATGTCATAACATGTTTTGTTAATTTTGAAATAAAAAATTTAAAAGAGTGTAAACAAATAACTATTTTTAACGTATATTTAAAAATATAGATAAAAAAATATTTTTGACAAATAACAATACATTTCTTGTAGTTTTTTAATAATTAATATTTATATGGATTAACTATAAGTTTAAATACATATTATATAACCAATTATATTTTAAAAATTATCCATGTAATACGTTCATAAACTAGTATAAAAAGTAAAAGTGAACTTTTTTTGTAATCAATTGTATAAATAAAAACTAAATTATAAAATATAAATCGGATAGTATCGTTGACAAAACTAAAATTATATATATATATATATATATATATATATATATATATATATATATATATACACACATATATATATATATATATATATATATATATATATATATATATATATATATATATATATATATATATATATATATATATATATATATATATATAGGTTCAAAAGAGTCTCTTTAAAAATCCAGTGTACCAAGGGTACTCATCCAAAGCTACAAGATTAAATAAATCAATGGTTGTGATCAAAAAATGGAACTCCACGTGCGTCCCCCTTTTTTTTAGCTGGAAGGGTATTTTCGTAATTACAACGATCATTCACATTGTTTAATTCACCATTCACATTGATTGATCATTCACATTAATTAATTGATAATTCACATTACTTAATTATTGATTTGCAACACTTATTTGATCATTCACAAGAATTATTTGACTATTTATAATTCTTTTACACTTATTTGATCATTCACAATAATTATTTGACTAATTGATCATTCGCATTACTTAATTGACTATTCACGTTACTTAAATGATCATTCACATTACTTAATTAATCATTCACATTACTTAAATGATCATTCACATTACTTAAATGATCATTCACATTACTTAAATGACCATTCACATTACTTAAATAGTCATTCACATTACTTAAATAGTTATTCACATTACTTATTTGATCATTCACATTACTTTCATTCAAAACACTTATTTGATCATTCACAAGAATTATTTGACTATTTACAATTTTTTTTACACTTATTTGATCATTCATGACATTTATTTGATCATTCACAATAATTATTTAACAATTTACACTTCTTTTATAATTATTTGATCATTCGTATTACTTAATTGATCATTCACATTACTTAATTGATCATTCACATTACTTATTTGACCATTCACATTACTTAATTGATCATTCACAACACTTATTTGTTCGTCACATGAATTATTTGACCATTCACAATAATTATTTGACTATTTACAGTTCTTTTACACTTATTTACCATTCACAATAATTACTTGACCATTCACACTTCTTCTAAACTTATTTGATCATTCACAACACTTTTATGATCATTCACAATACTTATTTGATCATTCACAATTTTTCTACACTTATTTGATCATTCACAACACTTATTTGATCATTCACAAGAATTATTTGACCATCCATAGTATTTATTTAATCATTCACATTAAGTATTTGGCCATTTATTATAAGTTTAGAAAAAGTGAATGATCAAATAATTATTGTGAATTATCAAATAAGTGTTGTGAATGATCAAATAAGTGTAGAAGAAGTGTAAAAGTCCAATAATTATTGTGAATGATGAAATAATAATGTATATGGTCAAATAATTCATGTGAATGATCAAATAAGTGTTGTGAATGACCAATTAAGTAATGTGAATGACCAATTAAGTAATGTGAATGGTCATTTAAGTAATGTGAACGATCAATTAAGTAATGTGAATGGTTAATTAATAAATGTGAATGATCAATTAAATAATGTGAATGATCATTTAAGTAATGTGAATGGTCAATTAAGTAATGTGAATGATCATTTAAGTAATGTGAATGATCAAATAATTATAAAAGAAGTGTAAATAGTTAAATAGTTGTTGTGAATGATCAAATAAGTGTACAAGAAGTATAAATAGTTAAATAAGTATTGTGAACGATCAATTAAGTAGTGTGAATGGTTAATTAAGTAATGTGAATGATCAATTAAATAATGTGAATGATCAATTAAGTAATGTGAACGATCATTTAAGTAATGTGAATGATCATTTAAGTAATGTGAATGATCATTTAAGTAATGTGAATGGTTACTTAAGTAATATGAATGATCAATTAAATAATGTGAATGATCATTTAAGTAATGTGAATGGTCAATTAAGTAATGTGAATGGTTAACTAAGTAATGTGAATGATCATTTAAGTAATGTGAATGGTCAATTAAGTAATGTGAATGATCAGTTAAATAATGTGAACGATCAATTAAGTAATGTGAATGGTGAATTAAGTAATGTGAATGATCATTTAAGTAATGTGAATGGTCAATTAAGTAATGTGAATGGTCAATTAAGTATTGTGAATGGTCAATTAAGTATTGTGAATGGTTAATTAAGTAACGTGAATGATCAATTAAGTAATGTGAATGATCAAATAAGTGTACAAGAAGTATAAATAGTTAAATGAGTGTTGTGAATGATCAATTAAGTAATGTAAATGATCAATTAACTAATGTGAATGGTGAATTAAGCAATGTGAATGGTCGTTGTAATTACGAAAATACCCTTTGCTATGTGGGGTACGCTGGATACGCAGGATTTTGAAGGGGACGCTGTGGTACCAAATTCTATATATATATATATATATATATATATATATATATATATATATATATATATATATATATATATATATATATATATATATATATATATATATATATATATATATATATATATATATAATCAGGTTCATCAGCGTACCTAGCGTACCCTAATGTGAATGATCATTCACATATATTTTTTTAATAGACATGTATAAGACAACATTATAAGATTTTTTTTCAAAAAAAGCAACATTATAAATCTTGTGAATAGTAAAAAAAATCATGTGAATGGTTATTTACACCATTCACATGGTGTGAAATGACCATTCACATAAATATGCATTGAGCATTCACATAATTTTTATGGACACAGAAAGTGTGAATGTATGTGAAATTCATATATCATGCGTATAACATTAAATTAAACATGGTTATGAGAAAAAAAAAATTAAAAATGTATTTTAAGGTTGGTAACTTCAGCTGCACTTGATTTCGAGAGGTACTTTTTTGAACCTATATATATATATATATATATATATATATATATATATATATATATATATATATATATATATATATATATATATATATATATATATATAGAGAGAGAGAGAGAGAGAGAGAGAGAGAGAGTGAGAGAGAGCTTCTTTTAAAAAACTTAAAGATGGTGAGAACTTAAAACCTTTTAGAGCCCTTGGATCAAAAGAATATTTTTGGAATATAAAGTATTATTATTCTCTCTCCACCTTTTTATTATATCCACCAAAAAGTTTATAAAAGTTATCTGAAACTATTCAACTATCAAAACATTATTACAAACCAATCCAAATTTAATATTTCATCATTTTTCATGTTTTATAATGAAGAATATTTGTAAGATATTAGATTTATAATGAATGTAATAGTTATTAGATTTTTTTGTTAAAAAAGTTTTTGTTTACGATTCACAAGATTAATGGTTTATTTTGTTAAAAAAATGTGTTTTTTGTATATTTTATATCAGTTGCATACCAAGTGTTTGATAAAATGTCTAAATAAAATCTTTCTTTTTTGTTTTAGTTCGTCTACGATACTCTATGTAGATTATCATATAATCTAAGTAGATTATCATGTTATCTACGTAGAATATATGATACTTAACATTATACACGACATTCTACGTAGATTATTACACGACATTCTACATAGATTATATGATAATCAACGTAGATTACATGATAATCTATGTGATTAACATTACTATTCATAATCTATGTTGAATGTTACATAGAATGATATGTAAGAACACAGTAGATTATCATGTAACCTACGTAGAATATATATGATAATTGACATTATACACGACATTCTACGTAGATTGTATGATATATACGTAGATTACATGATAATCTACGTAGATTATAATCTACGTAGATTACATGATAATATACGTAGATTACATGTTCGTCGATACTCTACATTGAATATGACAGATTCATTTTCATGTTTTATAATGAAGATTATTTGTAAGATATTAGATTTATAATAAATGTAATAGTTATTATATGTTTTTTGTTAAAAAATATTTTGTTTACGATTCACAAGATTAATGATTTTTTTTGTTTAAAAATGTGTTTTTGATATATTTTATGTCAGTTGCATACCAAGTGTTTGATAAAATGTCTAAATAAAATCTTCCTTTTTTGTTTTACTTTGTCTACGACACTCTATGTAGATTATCATATAATCTACGTAGATGATCATGTAATCTACGTAGAATATATCATACTTGACATTCTACACGACATTTTACGTAGATTATATGATAATCTACGTAGATTACATGATAATCTACGTAAATTAACATTAGTATTCATAATCCATGTGGAATGTTATATACAATGATATGTAAGAACACAGTAGCTTATCATGTAACCTACGTAAAATATATGATACTTGACATTCTACACGACATTCTACGTAGATCACATGATAATCTACGTAGAATATGTTCGTTGATACTCTACATAGAATATGACAAATTCATTTTCTATGTTTTATAATGAAGATTATTTGTAAGATATTAGATTTATAACGAATGTAATAGTTATTAGATGGTTTTTGTTAAAAAAGTTTTTGTTTACAATTCACAAGATTAATGGTTTTTTGTTTAAATATGTGTTTTTGGTATATTTTATATCAGTTGCATACCAAGTGTTCGATAAAATGTATAAATGAAATCTTCCTTTTTGTTTCAGTTCGTCTACGACACTCTATGTAGATTGTCATATAATCTATGTAGATTATCATTTAATCTACGTAGAATACATGATACTTGACTAACTACACGACATTTTACGTGGATTAGATGATAATCTACGTAGATTACATGATAATCTACGTAGATTAACATTACTTTTTATAATTTATGTAGAATGTTACATAGAATGATATGTAAAAACACAGTAGATTATCATGTAATCTAAGTAGAATATATATGCTACTTGACATTCTACACGACATTTTATGTAGAATAGATGATAATCTACGTATATTTCATGATAATCTACGTAGATTATCATGTAATCTACGTAGATTACATGATAATCTACATAGAATATGTTCGTCGATACTCTACATTGAATATGACAGATTCATTTTTCATGTTTTATAATGAAGATTATTTGTAAGATATTAGATTTATAACGAATTTAATAGTTATTAGATGTTTTTTTAAAAAAAAATTTCGTTTACGATTCACAAGATTAATGTTTTTTTGTTTAAAAATGTGTTTTTTGTATATTGTAAATCAGTTGCATACCAAGTGTTTGATAAAATGTCTAAATAAAATCTTCCTTTTTTGTTTCAGTTCGTCTACGATACTCTATGTAGATTATCATGTAATTTACGTAGAATATATGATACTTGACATTATACACGACATTCTACGTAGATTAACATTACTATTCATAATCTATGTAGAATGTTACATAGAATGATATGTAAGAACATAGTAGATTATCTTGTAATCTACAGAATATATGGTACTTGACATTCTACACGACATTCTGCGTAGATTACATGATAATCTACGTAGATTACAGATAATAATAATGTTAGTCTACATAAAAATATATAGAATTATATAACATTTTATATAGACACATAATATTTATATATAGAATGCGTTAATTTTTTAACAATTAAATAATTTTCAATATAGAAATTATTTGTTTTTTATAAAATACATTTTTTTACTATAAAAATTAATTCTAATGAAAGAAATAGAAAATGAAAATGAAAAAAAGTAAGAGAGAGAAAGAGAAAAAACAGATTCTTTTTCTTCCAAAAATATATTTTTCACACTTTTTCAAGATTCACTACCATCAAAATTTTAAAAAATTACAAAAATATTATCCAATATATTAGCCGTTGATTCTATTAATCCAAATGCCATAAAAAGTTGTTAAGTTCTCACAATATTTATGGTTCTCAATAGAACCCCTTCCACACACACACACACACACACACACACACACACACACACACATATATATATATATATATATATATATATATATATATATATATATATATATATATATATATATATATATATATATATAGGGTTGAGATCATTGCAGAACCTTAATTTAGTGCAGAACTATAGAACCAATCTAAATCATTGGATTATTATATAACACTAGGGATAAGATGGTAATTATGCAATTAACATTGAATTAATAGTAGCTTGCCAAGTTTGACTGTCCACTTTGACCATTTTTCACTCTTTTAATATCGAAGGTACATGCAGTGTTCATTGTGTGAAATAAACTGTAATTCGACATTGAATGATCTCTATATAATATATTGAATTGAGGTCTACGTAAAAAAAAATTTATGAAAAATAAACACGTAAAATGTTTTCGAAAAAAATATGTCATTACTGTTCTCATTAAATCAACCAACTTTTGACTACTAATTTTGACCATTATTTTGGTTCTGTTAATTTTGAATGTACATGCAGTGTTGCATCGACGTTGAATTATATCGGTCATGCTACATTGCATCGTGGTCTAGGTAATTTTTTTTTTCTTTACGAAAAATAAACGCCTAAAATTTTTTCAAAAAAAATATGTCATTACTGTTCTCCTTAAATCAACCAACTTTTGACTACTAATTTTGACCATTATTTTGGTTCTGTTAATTTTGAATGTACATGCAGTGTTGCATCAACGTTGAATTATATCGGTCATGCTACATTGCATCGTGGTCTGAGTAATTTTTTTTTACGAAAAATAAACGTGTAAAATTATTTTTAAAAAAATTTGTCATTACTGTTCTTATTAAATCAACCAACTTTTAACTACTAATTTTGACCATTATTTTGGTTCTGTTAATTTTGAATGTACATGCAGTGTTGCATCGACGTTAAATTATATCGGTCATGCTACATTGCATCGTGGTCTGGGTAATTTTTTTTTACGAAAAATAAACGCGTAAAATTTTTCAAAAAAAATATGTCATTACTGTTCTCATTAAATCAACCAAATTTTGACTACTAATTTGGACCATTATTTTGCATCTGTTAATTTTGAATGTACATGCAGTGTTGCATCGACGTTGAATTATATCGGGCATGCTAAATTGCATCGTGGTCTGGGTAATTTTTTTTTTACGAAAAATAAACGCGTAAAATTTTTTCAAAAAAAATATGTCATTACTGTTCTCATTAAATCAACCAACTTTTGACTACTAATTTTGACCATTATTTTGGTTCTGTTAAGGGTTTTAGCATCTCTTCTGATAAATCATGAAAGCTAATCAATTCAAGAAACCTCTCCCTCCATTGAACATATTCACCCCTGTATAGAATTGGGGGTTTGGTTTCTGATCCCATTGCTAGAGCGTCTTTTGACATATTTGATTGATATGAAACTGTATATCACAATTGGTATCAGAGCTTTAGGGGTGAAAAAATTTGATTCTGAGATTGAAATTTTTTTTCCGATATTGCTCACTGTTCTTGAACAATTTTTTTACGAAAAACCTTAAAATCACTAAGGGTTTTTAATCTGTTGATCATAGACAGTGAAATTTGGATCGAAGGTAAAGGATCAATAGACGAATCAATTAATTATAAACTTGAATTGATTCACAAAACACAGAAAAAGATCTAGGCAATTTTGTCAAATTTTGAAAAATACAAAGTCGACTACTGTTCTATTGAAAAAGTCCATTCTAGATCTATTTTTGGACAAAGGTGTTTCACAAAAAGTGTTTGTATTCAAAATCCTCACCTTCGATTGCAATTTGAGTGAAAATGGGCAAATTTTTTGATGTAATTTGAATTTCAGACTTGAAAATTCTGAAAATATTAAGAAACTCGAAATACACAGATCATATGTGTCATTCGAGTTGAAGACTTGTGAAAATCGAGTTGACAACTTGTGTCAATCGAGTTGACAACATGTGTCAATCGAGTTGGATATAAAGTTGATTCGAGTTTAAGTGAGATATCATTCGAGTTTGTGAGAAGTTTGAATTTTATTCGTGTTTCAAAGAAGACAAATTCGAGTTTTTCAAAAGACTAATTCGAGTTTCACATAAGAGTTGATCGAGTTTTACTATAAAACTCAAGTATCTAAACATCACTCGAGTTTCCCACCAAAATCATTCGAGATTAAATCCAAACTCATTCGAGTTTAATTCTACACTCATTCGAGTTTAATTACAAACTCATTCGAGATTAATTCCAAACTCATTCGAGTTTAATTCCACACTCATTCGAGTTTAATTACAAACTCATTCGAGTTTCATTCCAAACTCATTCGAGTTTGATTCCAAAGTCATTCGAGTTTAATTACAAACTCATTTGAGTTTCATTTAAAACTCATTCGAGTTTTACACCAAACACATTCGAGTTTCTCATCAAACTCATTCGAGTTTGATCCCAAACTCATTCGAGTTTCACATTACACTCATTCGAGTGTCATACTTAGATCATTCAAGATACATACAAACATTATTTGAGATTTTTGTTGCAATACATCAACATCAAGTCTACTCAGTCTCTGATTCAAGTTGATTATTGTTACTAACAAGTTACTGTGTTGTAGATTTCAGTTGATCATTTCAGTACTAATCTGTGTTTCAAAGTTTGATCAACTTTCAACTGTTGATCAAAATTTTCAATCTCAATCAAAGTTCATCAGATCTTGGACAGTTTCCCATATATCAATCAATATGTCAAAAGACGCTCTAGCAATGGGATAAGAAACCAAACCCCCAATTCTATACAGGGGTGAATATGTTCAATGGAGGAAGAGGTTTCTTGAATTCATTAGTTTTCATGATTTATCAGAAGAGATGCTGAAATCCTTAACAGAAGGACCAGCCACTTTCATGGAAACAATCCCTGGAGTACCAACCGGTAATCCCCCAATTCCACCAAGGACAGTCGAGGTCACCAACCTGACTGAGGCCCAAAAGAAGAGAAAATTAGGGGATAAAACTACCAGGAAGTTACTTCTGATATCAATCCCCAATGATATTTACACATGCCTCACAAACACTGCTAAGTCAATTTGGGATGAAGTGTGTAAACTGATGAGGGGATCTGATAGAGCTGCCACAAACAGGGCTAGAAACAGCCTAATGACGTTTGAAAATTTCAGAGTCCGTGAAGGAGAACTACTGGAAAACACTTACCTAAGGTTTGTGAATTTGGTAAGTGAAATGAAACGAAATGGAGTGACAAAGTCCAATCTGGACATAAATGTCAAATTCCTAAATGTTCTGAATCCTGAATGGGAGAAATATGCTATGATTATCCAGCAAACAAAGGATATTGAAGAAATGGATTTTCATATGATATTTGAGAACCTCAACAACTACCAAGAGGTTGTATTAAGGAAAATATCAGGAAAGAAGAAAGCCGAGAAAGAAACTGCTGATCCATTGGCTCTACTGGCAGAGAAAAAGTACAAATACAAAATGAAAAAGGAGAAAAGAGTCGTAGTCAGCAGTACATCTTCCGAATCAGAATCCTCCGATTCATCTGCTGATTCAGAGATAGAAGAAATGAAAAAGCAGATGGCACTGCTAACAAAAGCATTTCAAAAGAAATTCTACAGAAAGTCAACCAACAATAAGATGCGCTACAAAACAGGCTCGAGGAAAATTGAGAAGAAAGACAAATATGAGAAATCTGGAGAAAGCAGTGGAAAAAAGACTGACAAATATGAAAAGTCAGACAAGTCAGCAAAGAAAGATTCAGAACAGAAATGTTACAACTATGGAAAACCAGGTCATTATGCCCGAGAATGTAGATCCCCAGTAGTCAAAAACTCAGACTACTATACGAGAAAGGCTCTCTTAGCCAAAGAAAAAGAGTCTGGAAAAGCTCTTATGGCGGAGGATGACCACTGGTTGCAGTTATCTGAAGATGAAGATATTCTGGATGAAGATGCTCATATTTGCCTCAAATCAGAGATTTTCAATGAGTCAGAATTGAGTGAATCAGCCTTGATAGCTGAAGATGAAGTATGGGTTGGTTTAAATGAAGAAGAGGATGCAGAAAGACAAGAATCTGAGGAGGAAGAGACAGAAGAAGTTGCATTGATGGCAACTGGCAAAACTGAAGCTGAAAATGATGAAGATTCAGAGTCTGAAAGATCAGATGGTTCAGATAAGCCGGAGGTACATTCTAATTTTGACTCTGATATTGATGAATCATGTATACTAGAAGAAAAACTAACTCATATGGCCTTTATGCTTAAAAAGTTTGAAAAATCTTTAAAGGCGGAAAAGAAAAATGCTCATTTTTTGGAAAACAAACTTCGTAATGAACATAACTTAGTTTTAGACTTTTCCAAAGATAAAGCATTAGCTTTACGAGTAGTTTCAGATTTACAAGATAAGGAAAGAGAACTACAAAGCAATATACTTAATCTTAATCACAATATATCTGATTTACAAGAAAGACTGCGAATAGCAGAATTAGAAGCTTCAAATTTTTCTGTAAAATATCATGCTATTTTTGAAGAACGAACTAAACTTTATGAGAAAATAAAGAAGATGGAAGATGAATTTATCAAAAGAGGGTAAACAGATCAAACAATTTATTTAAATCAACCAAAAGACACAAAATTTTATAATTCTAAATCTGGAATTGGTTGGGAAAATCCAAAGTATCTGACAAAAGCAATATCTAGTTCACCTACATTATATGATGTCAGATACATGAACTTAGGATTAAAAATGGCATTTATGAAAGCCTCTGATGAAGTAGAATCTAGTGAGGAAAGAAAAAGATTACGATCAGACAAAATGCAAAATTCTGGTGATTATACTAGAATAAATGAAACAAGTAATATTCATGATATTAAAGAAGAGTACATTCAAACATATTCTGAAAAGGATTTGTCTGAATTACCTACTCAATCTCAAAAGTTATATCTGCCATATTCAATTTTAGAAAAGATAAATTATGATCTAGAATTGAAGATTAAAAATTTTGAGACAGAGAATGGAACTCTCAAGGCTGAACTAAGAACTATGGAACAAAAGTTGCAAAATCAGCCTAAAAACATAAAGTTGTCTGATCCACAATCCTCAACTTCTCTAGATTCTATAAATTCAGAAAAGGAATTTGATCTGTACATGCACTCTGACTTTAATTCATTAGAGAAAATGTTTGGTAAAATTGATGAATTTATCAAACCTTTGCATAACAAACAATCAAATGATAATAAAGAACCTGTTAAAATTCTGTAAAGAATTTCTACAGCTTCTTTAAAATCATCTGAAAATTCACCATTATTACAACAAAAGAAGGAGAAAACAAAAGTTATTGGTAATACTCCTAACTTTGAAAAAGGTGAATCATCTTCATCAGTGGACTCAATTGCACTTAAAGTCCAATCTTCAAAAGGTATGAGAAATTTACAGAAGAAACAAGTATCTAAATCTACTAATTCTCATATTTCTTTTATGTCAGATATCATTGTAAACGGTTCGAGAAAACAAGTTTGGAGAAAGAAGAAAAGAGAACAGAAAAACAAGAGTATAAAACAAGAGTGGCGCGTGAAGGACAAAATTGTTACAGATAGAAATAGCAACATTGAACATTCATTATGTAATAATAAACTTGTTAATAATTCTTTTATAAAGTTTTCAAGAACGGACTTAATTGCTTTGAATTATTGTGCTTGTAAGCCTTCAATTGTTAAATCTAATAAGCTCGTCTGGCAACCGAAGAAAAAGGACTCATTTTATGAACAGAAAAAGGTTCCACAGAAAAGAATTTCAAAAACAATTCCACCACGAATTGTACAAAAGTGGAAACCTAAAAGAACAGTTCAAAAGTGGGTACCTAAAACAACATCAAATGATAAGCTAAAAGCCATATATGTTAGGAAAACAAATAATACTTTGCATGAATTACCTAAAACAAAAGTACCCAACTACAAGTGGGTACCTCATGTGCTACTTCGTCTTATAGGTAAACCTTGTCTGGTATCTTGACTCCGGATGTTCCAAGCATATGACCGGACAAAGAGACACACTCACGGACTTTGTAGAAAAGTTCTGTGGGACAGTCAGATTTGGAAATGATCAGTTTTGTCCGATCAAAGGATACGGAAGTCTCAAATACGACAAAATTACCATCCAAAAGGTTTTCTATGTTGATGGTCTTGGACACAATTTGTTTAGTATTGGACAGTTGTGTGATAAAGGTTTAGAAGTCAATTTCAAAGTCAATCGGTGCAGCATCAGATCCGGAGAAGGAAAGGAAATATTGGCAGGAAACAGGAAAACCAATTTGTACTCCATTGATTTAGCCTCGATTAATCTGAAGAAAGATGTCTGCTTAATGTCAAAAGCTACATCTAAAATAGCATGGTTGTGGCATCATCGCCTTTCACATCTGAACTTCAATGAGTTAACCAACCTAGCAAAAGGAGGGTTAGTTAAAGGGCTGCCAACTCTCAAATACCAAAAGGAGCAGTTGTGTGCCGCATGTGAAAAAGGAAAAATGACAAGAGCTACACACAAATCCAAAACTGAACACTCATCCACGAGAGCACTGGAATTACTGCATATGGATTTGTGTGGACCAATGAGAGTACAAAGCATTAATAAGAAACGATATGTATTGGTGATAGTTGATGACTATTCACGATACACATGGGTTTTCTTCCTGAGGTCCAAATCGGATGCAACCGAAACTATAATAGACTTCATCCGGAAAATACAAGTGAAGTTGCAACTCACATATCAAACAATCCGCTCAGATAACGGAACAGAATTCAAGAACAAATCGCTTGACTCATATTTGAATTCTATAGGAATTACACATCAGTTTTCAGCTGCTCGAACTCCACAACAAAATGCTGGCATATTCAATTACCGTTATTCTTATGGGCAGAAGCAGTTGCAACAGCTTGTTTCACACAAAATCGTTCAATCATAAATAAGAGATTCGGAAAGACTCCTTATGAATTGATTAATAAACGAATACCTAATATTAAATTTTTCCATGTCTTTGGTTGCAGATGCTCTATTCTAAACGACAAAGATAATCTTGGAAAGTTTAATCAAAAGGCAGATGAAGGAATATTCATCGGATATTCAAAGGAGTCGGTTGCCTTCCGTGTGTACAACAAGAGAACCAAGACAGTCAACGAGAGCGTGAATGTCAAATTTGATGAAGGAGTGGTAATGGCTTCTGAACACACCAGTTCAGGACCCGAACCTCAAACGCAGACTTCATTGGAGTCATCTGAACAAAATGCTGAACACTCAGAATTACATAAGTTGTTTGAGAATTTTTACGAAGACTATTTTGAAAAGCCCAAAACTAATGTTCTAAATTTGGTGCCTGACAGGATTACTGAAAATCCAGTCGTAGTCTCTGATCTTTCTCAACAACAAGTTTCAGATGAAACTGGAGAAGCATCAACAGCAAATGTGCAGTCGACAACTGAGATTGTACAACCCATTGAACCTCCAAATTCTTCTGAAACCCCCATAACTTCTGAATATTCAGAAGCTCCTACCTCAGATGTCCCACCTAGTACATCTGAAGTAACTCCCCAACCAACATATCTAGATCGTAATCCCAATCAAGACCAAATAGAACCGTTTCCACATACTTTTAAGTGGACAAGAAATCACCCAATTGAAAACATTATTGGTGATCCATCCGCGTCAGTCCAAACCAGAAGGGCCACCATAAATGAATGTCTATTTCCAAATTTTCTAAGTAAAATAGAGCCCAAGAATGTAAAAGAAGCACTTCTGGACGCTGATTGGATTATGGCAATGCAAGAAGAACTGAACCAGTTCGAACGGTTAAAGGTCTGGAGACTTGTTGAGCGCCCAAAAGACAAATCCATAATAGGCACGAAATGGATCTTTAAAAACAAAAAGGATGAACATGGAGTAATCATTCGGAATAAAGCTCGTCTCGTTGCCAAAGGATACAGCCAACAAGAAGGGATTGACTACGATGAAACGTTTGCACCAGTTGCGAATCGAAGCGATTAGAATGTTTTTAGCTTTTGCCGCTCATAAAAACTTTACAGTTTATCAAATGGATGTTAAAACTGCGTTTTTAAAAGGGGAACTAACAGATGAAGTATATACATATCAGCCCGAAGGTTTTACTGATCCTTTGAGACCTGATCATGTATATATTTTAGATAAGTCACTGTATGGCCTTAAACAAGCACCGCGTGCTTGGTATGATGCACTTTCAACATATCTGTTGAAATGTGGATTTAAAAAAGGTGCAGTTGACACAACCCTGTTTATAAAACGTCAGGGGCTGGATATCATAGTTATACAAATATATGTAGATGACATAATATTTGGGTCTACAAATCCAGAATTTTATAAGAAATTCGCCTTTTTAATGTCCCAAAAATTCGAAATGAGCATAATGGGCGAAATAAATTTTTTCTTAGGATTACAAGTAAAACAATTAGCTGATGGTATTTTTATCAATCAGTCAAAATATATACAAGACATGTTAAAGAAATTTAACATGGTCAACAGTACTCCTATAAAAACTCCCATGGCTCCGGATTCAAAGTCAAAACTCGATGAGGACATTTCGGGGAAACCTGTAGATGTAACTCACTATCGAGGTATAATTGGGTCATTAATGTACTTAACAGCTAGTAGACCAGATATTATGTTTGCTACATGTGTCTGTGCAAGATATCAGGCGAATCCTAAAGAATCACATTTAACAGCTGCGAAAAGAATTCTAAGATATCTCAAAGGAACTCCAAATCTTGGTTTGTGGTATCCTAGAGAATCTTCGTTTAATCTAACTGCTTTTTCTGACCCTGATCACGCAGATGATAAGACGGACAGAAAAAGTACGTCTGGAGCAGTACAGTTCTTAGGTGACAAACCCGTATGCTGGTCATCCAAGAAACAACATTGCGTCTCATTGTCTACAGCTGAAGCAGAGTACGTTGTTGTATCTTCTTGCTGTTCTCAGGTGTTGTGGATGAAGAGCCAACTGCGCGATTACGGGTTTACACCAAAGAAAATACCAATCTACCGTGATTCTCAGAGCGCAATAGCTATTGCATCAAATCCGGTGCAACATTCAAAAACAAAACACATTGACATTCGGTATCATTTTATAAAAGAGCATGTAGAAAATGGAAATATAGAATTATATTTTGTGCCTACTGAATATCAACTAGCTGATTTGTTTACCAAAGCGTTAGATGAAAAACGGTTTAATTTTTTGGTATACAAATTAGGTATGTTGAATCGTTAAGATTTAATAATTCAGTAGTTTCAATTTATAATTTTAAAATTTTCATTTTTTATTGATTTTAGTCTGATGTTAAATTCTTGAATCTTAAAGAGTTAATATTCTTTGGAATTTAACAAGATCTGGATTGTCATGTGCAGGGGGAGCGGAAAATAAATTTGTCTGATTTTGAGTAAATCTAATAAAATTTATCTGATATTTTGTAGGGGGAGCTGAGCTGAGAAAAAGAATACACATTTGAGGGGAGCAGAATTCTGAACTTAAAGAGGGAGAATTTTAAATTTTTTTTTTCAATTTATGTTGATTTTTTTTTGTTTTTTTTTTTGTATTTTCAATTTTTTTTTGTTTAAATCTGTTTTTGGAATTTTTTTTATCAGAAATTTTTTTGTTGTTTTTGTTGTTGTTTTATTTGTTTTTGTTGTTTTGATTGGGTTGAAAATTTTTTTTGACACAATAGAAGGTGGGTGTTTTTAAATGGACCTTTCTTGGATTAATGAGAATTCAAATATGGGCCGGTGTTTTTTTTTTTTAAATAAAACATGGGCCGGTTCATAATCTCTATAAATTTGAAATTTCAATTTCAAATTCGCTTTTTCAGATATTAGAATATTCATCATCTTCTCCAAAGAGTTTCTTCATCTTTAAGAAACCGAAAACACACACACCTTCGAAAGCTTCAAGAAA
Organism: Centrapalus pauciflorus; assembly: GCA_020465985.1. Classification (NCBI taxonomy): domain Eukaryota; kingdom Viridiplantae; phylum Streptophyta; class Magnoliopsida; order Asterales; family Asteraceae; genus Centrapalus; species Centrapalus pauciflorus. Next base: position 86,801 of record JAANYP010000583.1, on the reverse strand, counting down.
GAATTTCAATTCATTGTGAGTAAAAACATTTGTTTCTTTCATTTTTATATTCTTTATTTCTCAATAAAAGCATCTATCTGTGAATGTTCGTGTTTACGTTCGTATTTTGGGTTTTTCAGTGTTCATGGTGTTTATCTGTATGTGTTCATAAATCTGAAATTAAATGTGTGGCCTGATTTGGTTTATCAATGTGAACATGAATATGAAATTTCATGATTCAAAACAAACCACACAAACAAGAAATTTAGATTTAAGTGTCAAAAACTTTCGTGTTCTTCTTGTTACTGAAACTTGAATTTTTGATAGCTTAAATGTTGTTTTTAATCAAACTTCAGTAAAACAAAATTGTTTAAAATTGATTTTCGAGGGGGATACAAGTTTTAAATCACTGAAAAACTACAAGGAATTAATTTTTGATTTTTCAGTGTATAGAGGACTTGAAATAAATACATAAAGAACTTCTCGAATAAAGGCTTCATTCGAGAAGGTCTAAGACTCATTCGAGAAGGTCTAAGACTCATTCGAGTTGAATCAAACGATATTTGAGAAAGTCCAAGAGTCATTCGAGTTGCTTTCAATGATACTCGACAAAGACCAAGAGTCATTCGATTTGAATACCATGTGACTCGAGAAAGTTCAAGAGTCAATCGAGTTGAATGAAAAATTATTCGAGAAACTTTATATGTGATTTGAGTTGACTAAGTTTGTTGGACTTAGAAAATTTCGAAACTTAAGTCTCGATTGATACATAGTCCGAGAACACTTATATTTTATTCGAGTTGGGGTAATGTTGATATCGAGAAAGTTCCTTCTTCATACGAGTTGAGTGTTAGACATAATAGAGATGGTCCATATACTCTCATGTTTTATTCGAGTTTAACACTTGTTTCATTCGAGTTTAACATGTATTTCATTCGAGTTGGACAAATTGATCATTCGAGAAACTTCAAGACTTATTCGAGTTGCATCAAGAACTATTCGAGTTGTTTCATGTTTTATTCGAGTTTCATACATATGTAATTCGAGTTGATTATAGTCTTATTCGAGTTGATTCATAGACTAAGCTGAGTTGGTTCAAGAATCCTTCGAGTTGTTTAATATATCATTCGAGTTTGATGAAGTTTCATTCGAGATTAAATGAAATTTTTTTCTAAGTGTTGAATTTTTAATGTTTTAAGAAAAATGTCACATTTTTTCAAGAAATTATTATAAAGTTGTAATTTTCTAACATTGGTCTCTAAACGATTGACTCTGGAGTCCTGTCAATAATAGTTTATTATTGTCTGGAATCCCGATGCCTTAAACAGAAACTCACAACTTTTTATAAGATCTGATGAAATGTTACAATTTTTCTACTTTAAAGGAGTTCATTTGTTTAACTATCTTGACTAACATGATGTTTATTTGGTTACAGGTGTTCAAATGGCATCTCCAATGCAGTCTCAGAATTCCAATTCATCTGATTCCCATTCATCATCCAATCATACTCTCGTATCCACACCTGTTCATTCAACTTCTGTTGCCCATCCCTCACCTTCATATATCATCTCAGATAACCAATTGGTTAAACCTAAACATTGCCTACCTTTTAGAGATAATAACCATTGTTTGGATACCAAGGTTATCAAAGTCAGTCATCCTATCATAGTTGACATTCTCAAAGGCCATCTGTTAGGTTATACTAGCTTCAATATAAACCATCTATCCCACAGGTCTACCTACAACAATTTTGGCACACAGTCAAATTTGTTCCCGCTGATGGCAATCACCACTTCAAAGTAACGATAGACCAATTCAAAACCAAAATCACTCTAGCCAGACTTCGTCACAACCTATTTCTTCCAAGACGTATAGACACAGTTAACTTTCCCGAGTTGGCTGATTTTGAAGATTTTGTGTCGGATGAGGAGCTAGTTCATGATTTGATTTGCCTGGGCTACTCAAAGCCACTACCAAAGAGCTCCAAATTTCATAGAAATGGTTTGAATGGGGAATGGTACACCCTATTTGGCATTATCAATAGGTGTATGACTTCTAAGCACACAGGCATCGACAGATGTAGTATTCATTGTCTACGGATCTTTCATGGAATCGCGTTTAACAAGCATTATGATTATGCTCAGTGCATCTGGGAGGACTTAAAGGAGATTGTTCTTGCCAAAACAACAAATAGAGCAAGAAAGTTTGTTCCGCTCCAGAGGTTCATCCAAATTCTCATCCGAGGAATTTTACGAGCAAATGAAAATATTCCGAAGCAAGCAAATTCACAGCGATATCCAGATTATGTGATGATGAGTTTACACGAAGTGCCGGATTCTCCAAATGCAAATATCATGTCGATCCCGGAGTCGTTGTTAAAATATGCAGATCAAGAGAGTGAGCAGGTGAGATTATATAGGATAGATCATGCTCCAATAGAGACCCAGGAGCCGGGATCTCTTACCCAAGGAGCCTTAGGAAGAGAGGAACCTCAGCACGGGGCTGAAGTTCAGGGTGACCAACCTGTGAGTGAGGGAGATGACGTTGTAAGGAGAGGTGAGGAAGAGGTTCAGAAATCTGATTCCGAGAGAGCTTTGTCGGATATTCAAGAAGAAGAAGGTGAAGGTGATGATAATGATGATGATGATGATGGTGCTGATGGAGGTGATCATCATGAGGGAGGAAGTCTGATGATAGATATAATAAGTATTGCTGAAGAGAGTGTGAGGGATACCTTAAACCTAGAAAGCCGGAGTATAACCACATCTGCTGTTAGCTCTCCTATGAGAGTTAGCATTGAAGAAGTCAGTATCCCACTGACGACTGCACACCCAACCATCCACTCAGTCTCCTCTCAACAGGAGATTGTTTCAATTGAGCACCGGGATGAACCATATAGTCTATCCGAGAGTCATTTGGACTTGATGGATATTGAAACAAGTACACAGCTGCCCGAGTGTACGACATCAATTCAATCACTGAGTATAGATCCTATACAGCCTAGGACACTCGAGTCAACTTCATCTGTTGAAGTCAGTGTGGTTGAACTTCGTGTTCCCACTGGAACATCCTCAGCAACGGAAGCATTTGTTGTTCCGTCGCTTGAAGAGGGGGGAAGTCCAGTCAGAGCGACTACATTGCCAACTCTGAGTACGGGCCACACAGACGTACTTTTCACAAGTTCGACTATCGTGACAACTGGAAGTCTACGTGACCCAGTGGTGACTCTATCCCCTTTTGTAATGGAATCTACATTGAATCAAGCGTTAAATGCAGCTGTTGCTGGGGTGAATACGCATGTATCTGCTCAGTTGTCTGAGGTGATGGCACAGATGTCGAACATTCACATGTTGCAGAGGAATCGATGAAGCAATCTGAGTCAAATCAAGCAATCAAAGAATTAAAGGAAGAATTGAAAGAGTTTGTGTTTGAACAATTTGATGAAATGCGAGAGCACATGATAAGTTTGGAAAGCACGGTGATTACTGCGTTGGGCAATTTATCAGAAAGGGTTGCAGCAGTTGAAGAAACATGTAAGGCTCAAGCTTCCTCATCCAAAAGGAAACATGATGAGCATGATGAGGACTCCGATGATGCTCCTCATGAGGGGGAGAAGAGGAGAAAGCTTGATGAGTCTACACCTGGGGTTTTGATGATAACCTACCCAGAAAAAGAAGCTGAAGTTAAAGAGAGAGAAGCCGGGGGCACAAAAGAATCGGCTGGTGAACAAAGTGAGCTGTGATTGATTCTTTATGAAGATGTTCCAGTTCCTTTGAACATTCAGTCTGATATTTACAATTTTGAAGAATATAATGATTCTGATGACGATGTTCAAGTTAGGCATCAAGAGTTGAGTATTCAAGGAGTAGAAGAAGAGAGAGAGGAATACATTGAAGTTTCTGAAGATGATGATGTAATTACTTTAACTGATATTGATTTTAGAGCAGAAAGGATTGAAGAGGAAGAAGGATTAGTTCAGGAGATCTTGAAAGATACTGTATCGACACCAACGGCTGAAAAGCCTGAGGTGGTTATTTAAGTTAAGGAAGAAGCTGAAGAATTTCCGGTGGAAAATGTGGTTATTCAAGAAAGGATGGTGTTAAATGAAGTTGAGGTGATGGAAAGATTCTTCAATGAATATGTGCTTGCGGATGAGTCTCAAAAGCAACATAGACTCAGATTTGAAGCACAACAAGCCGTTCAAAGGGAAATTCAAGACATGCTTACACTGTTGAACAAAGATGAGATCGGTAAGAAAAAAGTAAAGAAACTTGAGCTTCCAGAGAATAGATCAGCAGAATTTATCAGAAAAAGGAACAAGATGCCATACATCGAAGATATTCTTGAAAAATGAATATTTTGCAAGAAACAAGCACCATGTTCTTTTCTCAAGTTATTTAGAGTTGAGCCGAACATGCCAAATCTGGTCAACTATGCCAGCTTTCTGAGAAATAAGACACAAGAAGTTGAGAAAGTTAAGAGTGAGTTCAGGATAGTTGATCTGGTGAAAATAGAAAAGGACAGATTTGTTAAGATTTTCTATCCGACGTTCACTGTTACTAGAGCTGATGGAAACACTTATACGTTCACAGATCGGATATGTTCAATATGCACCTGGTCGACATTGAAGATCTATTTGATGAATTGTGCAGAAACAAAAGAAATGAACACTGCAGATTTGCACTTAAGACACTTTTTCACTTCATGCATACCAAATTGGTATTGATGTCAGTGCAAGATCTACAGATAGGTGTTGAACGAGGTATGAGGAAGATAAACATGACAGCTCCTCACAGAGTTATCAAGTTTGCTGGAGAATTGAAAGAATTCCAAGTTATCATGGTAAAGCATCCAGCTGTTATGTACAGAGATAGAAATAAGAAGCTAAGAGCTATGAGAAGTGTAGAACTGAACAAATTTTCAGATGGGACTCTGAACAAAGTTTTGAGTGGTTTAAAAGGAAAGCTTGCAGCTGATAAAAAGAGAAAGACGAAGAAAGGAGCTCTATCTGTGAATGACCGAAGACTCATGGTTGAGTTCATTTCAAGGATTGAATGGAGGCTCTCGGATCATAAAAGCATTAGAAGATTTGAACAAAAGCTTGGTTTGTCAATTTAAAGACTTTGCTCTTTCCATCAAAGGGGGAGAATGTTAGATTGTATTTTAATTGATGGAAAACAAAGTCTAGGGGTTGTTTTGTATTTCTTCTATAGTTGTGAAATATGTATATAAATAGTAGGTTTGACTTTCAATAGAATATAGATCTCTGACCTTTCACTTTTTGTACGGAAGAAAACGGTTACTGACTTTGGATTATTCTCTCAGCTTTTGTAATCGACATTCTCTACTATTGAATCATTCGGTTAGTTTTGATTACTGAATTGTTATTGTTCTTGATTTGTTATTTGATTGATATGAAACTGTAAATCACATAAGCACGTAAAATTTTTTCGAAAAAATATGTCATTACTGTTCTCATTAAATCAACCAACTTTTCACTACTAATTTTGACCATTATTTTGGTTCTGTTAATTTTGAATGTACATGCAGTGTTGCATTGACGTTGAATATACGATATCAAGTGTTCATTCGACATTGAATGATACCGATCATTCTACATTGCATCGTGGTCTGGGTAATTTTTTTTACGAAAAATAAACACGTAAATTTTTTTTGAAAAAAATATATCATGCCCGGTCTCGTTTTAAAGAGTATAAAATTCTCGTTTTTGTGGTATAATTTTTTTGATTTAGCAATTAATCATATTAATGTTATTTTAATTTAAAAAAAATGATATTTATTTTACTAATGCCAATCTTTTTGCTATTTCCAATCTATTCCTTTTTTACCCCTCAAAGAATTAAATAATCACTAATGCCAATCTTTTTTTTCACTAATTCCAAACTTTATGGTTTTAATCAAGACCATTAGATTAATCTAATCTATGGACGATATTGGTTCTACGGTTCTACACTAAATTTAGGTTCTGCAATGATCCCATATCTCTCTCTCTCTCTCTCTCTCTCTCTCTCTATATATATATATATATATATATATATATATATATATATATATATATATATATATATATATATATATATATATATATATATATATATATATATGTATGTATGTAACTATGTATATATGTATATATAGATAGATAGAGTTGGGATCACATAAGAACCCTACAATTCCGTGAGAACGTGAGAATCCTCCAAAATGCACAAATTTATAACAAATTTAAAAATTAAATTTATAACTTAAAACCATTATTGGTTTTCAATATTAATAAATATTATAATCTAACATTAAAATTACCTTTAAAAATTAAATTTCATCAAAATTTACACTAAATGCACAAATTTGAACATTAAATGCACAAATTTTGTAAAATGAATGAATTCATATATAAAGTTGACAAATTTATCATGATATGTGTAAATTTTTATATCAAATGCATAAATTTATCAAATGTATAAATTTTAACATTAAATGCATGATTTTATAAATTAAATGCACAAATTTTAGAGTGGTTCTCACGTTCTCACGGTAACGAGGGTTCTTACCGGAACCCAACCCTATATATATATATATATATATATATATATATATATATATATATATATATATATATATATATATATATATATATATATATATATATATATATATATATGTATGTATATATATATATATTGAGGTTCTATGGGGCACCATATGCATCGGGAACCAAAAGGGAACCAAAAATGCATTAAGGGCGTTTTAGGAATGCTAAACTTGTAATTTATATTTAATTATAATTAAAATATATTTTAGAAACATTTAAAATAGAAGGAATTAATTTAGGTAATTAAATCATTAAATTAACAAAATAACAAACATTCCATTTATCCCTCCCACATTCTCTCCCTCACCCTTATCTCTCTCCCCCTCTCTCTAAATCCGGCGGCCGGCCACCACCCCCTCTCCCGGCGGCCACCACCCCATTGCCACCCCTCTATCTAAAGTCGGCGACCACCACCCCATGCATAGCAGCCGGTTCACGGTGCAGTTTAATGAAAATGATGATCACCCTTATCTCTCTCCTCCTTTCTCTAAAGCCGGCGGCCACCACCCCCTCTCTCGGTGGCCGCCACCCCATTGGCATCCCTCTCTCTAAAGTCGGCGGCCACCGCCCCATGCATAGCAGTCAGTTCATGGTGCCATTTTAATGAAGATGATGATGATTTCGCAATGATAATGATGGAATGATATCGTTTAAAGGTATAGTTGTTTTTTTAATGCATTTTCTTTATGGAAATTTTTGAAAGATTAATTGTGTTTATCCGATGTTTATGGAAGACGAATCTGATGCATCATGATTTTTTATGAATCCGATGAAGATGCATTATCTTGGATGAATATGGCCGAGATGCATCACGAATAAAGATGTATCGTGTTTTTTTATGGCCGAGATGCAATAGGATGAGGATGCATCGTGTTTTTTATGAATCAAATGAAGATGCATCGTGATTTTTGATGAATCAAATAAAGATGCATCGTGTTTTGAAGATAAATCCGATGAAAATGCATCACCATTTTGATGATGAATGATGGTGGGACGAAGAAGATGTTGAATATGACCGAAAATGAGGATGAAGAAACCGAGATGCATCACGAATTGAAGGATAAATATTAGATGCATCGACATCAAATCTTTTTTTTTTTTTAATTTGTTTAGATTTTGTAATTTTGGAAGTGTATCAATTAATATTAATTAGCATTTATTGTTTAGATATTGATTGAATATTTAATTAATATAAAATTAAATTTTATTTGACTAGCCATATTTATTATTCCTAAAATACCCCTATGCATACCAAATAGATGCATCGCGTGATGCATCAATGATCATTTAATCTAAGGGTTGTGGTTGGTTCTTTTTTTGATTCCCGATGCATATGCTGCCCCATAGAACCTGGCCCTATATATATATATATATATATATATATATATATATATATATATATATATATATATATATATATAGAGAGAGAGAGAGAGTCAGGTTCAAATAAGTACCTCTCGAAATCAAGTGCACCCGAAGGTACCAACCTTAAAACACTTTTTAATTTTTTTTTTCACATAACCATGTTTAATTTAATGTTATACGCATGATATATGAATTTCACACAGATTTACACTTTTTGTGTCCTTAAAAATTATGTGAATGCTAAACGCATATTTATATGAATGGTCATCCATGTGAATGGTGTGAATGACCATTCACGTAATCTTTTTTTACCATTCACAAGATTTATGATGTTGCCACTTTTGAAAAAAAGTCTTATAATATTGTCTTATACATGTCTATTCAAAAATAATATATGTAAATGATCATTCACATTAGGGTACGCTGGAATCTCATAGATACGCTGATGAAAATGGCTATATATATATATATATATATATATATATATATATATATATATATATATATATATATATATATATATATATATATATATATATATATATATATATATATATATATATATATATATATATATATGATATATACACATATATGTATATATGATATATACATATATATATATACATATATACGTATATATATATATGTATATATGTGTATATATATATATATATATATATATATATATATATATATATATATATATATATATATATATATATATATATATATAGAGAGAGAGAGAGAGAGAGAGTCAGGTTCAAAAAAGTACCTCTCGAAATCAAGTGCACCCGAAGGTACCAACCTTAAAAAACTTTTTTTAAATTTTTTTTCTCATAACCATGTTTAATTTAATGTTATACACATGATATATGAATTTCACATACATTCACACTTTCTGTGTCCTTAAAAATTATGTGAATGCTCAATGCATATTTATGTGAATGGTCATCCATGTGAATGGTCATTTCAGACAATGTGAATGGTGTGAATGACCATTCACATGACCATTCACAAGATTTATGATGTTGCTCCTTTTGAAAAAAAAAGTCTTATAATGTTGTCTTATACATGTCTATTCAAAAAAAATATATGTGAATGACCATTCACATTAGGGTACGCTGGAATCTATAGGTACGCTGATGAACCTGATTCTATATATATATATATATATATATATATATATATATATATATATATATATATGTGTGTGTGTGTGTGTGTGTGTGTGTGTGTGTGTGTGTGTGTGTGTGTAATATATAAAAAGATTATAGCAAAAGTAAAAGGAATGAAAAAGCAAAAGAAATAGAAAAGTTACAAAAGAATTTCGTAAATGGTCCGTGAGTGTTAAAATTACAAAAAATGTCCCTGAAGATAACTGACCATTTAACGGAAGTTAGTTTTAGGGACCAAAATCGAACAGGTTTTTATTTTAAGGTACTATATATGTACTTAGTTTGCAATAGGGACGAAAAACGTAAATTATATGAAACCATAGGGACCATTTATGTAATTTACTCTAATATTTAAATTAAGTTAGATTTAAGAGTAAATTACAAAAATTGTCCATGTGGTTTGCATAAAATTTTGCCCTAGTCCCTGTGGTTTCAATTTTGTATAAACGGTCCTTATTTACATTATTTAGAGTTAATTACAAAAATGGTCTCTGTGGTTTGTATCAAATTTTGGATTTGGTCCATGAACTTTTAATTTTGCAAAATTGGTCATAATCATCAATGTTTACTTTCAAGATTGGTCCCTTATCCATTAACTTTAATTAAAATACCCATTGTGCCCTTTTTTATTGTTAGGCACAAAAAGGCCTCAGTCAAACCTATTCTGCATCTAAGGGGGAGATTCTTAATCAAACCTGTTGATGCATTTGAAGATTGAATTTAAGGCCTGTTATATGCCTTATTGAGACCTGAAAATGATTTGCAATATCATTCCAAAGCTGTTCTATATGTTGCATGTGTTGCAACAAAGACAATTTGTCCAAGCTGTTCAGTCTGCTGAACAGGCTGGACATAAACTATCTACGCTGCTCTACACTAGTGAGCAGCTTGGGCAGTTTACAAGTGTTCTGTTCTTTGTGAACAGAACATGTTCTTTGTGAACAGGCTAAAAACTTTATGGAATATGTTTCCAAGTCCTCATGTATTGTTTTTGACAACAAGATCAGTTTACAAAGTCGAAGACAAAGTGGAAATCAGAACTGCTCAGCCTGCCCACGCTGTTCTGTTACGTGAAGTCAAAAGGATATTTGAAAAGGGTGACAGACCTTTTCTTATATTAAAATAGGCCTTTACAAAGGAAGAAAGACACAAAGTTGACATTCCTTATTTGGTTAAAGCTAATGCAACAGTAGACAAAAAGAAAAGACAAAAGTTCTGCCCACATGAAGACAAGTTTGCTTTTCAGAATGTGCAGAAAAGTTTATGTTGTCTTTTCAACAAGACTTTCCCTTTTTACTTTCGTCCAATGAAGAAGCTTAACTTAGATCCTCTGAGTGGGTATAAAAAGAAACTTCCAAGGATTAAAAAAAAGCCAAAAAGCTAAGTGCTGAAACCAAGAGTGAACGTGCATTCAAGTGTGTTTTTCATGCATGCAAGTCTGCTTGAATAAAACAGTGCTTAGTGTCTAAGCTGTTCTTGTTCAAGTTGTTCCTCCGAGTCTTGTAAACAAAGTGAGTGATTTTAGTGAGTGTATTCATTGTAACTAGTTTAAGTCTGTCTTAAACTAGTTAAACATACTGTTGTATCTGTCATCTCAGCTTGAACCTTTCCGCATTCAAGCTAGTTTGTAATTAAAATTTGTTGATAATACATACAAACATTGAGAAAATTGTGTGTAGTTTTTAAATTGTTGTATTCACCCCCCCTCTACAGCTTAAGGCTATATACTTGGGATATCTTTTGGGACCTACAACTGGTATCAGAGCAGTTTAGAGTGTGTGTCATTCTAGATCTCTCATTCTCCCAAAGTTTCCATAGACAACAGTGCTGCAAGTTCCTCATACTATGACAATGGCTCAATGGGCAAACCTCCAAAGTTCAATCATCAGAACTTTTCTGGTTGGAAGTGCAGAATGATTCTCTACTTAGAGAATCTGGATGTGCAACTACCAGAGATTGTAATGGAGGGTCCCTATGTGCCAACCTCTGTTACAACTATAACTCCTGCTGTTGAAGGAGCTACTCCTGAAATCAGAACATTTGAGAAAGCAAAAGCTCAATGGTCTGATGAAGACAAAAGACTGGTGGCTCTTGATGCAAAGGCCAGAAATAACCTGGTCATCTCTCTGCCTGATGATGTGTTCAAACAGGTTGAGAAGATGAAGACTGCAAAGGAGATGTGGGATACTTTGTGTACCGTCTATGATGGACCCACAATCACACTAGACAACAGGATTAATAATCTTGTTAGACAGTATGAACTCTTCTTTGCAAAACCAAAGGAGACTCTCACTGAAACCTATACCAGGTTTACTGCTCTTGTAAATGATCTCAAAGCTGTTGGGATCACTAAGGACAGCCTGACTTTGGTAAACAATTTCTTAGACGTCCTGCCTGAAGAATGGAATTATTTTTCTACAATCTTAAGAAATTCAGGTACCATCAGAAGTATGGATCTTGTTAACCTATATGGATCCTTACTGAATGATGAGCAGTCAAGGCAACAGAAGAGAAATGCCTTGGAAATATCTAAGAAAGGTGCAGCCTTTGTGGCCAGTGTGAAACAACCTGCAAGTCAAGTGAGTGCTGTGTTCACTCAACCTGATCAACAGGCTGATGATAAGGAGGAAATGTCTGATGAGGAAGACAATGCAGATCTTGCTGAACTGGATGATGAGCAAATGATAACCATGCTTGTCAAAAGGTTCAACAAGAAAAGGTTTGGAAGAACATGCTGCAGGGAAGCTCAAATGCTGTTAAAAAGAAGGCATTTGATAAGACCAAAGCTGAGTGCTTCAAATGTGGCAAAACTGGCCATATAGCTTCTGACTGTGTGTCAAAAGCTGTTGGTCAATCATCCAAACCACACAAGACAAACAAGGATGATGGCTATAGGGTTAAGTACCTTGTGGCTATGGCTAAGCTGAGGAAGTTGGAAAACTTAGTGGTTTCCAACCGGCAAAAGGGACTCATGGCAGAGACTTGTGACTGGGAGGAGTCTGATTCATCATCTGATGAAGAAGACAATCACTGTCTGATGGCCAACACTGATGTCCCATCAACAAGCAACTTCAAACAGGATCTGGCTGAAGCTGAAGCTTTTAGCAGCTTGGAGAACTGGAACCCTACAATGATGTATAAGGTACAAAATTTTATGGATTACAGTTCTGAAGAAAAAGTTAAAATGTTTGAATATATGCTTGTTGATCTGATAGCTGCTGTTGAGAAGCATACTGTTTTATTATCTGAAATCTCTAAGCTTAAAACTGATCTTGAAACAAAATCCAGTAAACTGGACAGTTTCCATAAGTTGGAAACTGAGCTTGATGAATTAAAACACATCAATTCCATTTTACTGGAAGAGAAGAGAGAAACAGATATAAAACATGCTAAGCTTCAAAAGATAGTTGACTCTTGGTGCCAATCTGCACAAAAAGTCAGCCACTGCATAAGTCAGCAGATTCCTGCACAAATCCAAGCCTATCTTGGAGGGGATCTTGACACAGCAGCTTCCATTGTTGAGGTTAATAATTTGAAAGCAGACTTGTCCACTCTTGGTGAGCTTCCAAATACTTTTATTCAAAAAGTAAATGGTAAATTAATCTCAACAAACAGGTTTGTCAGGCCTCAAAACACTGACAGCTCGTGTGAACCTAGCACAAAAGCTGCTGATGAAATAAGTTTTCCATCAAATCAGCTTGCTAAGTGTTCTGCTAATTCACACAAGAAAAAGAAAGGAAAGCATGTCCAAACTGCAGCTGTGGACACCAAGCCTATTGACAAAACAGGCTTTGGGCCTAAAGCTGATGTAAAAAGGCATACTAATCCTTTTAATGCTGAACATTTTGAAAAGAAGTTTTCAAAAGGTAAGCAGTCTGCTTTTAACAAGGGTAAGTCTCATGTTGAAGGCAAACCTGCTGTGATTTCAAATAAGTTTTCTAATCATAGTGGTACGCTGGTTTTAAATGAAAATAAGTTTTTCAAAACCAAAAATAATGATTATGTTGATTGGCAACATCAATCACATCTCAGGAAGGACAAATGCAAAGCCATTGCTCAGCCTGAGAGATTTAGGAACAAGTTTCCTAAACATGTGGAAGTTCAAAAGCCAATTAAGCTTCCTATCTTTGACATCTGTCCTCCTAAAAAGAGGAAAGAAGAGACAGGCAAAGCTGTTGCTATTGAACTTTCCACTCAAGCTGTTGATTCATCAAATAGTAATAAGTTTGCTAAATCTACTGATAAAATCAACAGAAATAACTCAAAATGTGTTTCTGAAAGGTCTTCTTCCAAAAATGCTAAAAGGAGAAAATGTTATATATCTGGCCAAAGATTGTCCTGAAACTGAGGACATGAAGCCTGCTGACTCTGATGGTTCCCTCACAGCTAACATAAACAGTGATGGAAACATCTTAGTCAATGAAAGTGGTATCCAAACTGATACCATTCAAATAGGGAATATTAGTGTTGATATCACAAGTCCATCAACAAATGTTGATGAAGTAGGAGAACTCATCTCTGTGATGAGTTCCCCTAAAAATGACTAATATTCTTCTTGTCACCCTGCAGGAAAAACAACCATCCCAGGTTTGGTACTTGGACAGTGGCTGCTTAGGGCACATGACAGGTTGTAAGGACCTGCTGAGTGATCTCAGTCCTGAAAAAGGGCCAAAAGTCACATTTGGTGACAATGTACAGGGATCCACTGAGGGATATGGAACTCTTAAAGCTGGTGTTGCAGTGTTCAAAAGAGTAGCCTATGTGGTTGGGCTAAAACATAATCTTGTTAGCATAAGTCAACTGTGTGATGCTGGCTACAAGGTTAACTTTGATGAGCACCTGCGTTACATATTGGATCTCCAAGGCAAAGTTGTGTTGTGTGCTCAACGAAAGAAAGGTGTATATGTTGTGGATATGCAATCTGCTGATCCCACAACTGAAACCTGTTTTCTCACAAGAACAAATACAGACCTAAACTGGTTATGGCACAAAAGGCTGTCACACCTGAACTTCAAGAACATCAACAAACTCTGTAAGAAAGAGTTGGTGACAGGTTTGCCTTCTATGACCTTTGTTTAGGATAAACTCTGCACAGCTTATGAGAAAGGCAAGCAGAGGAAATCATCTTTTAAATCCAAACATAACTTTTCTATTGATACTCCTCTCTTCTTAATCCATATGGACTTGTTTGGACCTGTCAATGTCCCAAGTCTAGGAGGAAGAAGATACACTCTAGTAATGATTGATGAGTTCTCCAGGTACACATGGGTTATCTTCTTGAAGAGCAAATGAGAGGCTGCTAGAGAAATTATTGGATTTGTGAAAAAGATGGAAATGTTGAACTCTGCCCAAGTGAAGCAGCTTAGAATTGATCATGGTACTGAATTCAGAAACAGTACTCTTGAAGACTTCTGTGAAGAGAAAGGAATCACTCAAAACTTTTCAGCTGTAAGAACTCCACAACAAAATGGAGTTGCTGAAAGGAGAAACAGAACTCTCATTGAAGCTGCTAGAACCATGCTGTGTGCATTTGGTTTACCTTCATCATTCTGGGCTGAAGCTGTTAACACTGCATGCTTCACCCAAAACAGATCCTTAGTGGTGAAAAGGTTCAACAAGACTCCCTATAAGCTGCTCAAAGGGAGGAATCCAAATGTCAGTTACTTCCATGTGTTTGGTTGTCCCTGCTTCATTCTGAATCAAAGGGACCAACTGGCAAAATTTGAACCAAAAGCTGATGAAGGTGTGTTTGTTGGCTACTCTGCTATCTCCAAAGCCTACAGAGTGTACAACAACAAAAGAAAGGTGATAGATGAATCTATTAATGTCACCTTTGAAGAGTCCAAGAATGCTTCCACCAAAGCTGTTCCTGAATCAGTTTCAGGAGAATTAAACTTTGATGATCTCATGCATTCAAACAGTGAAGATGACTCAAAAGCTTCCACTACACCCAGTGTGGAACCTGTTAACAATGATGGGCATGATGATGATTATGTCAATACACCCTGTGTGAATAAGTGTACTGACTTAATTACAACTACATGTCCTGAACCTATCAAAGCTGATTTTCCTGGTTCCTCTGCTGATATGTTCATCAGTGGTCAGTCGTGTTCAACAAGTGAACAGGCTCAAGACAACAGTGTGTCTGAAAATCTTGAGACCTGTTCAACAGGACCTGCTGAAGCTGCTGATAACTCAGGAGAATCCTCATTGAAGAATGATCCTAAGTGGATCAGATGTCACCCCAATGATCAAATAATTGGTGACATCAACAAAGGGGTACAAACAAGGTGGGACAGCTTAGGGAACTTCTGTATGTTCTCTAGTTTTGTTTCACTAATGGAGCCAAAGAAGGTGGATGAAGCACTAAAAGATGCCAATTGGATCACTGCCATGCAAGAAGAACTCAATCAGTTTGAGAGAAACAAGGTATGGAAGCTGGTTCCTGCTCCTAAAGGTAAAACTATAATTGGCACTAAATGGGTTTTCAGGAATAAAATGGATGAGCAAGGTCATGTCATTAGAAATAAGGCAATACTGGTTGCTCAGGGTTATAGACAGGAGGAAATAATTGACTATGATGAGACATTTGCTCCTGTGGCCAGGCTAGAAGCAATTCGTTTGTATCTAGCCTATGCTGCTCATAAGAGCATTAAGGTATTTCAAATGGATGTGAAGAGTGCATTTTTGAATGGGAAGCTGCAAGAAGAAGTTTATGTCAAGCAGCCTCCAGGTTTTGAAAATGAACAATATCCAGGTATTGTCTATAAGTTGGACAAAGCACTCTATGGTCTAAAACAAGCCCCTAGAGCATGGTATGACACTCTTACTGAATTCCTTATGAGCAATGGGTATTCCAGAGGTAAAGTGGATACCACACTGTTCATAAAGAAGGTGAAATCTGATATTATGCTTGTTCAAATTTATGTGGATGATATAATATTTGGTTCTACCAATGAGCAGTTATGCAAGAACTTTTCATTACTCATGAAATCCAAATATGAAATGAGTATGATGGGAGAACTTACTTTCTTTTTAGGATTACAGGTTAAACAAACCTCAACTGGAATTTTTATAAATCAAAGAAAGTATACCTTAGATCTCTTGAAAAAGTTTAAATTTGATCAAAGTTCTCCTATTAAAACCCAATGGCAACCAATGTAAAATTGGATGCTGATGCCAGTGGCAAAGCTGTTTCAGTAACAGCGTACAGAGGTATGATTGGGAGCTTGCTATATTTAACTGCCAGTAGACCTGATATTATGTTTGCCACCTGTTTGCGTGCTAGGTTCCAAGCTGACCCAAAGGAATCTCATCTAGCTGCTGTTAAAAGAATCTTCAGATACCTAAAGGGCACATCAGGTTTGGGTCTTTGGTATCCCAAAGACTCAAGCCCTGATCTAACAGGTTATTCAGATTCTGACTTTGCAGGCTGCAGGCTAGATAGAAAAAGTACAATAGGTGGATGTCAACTCCTTGGTGGAAAGTTGATAAGTTGGTGTAGCAAGAAGCAGAACTCAGTGTCTACTTCTACTGCTGAAGCTGAGTACATTGCTGCTGGAAGCTGCTGTGGGCAGATTTTGTGGATGCAGCATCAGCTTGAGGACTATGGGCTTGTGTATAGGAAAACTCCTATTTTGTGTGATAACACAAGTGCCATAGCCATTTCCAACAATCCAGTATTTCATTCAAGAACAAAGCATATTGAAGTCAAACATCACTTCATCAGGGATCACATTCAGAAAAGTAATGTGGAGGTAAGTTTTATTTCCACAAATGAACAGCTTGCAGACATTTTCACCAAACCTCTTGATGAAACCAGGTTTAATTACCTTGTCAGCAAGCTGGGCATGTTAAACGAAAGTGACTAAGTGTCCTCAAAGGTCTAAGACTTTGTATGTCTCACACTGCTCAAGTTTCTCAGAACAGCTTAGACAAAATAGGCTATGCATATTTTGTACTTAGCCATTTTTCTGAAATGCTTGAACAGCTTGAACATATAACAGGCTGAACAATAACAGTTTATTCGTCCAGCCTGCTCTGATGGTTCATTCTCCACCCTGCTCACTCCTTCATACTGATTTACAAGACATTGTCTTGTAACCTGATCAGCTATTGAACACAACTTGTTCTTACATAGCTGAACAGGTTGAGAGAACAGTCTGAAGAGTGAACAGCTTGTGATGACCCTGCTCATCACAGGTTTGACCAACAGCTTAGACCAACAGTTTTTAATTACCTTTCTTCACAATTAAGTTACTTAATTTCTGTTTTTATTTAACTTAATTACTGCGGATAATGTGGGTTACGTGTGTTAGTGATTAAAAAGGGCTCAAGTGGTCTGACAAACGGTCTGACATGGACAACCGTTTCGTTTTCCGTTAACGACCTTTTTAAATCAACCGCCCAAATATTTCTCTCTCATACCCACTCACATTCAAATCCTATAAATACCTCATACTGTTTCATCTTCGTCTTCCTCACTACTACCATAAACCTCCTAAGAACCCTAAAAATCGACTAAGTGTCTTGTGCTTCTGCTACTTTCACTACTTTCAAAATGGCTCACAGAAACAACCCCTTTCTACCAGTATTTGTTGGTGATGATGTACAGAATCACTCATCAGTCACCACAATGCTAACCATCAAACCCACTAACTACATTGCCAACCTCACAGTCCCCAAAAACTATGTGGGAAAGGTTATGACCAAATGGTGGAGTTTTTGACAGTTCATCCATTGAACTACGCCATGACTGCTACTCCTGGTGTCCTGTACCAGGAGATGGTATACGAGTATTGGTACACTTGTGCCTACAACCCCAATACCAAAGTCATCAAGGGGACTATTCTCAATGGGACTCAGACCATTGAGATCACTACTGATCTTCTCAGGGAGGTTCTTCATCTACCAACTGCTGATTCATATGACATGCCTCAACCTGAGAATGAACAAATGGGAAATTTGTTACGCTTCTGTGGTGTAGCAGAACCCAAAATCGGAGCTACGCTATGTGAATTCATATTCCATGCAATTCAATCATATACAACACAATTCATATGAACAATTATCATAAACACATAAAACCGAATGCTTGTATTAAGAGAGAAAAGATATTACATTGAGTTCACGGTTTCTTGCTAAGCAATCTTCTCTTAACATGCATTCATCAGTCCACGCACATCATCCGTATTCTATATTCCTATATATATACTCGATACAAGTATTGAGTATTTACATAACCAACCCCTGTACTTTATACAATATAAATTGTTTTTAACTCTATTATGAATTGTACCCAACAATCTCCCCCTTAGAGATGAAAACAATTTTCAATTAAAGTTCTCTGTTCAGGTTGATTCTTTTCTTGAATCTTTTTCTTTTCTTTGATCTCTGAATCTTCTGATAAAATCTTCTTCTTTATTGTCTCACTCTGATTTTCACATCTCTTCTTTTCTGATCTTCTCTTTTCTTGTAAGCACACTCCCCCTTGGATCATGAATAGCTTTTAAATCTCTTCCTTGATCAATTGTCTTGAGATTATGTAGCAATTGCCTTCAGTTGATTTCAAACTACTCAACAATTGTTTCTGAAATTCAGCTTTTCTCCCCCTCATGATGATCATAAAAATTATGAACATCATGCAAAAACTTCAGAAACATGAATTCAATGAAATTACAGTAGAAGAAATACAACCACAATTACAACTCAGAAATTGTTACACATTAATTTTCTCCCCCTTAAACTGATATCTCTCCCCCTATACAAAACAGATTTATCTCACTCCCCCTCAAAAAGTTCACTCCCCCTCGAATTGATACTATAGATTTTCAGAATAAAAACAAAGCTTTTCAACTTTGGGGAAAATGAAACATATTCATTATGTAAAATAACTAGTTCAGGTCCACATAGGATTCCTTTTTGCACAATAGACATAATCTATGTGACCTACGTTCAGCGCTGGCATGATGTTAACACTGGTAGGATTTCCAAATAGTCCTCGTGAAATCCTTTATCATGAAAGAATCACTCGTATTTGTTCCGGCTTAGTCACTTTGGACTAGCAGTTTATAGTCATGCAGACTGTTAGACTTGATGTGTCCTAAAAGTGTATGTAATCAGCTCTAGACACAATGTGCATCAAATGAAATTGGAGACCGGAGCAACTGTCTTCCTTGTTTTAATATCAATAATATCCAAATGATATATCGATAGAAATGTGTTATATCTCCGTCATTATTGAAACAGAAATCTTTTGAGAGATAACTGAGTAGTTGGTGGGATTAAGTGTATGCGTCACTAGGTCCATGACGTCTTTTTCAATATCAAGTCGCCTAGGGCTTGATAGATTATGTGGTTTACCCAGCAGACACAGTGTAAAATAGGATTATCTTTTCTTCAAATCCTTTCTCAACTCTCAGCTCTTAGCATTTTTCAACCTAGCTCCCTCCGGCTCACTCTTCAGAATTAAATTCAGTGATCTGATGCACCACCATCTCCTTTTAATATCCCTTTCATTTACATTTTACCTCTGCTCGACCCTGTTAGTATCCCGTGATAACTGACACTTCTCAACTAATAAACCTAAAGAACCCTCACCCACAAAAACTATAGATGGTTTGCTCCTTGGGTAGGTCTTCCGGTTCTGGTTAAACCATAGAAGCGAAATTTATGCCTATCACTCAGATTGGTGCATAATCGAAGTCAGTAGAAAGATTTTCAGCTTTGAAGCTCAAGGGATATCGGAGAGATTATATTTAAAGAATATGGGAGATATCATAATAAAATAGAAAATCTGATATATGAAATGAAAAGAACCAGATTTTCTTGAAAGAATTAGCACTTGGGAGATAACAAAGAGAATCCATTATAAATTGGAAACATTGGAACAAAGAGAATCTCAGAAGAAATGAGATAATGAACATCAAAGAGATTAGATCAATTAATCTCAATGAGAGATTCAGAGAATCAGATTAAAAAATGAAAATATTTTTGCTTTTAAGCTCAAAAACTCTTTTTATGTGTGTATCAAATATTTTCGTGAAAAATCACACACAGTTTTGAAAAATGTCATCGTCAAAGTGCGTCTGAAACTCCCCCTAGAAATAAGCACACAAAGTTAGTCAACTCAGAGAAATTAAATTAGGAGCAAAAAATTATAAAAATAAAAACTCCCTCTTTGTCAATTTCAGCTTCAGAGTTGAATTCAGGGCAGGAATTCCAGTAAGATTTGTCTCTCAGACTCGGGTTCAAATCTAAAATGATTAGAAGCCATATGTCGCGGAAGCTCGGGTTTCAGTCTGATGTAACTGAAAGCCTTTGTCTCTGGTTCATTAAAGTCCGGGTTCTAGTCTGAATTAACTAGAAACCAATTTTGAGTTTAAGCACGGGTCCTTATCTGGAATGATAAGAAACCTATAACCTGCAAAATTTAAGATGTCTTTGGTATCCAAACAGATTTGGATCCAGACTTGTTAGCGCTCTTGGGTACCCATTTCAAAATGAGTTTTGGTACCCACTGGTACTTTGGTTTAGGTACCCATTGCAGATTATAACTATTAGCTTCTCTTTCAAAAGCAGAAAACAAATTTCTTTGAGTATGAGAAAATTGAATATCTGAATTTCTAAAGAAACTTGAATTTGAATTATCAGACTTCTGCGAACTCTTCTTTTTGAAAAACTGTCCGATTCTTGCCTGTTTCTGATAATACTTGGTATTTTTCTGTGAAATTGTTTTCTGATTAGAATGACCAGTATTTTCAGAAACTTTAAGAAAATTTGACTTCGAAGATTCACCGGTGTAAATCTTGACCGGAAGTTGTTCAATGATTTTGTCTTTGCCTCTATGTATCTTGAGAAGATACTTAGTTTCAGATCTGAAGATGAATCAAACTTAGCAGAGTTAGTTAGATTCACTTCACTTTCAGAAGACAAACCAAAGTGATCAATATTGGATTTTAAACACACTGAAGAAGGGGTCTTAACTTTTGACTCAGTTGATGAAGTAACCACATGTAATTATTTTGTAAGAAGAAGTATGATTGATCTTCCAAACTTTTGATAATGACTAAATTTGAATTTATGTCATGATCAATTTATTGGTAATCAGATTTAAAAGATTGTTCTTTGATTAAGAACATTTGTCTTTCATCTTCAAACAATTCAGATTTTGATTTAAAATCTTGTTCTTTAAGTAAGAACTCATGTCTTTCCTTCTCAATCAAATCTTTAGTTAAAGACAACTCTTGTTGAAGAGCAAAAATTTCTTCATTTCCGTTTAAGATACAATTCTGATCAGTTTGTTTTGTCTTAGAAAGTGTATCTTCAAGATCCTTAACTTTCTTGTAAAGATCAGATCTTTCAGGCAAAAGATATTTCAGTTGAGTTGCATTCTGAAAATTTTCTTGTTTCAGCTCATCAAGTTCTTTAAGTAATTCAGATATTTTCAATTGATGAGCACAACTCTCAGGTTTTGTTTTTCTTTTAAGCTTTGAATTTCTTCATTCAGTATTTGTACGTCACGTAACGCTAAATGTTTATCAGTATTTAGCTGAATGAGAATGTCGTAATTGTTCTTACGAATCTTTTCAGATTCAGTAAGTTTGGCGATCAGCTCAGATTTTGAAAGTTGTTCATATGCCATTTTGAATTGCTTGAAATTGAATCTTCCAAGATCTTTTATGGAAAAACTGAATGAATTCTGATAAATCTTTGAAAAATTATTTCAGTTAATGATTACTTGTGAAAAATCACCCCTGAAATGACTTTTTGACGTTAAAATTTCAGCTTTTCTATAGAAAATTGCCCATAACTTTTTTCTGGAGTGGATTTGGGCCTCGAAAATTTACCGAACCGGCTGTGCCAGTTCTTGAAATGTAGATCTCTTTTCAAGTTTCGATTTGACGTATTGTAGACCTTCCAACGATGTTCCAGTCAAAAGTTATGACCAATTTAAACAGAATAGGTCAAATAGTCAAACTCGAATAATAAAAGATGAAACTCGAATAAAACAAAGTAAATCTCGATTACTGAAGAATGAAACTCGAATGGTTACCAATGAATCTCGGGTGATTGAGCTTGAAACACGGTTAATGAACTATGAAACTCGATTAGTTCAAAGACAAACTCGGGTATTAAAGTACTAAACTCGAGAGACTAAGAATAAAACTCGATAGATGCAAGAATCAAACTCAATATACAGTTGATCAAACTCGATCAACAAAAGGTCAAACTTGATGAAAGCTTGATACAACTCGATTAATTCTACAACAAACTCGATCAATACTTCCTTTAAACTCGATTAAAACTTGATACAAACATGATTGATTAAGTTCCAAACTCGAATGATGAATTAACCAAACTCGGTTGATGAAAGATGAAACTCTATTAAAGCTATGATAAAACTCGATTAAACCGACAACAAACTCGATCAACTAAGTGACGAAACTCGATCAACATGTAAGGAAACTCGATATATGCTTGAGTGTTAGATATGTCCGAGTTTGATCTGTTTCCAATAATTCCAAGTGTAAATCCAATCTTTTCAACAAAAATTCACTGAATGACTCCAAATCAATATCAAAGGTGCGTTTTACACACTGAAACACTTTTTGTGAAGTGTTCTTGTCTATTTTCAGATTAAATTCTCTAATTTTTTCAAAAACTTGAAGAACACGACTCTTTACAAAAATTCAGAAAATTTCAAATTAAAATCTTTGTGTTTGGAATTAAGATCTAAGACCTAATTCAATAGATTCGACTATTACAAACGAACACTCGATCAAAAATTCAATTCATTTCATCCACCGATTCATAAAACCCCAAGTGATTTTCTAAAATTTCAACATTGCGATGAAACAGTGTTGTTGTAAATTATTTTTATGATTCAAATTCACTCAGATTTTTCCAAACCTGTCTCTGATACCAATTGTGAATTCATATTCCATGCAATTCAATCATATACAACACAATTCATATGAACAATTATCATAAACACATAAAACCGAATGCTTGTATTAAGAGAGAAAAGATATTACATTGAGTTCACTGTTCAGGAAGGATCTGTCTCCTACCTACAGCTTTCTATTTGCCTCAGTGGTGATGTGCTTCAGCAGCAAAGTTGGTTCATTTGACCAACTGAGCCGTGATGAAATTCCAATACTCCTATAGCTGGTGGATGGGACTACAATGGACATGGCTAAGTGGATTTTCCTGAACCTGAGGAACCTGGTGCAGCAGGAGACACGACCAACTGCTGTTCGATACCCCAGGTTTCTGAGCCTCATATTCAGGCACATTTGTGGTGAGCACTTGTACAATTCTCAACCTTTACTTCATACTGCTGCCTTCCCTGTAATAGGGAATAGAGTTTTCTACACTGCTGTTCTTCCCAATGAGCCTCCTCTGTCAACACCAATGAGGATGTTGTTAGGATTAGTGGAAGGACCCTCTGATGTGAGAGTGGATCTAGAAGCTGCTCCCAAGAGAAAATCCAAAGCTAGGTCCAAACTTGTTAAAAGGACCATGGCAACCACTGAAGCTGGGCCTGTCAACAAGAAGGTCAAAACAGTTCAGTCTGAGTCTGCACCCTTACCCTCTGTGGCTGAGGGGGAGCAGGCTCCTCACCCTGGTTCATTCATTGAACCTGAAGCCTCTGTGGCTGGTGCCTTTGTGGCACCTGAGACTATGGAACAGGTCAACCCACCTGTTTCTGACCCAGTCTTTAAACCTGTCCAGTCTGAACCTCTCATCTCCTCTCCAACATCACCCACTTCATCCATCCAATACCAACGCAAATCTTTAGCCAAAAGAAAATCAGCCCAAACAACCAGCTCCTCTGTTCCCTCTCAACAGGGTTCAGTTGTAAGAGAAGTCACCCCTGCTGCCTCTCCTATTTTAGGAGAAGGTTCAACATAATTGGAGCCTGCTTCACTCCAACCTGAGTCCACCCAGAGTCAGCCTAGACCCTCTGGTTCCTCCCAACAGGAGCCAGTTGTACAAACGGAGATAGCCACCTCAACTATTCTAGCCTCCCAACAGGCTGAGAATATTGAAAGACAGGAGCCCTCTCCACTCCATACTGAGTCCACAATGTCCCCACCTCAAACTTCTTTACACCCTGAGTCTGCACGAGGTGCCCACACTGCTGGTATAGACCAATCAGCAGATCAGCCTCAACTTTCTACTCCCTATGATACAGCTGTTCTACACCAAACAGCTGCTGAGGGACCAACAACCCAAGCTGATGAATCTCAGGGAACATATCATCCCTTGGGTGAGGCTGCTCCTTTTATGCGAACTCCATCAGCAGGTTTCACCACTGCTGATGTTGAAATGCATATCCCATCTCCCCATGATGAGGTACTTTTACACCAAGGCACTGCAGAGGGAACACCCACTGGCCTTCATGAAGGTGTTGCAACACAAGCATCATCTGAAAGGCTCCCAACATCAACCCCTTCTCCTGATGATGCAGCTACAGCCACTGCTGAGGGACCCTTTGACCCTCCAAGCTGGGCCACATTACTTTTGCCCAGGCTATGGAGCTTCTCTCAAATGTTCCTCTTCCCTCACCATCACATCCTCATACACCAGCCTCATCATCTTCTTCTCCATCAACCCAATCTAAACAGTCCACCCATACACCTCCATTTCCTAAAGACCTGCCTTTGAAGGATCAGCTTTCCCTGCTGACCAACAAAGTTGGTTATTTAGAAACCTCTATGTCCTCTCTACCCTCTCTTATTTCAGACTCTGTGTCTGAACAGCTTAAGGGATTCTTTGATCTGTTCAAGGATTCCTTCCCTGCCACTCCACAACCTGATAATTCTCCACAGCTGCTTGCACTCACTGCACAGCTGCAAAATGTATCCACATCCCTCTCCTCCATTCTTTCACTACAACAGGACTCTGTGTCCTCAATGACAGCTATTTCTCAACAGCTGTCATCTCTCCTAACTTCTTGCAATTCTACACTTCCTGCCACTCTGGCCAGCTTGAACACACTCATTGGCTCCCTATCCAATTCTGTGTCATCAAACCTTGCTGATGTGCAAGATTCTCTAGAACTACATCTTGCACAGCTTCAAAGTTTGCTGTTCACATCTTCTGATAGGGAAAATATTGTTAAGCTGACCTCCCTTGCTGATACTCAATCCTCTTCTCTTCAAACATGTCTTTCCCAGCTTGCAGAGGTGAAGGACAACTTGGCATTCTTAGTGAATAGCCTTGTTGGCCCCAGGCCTGCTGCCAAAACTGCTGGCAAGCCTGTTGACTTCGTGTCTTCAGGCAGACCAGGTGTTGAAGGTGCTGGTACATCTCCTTCAAAGGGGGAGAAGTCATCTGCCTCGAAGACTAAGTCTAAGGGGTAGAAAACTTCTTCTCCTAAGGAGAAATCAGTGCCTGCAATACTCACTGGTCAACCAGCAGGAGTATCTGCAACAGGTACAATGGAGGGTGCCTCCCACGCTGCTCAGCCTACTCAGGCTGAATCTCCAATCCCTGCTCAGTCTAGGGGGAGGAATTTATTCCTGAGGGCAGGCCAAGCAGCAGAAGGAGGCATCTGATTCTAGAAGAAGAAGAAGAGGAGGAGGAGGAAAGTCCTGAAGCTGCTGTCACTACGGCAGCTAAAGGAAAAGAAAAAGCAGCGGTTGATCCCCAACAGTAGAAAGCAGCAGAGATTAAATTTCACAAAGCCAGGGCCAAAGAAATGGGTCTTCCTATGCACAAATACTTTGAATTTAGAGAAGAACAGCTTCAAGCCCTGGAAGCTCTAAGGAAAGAAGAAGAATCTGCCAAAGCTGCTAAGTCTTTTGCACTTCAGGAGGCAAGGAAAGTTAAAATGTCCTCTCTGGTTGTGCAAAAGAAAATATTGGAAGCTGCTAAGGGATCAGCAGAAGAGAAGGAAGCAGAAGAAGAAAAGGGTGCTCTGGTCTCAGTGACCAAAACTTCAGTGCCTTCTGCAAGAGCTCAGTTCCACTTTGACAACCTGGCAAGAAGAAAATTTCAGGATGTTGATGATAGAAGGCTTGCCAAGGAAGCAATTGTCAAAGCTGTTCCCATTTCAAGAAAAGGCAGTCAGTGGAAGTTGAAAATAACCAGAATGGGTGCAACAGGCCCAGAACTAGAAACATATGACTACACTGATGTTGCACAGATGGGTACAAAGAATGGATTGAGCTGGCAGTTGCTCTGAGCGAGTCTAAGTCAGAAACTGCTAAGACTGTCAGAGCATATGTCAAGAAGCTGATGGAGAGAGTGAAGAATCTTGGCCTGATCTCCAAAGAAGTTAGTGAAGGTGTCTATGTGACACAACCAAAAATAAAGGCCAGGAGGACAAGGAAGGACACTGAGATGGAACAACTCCTCATCCTGATAGAACAAGGTGACTATGCTATTGAGATGAAAGGAGTTGATCACAGCCTGCCTAGTGGAACAGAGTTTGAAGATGGCAAGATCATTGAAGAGCCTGAGCTGGGGGCATTTTTTGTAGATCCCTTAACTCAGAAGAAATGCTTTCAGAGAGCATCAGATCTATACAAGGTGGATCTGAGACAGCTTGTAGCCTTCAGACTTGCAGTTTCATTCAGGCAGTCAAGCAGGTGGAGAGCAGTCATCTGGGATCAGCTCAGAGGCTGTTATGAGAGAGGAGAACTTGAAGATCCCAAGTTTATGATCATTAGAAGTGAAGTTGAAGAACTTGAGGATATAAGGGAGCAACTTGAGAAGATGTTTGAAAGTCCCCCTCCATTATAGTGAAGTCCATCTACCATCTGGGTAGGTGAAGAATGGAAGCTGTCCATCAGTTGGACAGGCTTACCATTATCTGCTCCCAACAAAAACAGTCCAAAATCTAATGTACATTAGTTGTACGTTAATTACATAAGTTGTAATTTTTCTATTACATTAGTTGTAATATACATCAGTACATCAGTTGGACTTTTGTAAGAACATGTGTTGTTTTATGTAATAAAAAAAACCAATGTATATATAAACTGATCTTTTACTTTACTTTGATGTTGTAATTCTATTTCAGCAAATGTACTGTAAAAATATATAGTGATTTTTGATAAGGCCAGCTTAGACTGGTTATTGCAAATAGGGGGAGATTCTTAGGCACAAAAAGGCCTCAGTCAAACCTGTTCTGCATCTAAGGGGGAGATTCTTAATCAAACCTGTTGATGCATTTGAAGGTTGAATTTAAGGCCAGTTATATGCCTTATTGAGACCTGAAAATGATTTGCAATATCAGTCCAAAGTTGTTCTATATGTTGCATGTGTTGCAACAAAGACAGTTTGTCCAAGCTGTTCAGTCTGCTGAACAGGCTGGACATAAACTGTCTACGCTGCTCTACACTGGTGAGCAGCTTGGGCAGTTTACAAGTGTTCTGTTCTTTGTGAACAGAACCTGTTCTTTGTGAACAGGCTAAACACTTTATGGAATATGTTTCAAAGTCCTCATGTATTGTTTTTGACAACAAGATCAGTTTACAAAGTCGAAGACAAAGTGGAAATCAGAACTGCTCAGCCTGCCCACGCTGTTCTGTTACATGAAGTCAAAAGGATATTTGAAAAGGGTGACAGACCTTTTCTTATATTAAAATAGGCCTTAACAAAGGAAGAAAGACACAAAGTTGACATTCCTTATTTGGTTAAAGCTAATGCAACAGTAGACAAAAAGAAAAGACAAAAGTTCTGCCCACATGAAGACAAGTTTGCTTTTCAGAATGTGCAGAAAAGTTTATGTTGTCTTTTCAACAAGACTTTCCCTTTTTCCTTTCGTCCAATGAAGAAGCTTCACTTAGATCCTCTGAGTGGGTATAAAAAGAAACTTCCAAGGATTAAAAAAATCCAAAAAGCTAAGTGCTAAACCAAGAGTGAACGTGCATTCAAGTGTGTTTTTCATGCATGCAAGTCTGCTTGAATAAAACAGTGCTTAGTGTCTAAGCTGTTCTTGTTCAAGATGTTCCTCTGAGTCTTGTAAACACAGTGAGTGATTCTTAGTGAGTTTATTCATTGTAACTGGTTTAAGTCTATCTTAGACTAGTTAAACATACTGTTGTATCTGTCATCTCAGCTTGAACCTTTCCGCATTCAAGCTAGTTTGTAATTAACATTTGTTGATAATACATACAAACATTGAGAAATTTGTGTGTAGTTTTTAAATTGCTATATTCACCCCCCCCCCCCTCTACAGCTTAAGGCTATATACTTGGGATATCTTTTGGGACCTACATTATATTTATACTTTTGAGCCATTTAGTTACGAATTATTAACAACTCTTTTTTTAATAAAACAAATAGATATAAATATATAATAAAAGTGTTAATGTTATTAATCAATTAGAAACAAAAAGAAAATACAATAACAAAATATATACACTTATTTATATATATATATATATATATATATATATATATATATATATATATATATATATATATATATATATATATATATATATATATATATATATATATATATATATATATATATATATATATATATATACCATTCTTTGAACGAAAACATTTCGAATTAAATTGGTTCATCATTTCTCATTTCGTTAAATTGACAATCGGAATTGTTAGTAATTTTTCTGCTAAAACATTAAAAATTAGATTGTTTGTTATTACGTTTGGTTAAATTAAAAATCGAAATGGTTGTTCGTTTTTCCATCGAAAACACTTAAAATTAGAATGATTGGTCTTTTTTTTTCTATTTATTTCGCTTGAAAAATTGAAATGGTTTATCATTTTTTAATTTTAAATGTTTTTGTTTGGAAAAAATGGCAAACCATTTCAGTTGTCAATTTAACTAAATGGTAAAAACAACCACTTAATCTAGTTTCAATGTTTTTTTTATCAATTAAAACAATTAAAATTTTTTATTTTTTATTTAACCAAACGAAAAAACGACCACCTAGTTTAGTTTTAAATATTTTCGCTCGAAAAAAACGACGAACCATTTCGATCTTAAATTTAATCGTTGAAAACAATGCCTACTAATTTTATTTTAAATGTTTTCGCTCCGAAAAAAACACGAACTCCGATTTTAATTTAACCAAACAAAAAAAGCAATCAATCAATCTATAAAATTTTCCAATTCAAAAAGGAAAAATTATTTCACTTTTTAATTTTTTTGAACTAATAGAACAACAAATCATTTAGATTTTCAGTTTAAACGTGTGTGTGTGTGTGTGTGTGTGTGTGTGTGTGTGTATATATATATATATATATATATATATATATATATATATATATATATATATATATATATATATATATATATATATATATACTAGGTACGGTATCGGCTGTGCTAAGCACAGCCCATGGCCCTGATGCTTGATAAAATTTCACTAAAAAAATGCACATGTTGTATTAAAATGAGACTTCATTTTGAAACAAATTCATAGATTTAGACAATTTGGCAGGCATAGCAGACTGGAATGTATCTTGAAACGACAACACATGCATCATATATGTTTTAAGAGCTTTTGATATTACTAACGGTCAACCGCTATGTACCAAATAATTTAATACAAATTTCATGTTTTCTTATTCTTCTTTTCATATAAAAGTTGGATCAAAACCTCAAAGGGGCCCGACATTCCTTTCCCTTTTCAATCATATTCATCGGGTTCGATCACATTACAACTTCAAAGTATCGAAATCAATTTTGGTATATACCATATTCCAGCAGCTAGCTTCTCATATTATCCTTAACATCCGTTTGCTGCCAACACAATAAAAAACAGATATAAGACAATGACCAATTCAAACAGACTTAAGGGACCGACCCTTTGATTGTTTTGCTACATATCTTTCTGTACCTCCTGATACAACAACGCTAACAGATGAATAATAATAAATTCACCCTGTTTTACGAAATAATGAAAAATCAAGGTTACAAGGGAACTAACCAACCATGCATGTTCAACCGAATCAATTCAATTTTTAATTTAATTTAACAAACGTCATTGCTTTGTCTCCAATGGTTCCAATTTAGGGACAATAGCAGACGACAGCTCTAGATAGGAAACCCGCACAACACCTGTAAGCCTCTCTGCCAACTCATCCGTTGAAAGTTAGGAGAATTGATATATTAAATGTTTCTGATGCTTTCATTCCAAAGATAATCATGGTTAACATACCTGTACAAGGAAAGCCATGTCAACCACAAGGCTAGTGATAACACCAACTACAAGACCCAAGACACCATTAGCTACAGTGAAAGAACCAATGTCAACATCAACCTGCCAGCCAAGTGGAATATTAATAAACCCAATATCATTAACTGTTTCTAATTTTATATACAGAAGAAGCACATTACCTCCAAGTAATTGGTACCACGGATATAGTTGCAGTCAACCGCTTTTCCTAAAGGATAAGGGGTGCTTCCAACGCTCTGTCGCACTATCCATGACCCTTGAATATTTATTCATACGAGTTTTGATATTATTCAAATGTTTATCTCTGACTCACAAGTGTATCATTTGATAACTTTGGACACCATCATCTATAAACAAAGTACATCAGAAAACAGTGGTAGAAGTATAGCTTTCGAAATGTGGTTTCAAATAAAGCGATGTTAAGGCTGGATAGTGTTTCAGTCTGTAAGCTTGTGATGGATTTGAGTGTTTGGCTTTGTCTCTGCCTTTCTGATCATATGCTGTCATAATTGTCTTTGTTTCTTGAATTTGTAAATGCAGATATGTATTTCTGTATAACGTTGTTGGTTTGGGGTTTAAAGAATTATATATGGTCTTGTTAGACTTAAATAATCTTTGTTTTGGATGAGTTTATAGCTCATTAGTTTGTTTGGTTTCAGATATATGTTCCAACAAATCCCCATGGAACAGAGTCATTACCTCCTGCAATTGTAGTTTCTGAGACTGATTTTTATTTGAGAAGATTATGGGGTGAACCTTCTGAGGTATGGAATTGAGATGTGTACACTGAGGAAGCATTTTGTTGAGTATTCATCTAAATCTGTTTTGTTCTTTTTAGTATATCTTTAACTATTCGCTGTTGTTCATTGTAGTGTGACATGTTTCTGCCTTTCTGATCAGTCTTTATGGGACCGAATTTTGATTTAACCTTTTTTTTTCCCTAAAGTTGAACTAAATTTGCAGCTGGCATAATATATTTCAGTAGGCTTCTGTATGTCTACTGCAGTACTGTTTGTGTGTATTTAGAAATTATGTGTTTCATTGGGCCTCTATCCATTGTTTAAGTTTTTACAAGAGGATGAAGAAACAGAAGTTGTGGGGTGTAGCATGTCCAATGGGTCTAAATGTCTAAAAAGTTTCCATGTAAGATCATTTGAGTTAATAATTTGATAGATCCCTTTTGTCCTGTGCATGATCAAGGGTAGTGTTTTCATGTTAAATTTTTTCGTAGCTATTCTATATTCTATATATGCAAGATTACATGCAACCTGTAATTCTATATAGCAATACAACATAGTTCTGAACCTGTGAAGAGAATATAAACTTTTGCAGACAAATTTACTTGTTATTTGACATTTTCATTTATTGAACATGTCGATAAGCTTTTGAGGGTTCTATAGGCTATAGTTGTCTCACATGGTGATGGTCCTGATGGAACTTTTTCAGGATTTGAAGAAGAAGCAAAGGTATATATATATATTATAACAATAAATAAAATATTATGGAATATGAATTTATTAATATTATAATCTTCAATTATGATTAATTAATGCTCTTCATTTATATGAATTTATTAATATTATATTATAATCTTTAATTATGATTAATTAATGTTCTACATTTATATTATTTGTTTTTCTTTTCAAACGTAATATTATCTATTTTAAACTTGACTCTAAATAAAATTATGATGTGGGAGGTTTTGTAGATAACTTATACATTGCCTCTTGTAACCTGAACCACCAAATGATTTACAAGTTTTTTTCCCCATCAAAGGACATATATCTTTTTTTATAGTTGGTCCCGTGATTGAGATGCTTCAGCTGTTTCATGCACATCTGTGCAGCATTGATTTTTATCACTTTTTGTACCAGATTAACAATGTGACTTATTGAAATTCATTCCAATAATCTGACAACATTAACAAAATCTTAAATTACAGGTTTCAGATATACAGGATACAATTCAAATCTATAAGGATGGCACTTAGAAAACACCTTAAAGGTTATGGCAGAAAATCAACAAGCAACTATTGTTCCACGGTTAAGAGGCAAGAAAAGGAAAAAAAATGTAAACCAACCTGAGAGATGTTTGCAATGCAAGCTCAACACGATAAGATTGACTGCTATAGCATGAAATTCTGGAAACCCATAGAAAATGAGCAGCAACACATTAATAATCCATCAAAGAAACAATCAAACATCAATTGAGATAGGAAATATAACTTTTTTTTCTAACCTAACGTGAAGCTTTGGATTTCAGTTATGTGTTCTTATTATTAGGTGTGCTTATGGATAGTGTGAAGCTTTGGATTTCAGATATGCCGCGTTGTCTGCCTTCTGTGTATTCCTATTTGTCTATTTTTTTAACCTAACCTAATAATAAGAACACACCATCAGTCAAAACAACAGCCAATGAAATAGTTGTGGACTGTTTGTTTCCACATGTAGTATGGTCTAACTTTATAACTTTCAATGCACTATGTACAAACTGAAAATGCAATTGTGTATGACTTTGTTGAAGAATTGATCTGGAAAACAATATTTGCATAATAGAAAGTAGTACCTCCCTTTCACTTCGGGACTGGACTGGACTGTTTGTTTAACTTTCAATGCACCATGTACAAACTGAGAATGCAGTTGTATTTGAGGTTCTTGAAGAATTGATTATAGGGTGTCGTTTGGTTAGGATGATTTATCTTCATTTAACATTTTATATTTCTCACTCCTTTCATAATCCAACATTTTTTCTTAAATATTTCAAAATCATGACATTTTACTAAATTCCTGCAATTTAAATCACACCTAAAATAATTCTATTTATACCCGGCATGATGTGATATTTTCTTTGAATTTAGTTAATTGGACTGGTATGATATGATAGACAGGATGTGTTTAGGAAAAAAATGTACAAATAGGAATTCTATTTTATATTTATGTGCAAATAGCAAAATTATTTTATATTTATGTGCAAATAAATAAAGGTGAACACAAATTCTGGCGCTTAAATAAAATAAGTAAAAAAAACTCATTTCCTTAATTCTAGTTAATTTTATAGTTTATAGAAGGGAAATTAATTTGTATCATACCTTTTATGTCAAGTTATTTGACGGAGAGAGCGAATTAAGTCGTTATTGATCATCTGTTGTTATTTTCTAAGATTACCAATAATATCGAAACTCACCTGCTCAAATGATCATATATACATATATTCACAAAATGATATGACGGAGGAAGCTAAAGTCTAGGTACAAGAAGCATATCTATATATTGCAACTTTATGACAATAAAAATGGTTTGCAGGTCACAAGCTATGTATGTACGTATGGTTTCTTTCTTTCTCCTACATCTTAAAGCCAACAAATTAAAGCCAAACGTACGTACAGTTGATCATCATCTGCTGTAATTTTCTTATTCTAAAACACGTACAGATGGATGCATCGATCGATATTGCTTTTGCAGTAATTAATTAGTTATTTGATGAAAAGCTTACCAACGTAATTAGTAAAAGGTCATCTCAAACCTGTCTTCGAAAATGTGGTGCTGGTGCGAGAATTTTCCGGCGCCGCACCTGCACGCTTTCATTTGAAGTTTAAACAATATTAAGCTAAGATTTGTTGAAAATCCGAAGCGGGATCTACAATAACACCTACCTTAGATTGATCCACCAATTAGAACTTGAAATAAGCGCACATATATGTACAATCACAGGCGTGGTAGGATCAACATCACTTTCAAAATCACCCACTAATTAATTAATTCCTTTTTAACTACTCATTGGGATGTCTATAAGCCGATAACATCCTCCTACATGTACCTGTATAAGACACCATCAAAATGACAAAACCTTTTTTTTTGACAAAACACATAAAAACCGAAAACTTTTAAGGGCAATTGACTTGTCTTCTCCTTGATCTCACACGCAAGGTTCTGTGTGGTAAAAAAGACTCATTTTTAACATTATATCTCCTTGTTTCACTTATTCAAGGTAAGCTATTCATATGACATGTGCATCAAGAAAACAATAACATGAATCATGAAACCGATACAATCATAGAGATCAACAAAGACATATGCTTACAGCGGGTGTCGCGGTTTTGCTTGCTCGTAAGAGGGAAGAGTTGAGTTCCTGCACCACCACCGAGTATGATTTCCGCCACATTTTTGGGAATAACCTTTCTTCTCTCAGATCTTGGAGCTGCAAGTGTCAATGATTTCAACTATATTAGTTTCTATGCAATTAAAGATCCAGTGACCATGTGAATGAAACTCAGATTTCAACTAAAAACCAACAAATCTTCCATAAACTAAAATGAATCAATTAAAGGGTAAAGAATCTTGATGACTGATGACAAAATTACATTCTATATATATCAATAAACAAATATAAATCAAAATAAAAACCAACAAATCTTGCACAAAATTTCCAATAATTAAAATGAACCATTACGAGGGTAAAGAATCTTGATAACTGATCACAATTAAATTTATCAATTAACAGATATGAAACTAAAAACAACAAGATTATTAGAATTTACAACAAAAGAGAACGAAGCCCTCTTTTCCTCATAATAAAAAAAAACTAAAACAAAAAGAAACCATGGAATAATTACCTCAACCATGGTTTCTTTGCCATTATATGATGTCATGACAGAGAAAGCAACACCATGTTTTGTAATCTTGCTACCTCTCTTCTGAAAACTTAACTTTTTTTGCAAATGATTAACCCAAACGGTGTTGTTTAAGCTCCCTCTAACCTTTTCCCCTCTCAAAAACCCTTCATCCCCATTCTTTGAACCTCCATCACCCCCATTAATTTTTAACAAATGCGTACTGTTTTTCAATGTTGAACAACAATAATCCATCTGTCAAAACACAAAAGATGAGATCTGATGACCATTGGATCAAAGAATGATGAAACCCTAACTAAAGATAATAAACCCTAATAAAATAACACCTGGAGAGTAAAACTAATTAAAAGTAAAAGTAAAATCAGTAACAAACTAAAAGTAAATCGAGTTAAAAAAAACAAACCTGGAAACTAAGTTTGGTAGGCGACGGTGATGTCTCTGGTTCGGTGGCCAGCGGCGCCGTACCTGCGGCTGTTCCTGGTCAGCGGCGGCAGCGGTGGTTGTGGTAGCCGAGAGGGAGAAAGGTGTAGGTGAGGTGAGTGTCGAGGGAGTGAGGCTGAGCGATGGTGGCGGCAACGGTGCGTGGCGGCGGCGGCTTTAGGGTTTAGGCCGCTGTTGATTGGTTGTGAAAGTGAGAGGGAGACGAGCGAGCGAGGGAGGCAGAGTGAGCAAGAAAGCGAGACAGAGTGGCGAGAGGGAGATGGTGGTGGTGTTGGTGCGCCGGTGAGTGGCAATGGCGGCGGTCGCCGACCGGAGCTGTAGAGACAGAGAGTAGAGAGTAGTGAGAGGAAGAAGAGAGAGAGAGAGAGGGGGGTGATCGTGTGTTTGTTCGTGCGTTTGTGTGTGCCGAGTAAACCGGGGAGAAGAAAAACAAAAGGAACTGATGACGTGTGGAGAAGAAGGATGGAGAATAGTTGTGTTCTGTTCCCTGGTGACGTGTAACTTAATAGAAGGGTTATCACTATATATATATATATATATATATATATATATATATATATATATATATATATATATATATATATATATATATATATATATATATATATAAATTGTGCAAATTGAATAAAGACTTATTTTTCAGAACAAAAAACAAAATATATAAAATTGCAATTATTAAAATTATAAAATTTAAAAATTTTGTTAAAACTATATATAATATAAACAAAATGATGCAAACCGATTAAAAGATATATAGCAATAATATATATACATATAACATAAAAAATTAAAACTAAAATAATAAAAAACTGGAAAAAATAATATTCTTTTGTTGTAATTGTTTCCGATTTAATAATATTAATATAATTATCATTTTTTATATCTATTTGTTTTATTAAAATAAAGGTTTGGTGATGATTTGTAATTAAAAGAGTTAAAATTGTAAATATAAAGAAGGACATAATGGGAATTTCAATTAAAGTTTATGGATAATGGACTACTTTTGAAAGTAAACCTTGATAATAATGACCGATTTTGCAAAATTGAAAGTTCAGGGACCAAATTCAAAATTTGGTACAAACCACAAGGACCATTTTTGTAGTTAACTCCATTACTTACTTGCAGAGTTGGTCCATTTGTCTCATTTATTTTTCTAAAGAGTAAATTACATAAATGGTCCATGTGGTTTGCATAAAACTTTGGATACGGTCCATGTAGTTTCAATTTTGCATAAACGGTCCTTATTATCACTATTTACTTGCAAAAATAGTCCATCTACCGTTAACTTTAACAAACAAGTGGTTAAATCTTTTATAATGATCATTTTACCATTTTCTTTGATAACATTTTGGTCCCTCAAGTTTGTAGTTATTTTAGTTTTGGTACCTCAAGTAAATTTTTTTATTTAACTCTTTTATTATTATTATATTATTATTATTATTATTATTATTATAACTATTCTTATTTATTTATTATTATTATTATTATTATTTTTTACGTATTAATTTTTTTGTTTATTGAGTTTCCTATATTTTAATATATTTTATAATTTAAATTACAAACTTAATTATTTCTTTTTATTATAAACAATTGTATCAAATTAGAATCCATTTCTTTTTTTAGCTTTTTCAAATGAAAAATACAAACATTTTATCTTGTAGTTTCCAAACAAAAAAATTTTGAACCTTAAACTTTTATTTGTTTTTTCAAACGAAAAGAAGTAACTAACCATACATGTTTTAAGTTTTTTCATTTTAAAATTTAAAAAGCTACGAAAACCAATCCATTTTTTTATTTTTTCTACACCAAAAAATTCTACCCATTCTGATTTTTTGTTTTGGAAAACGAAAATAAATACAAACAATTCTGTTATTAGTTTTTGCAAACGAAAAAAAAAAACAATAATAATTCTAATTTTCAGTTTTTCCAAACAAAAATCAATTTATTTTTCTAGTTTTTCAACCAAATCATTACCTTTTATTTTTTTCTCCGAACGAAAAGCTACGAACCATTACGCTTTAAAGTTGTTTAAAAAAATGAAATAATGTGTAGTCTTTTTGTTTGGAAAAACTAAAAGTGAAATGGTTTTTTGTTTTTTACTATTGAAAAAAGTTTAAAATGTAATGATTAGAATAACATAAAAATCGAACAAAAAAATAGACTCATCTTGATTTTTTAGCTTTTTCCAAACGTACAAAATATGATTTTCAAAAAATTAAATAGTCTATAATTTTGTTCGGTTTTTATGTTATTCTAATCATTACGTTTTTAACTTTTTCCAATCGTAAAAAACTACAAACCATTTCATTTTTTGTTTTTCCGAACAAAAGGCTACACACTATTTCATTTTTAAAAAAAAACCTTAAAACTTAATGGTTCGTAGTTTTTCGTTCGGACAAAAAAATAAAAGGTAATGGTTTGGTTCGAAAAACTATTAAAAATGATTTTTTTTGTTTGGAAAAACTGAAGATCTAAATTATTCGTAGTTTTTCGTTTGCAAAAACTAATAACAGAATTGTTTGTATTTACTTTCGTTTTCCAAAACATAAAATCGAAATAGGTTGAATCTTTTGGTGCAGAAAAAATAAAAAAACAGATTGGTTTTCGTAGCTTTTTACGTTTAGAAAATGAAAAAAATTAAACATGAATTGGTTAGTAACTTTTTTTCGTTTGTAAAAAGAAATAAAAGCTTAAGATTCAAATTTTTTTGGATTGGAAAACTACAATATAAAATACTTGTATTTTTTCATTTGAAAAAGCTAAAAACGAAATCGATTCTAATATGATACTATTGTTTATAATAAAAAAAATTAATAAGTTTGTAATTTAAATTGAAAAATATATTAAAATATAGGAAACTTAATAAACAAATAAATTAATATGTAAAAAGTTAAGTCAATAAATAATAATAATAATAATAATAATAATAATAATAATAATAATAATAATAATAATAATAATAATAAAAGAGTTAAATAAAAAAATTTACTTGAGGGACCAAAACTAAAGTTAACTACAAACTTGAAGGACCAAAATGTTATCAAAGAAAATGGTAAAATGGTCATTATAAAAGATTTAACCATTTGATTGTTAAAGTTAACGGCAGAGGGATCATCTTTAAACTTTAAATCTTATTTTAATTAATGATGATTTAGTTAATTAATTATTTTGTTTTTGTTTTTAAATTTTAAATATTAATTTAATAAATGATGATTTAATTAATTTATTATTATTATTATTTAAGATGTATTTATTTTGTATTAAAGTTATATTTTAATCTATTTAATTAATTTATTTTACGTTCCTATTACTTATGTATTTGACTTATTAAAAGTTTATAAATATTAGATTTCATTATTATATTATTTATATAATTTTTTTTATTTTGTATGTTTCCATCTATTTATTATATAACGTTAGTATATTTTGATTTCATTATACCTTTTTAGTTTTTAAGAAAAATATATAAACTTAGCATTTAATTTATTTGGATTTAGATATTTGTTACATTATTATTTTGGTTTAAATTTAATATTTTATTTATTTTTATTTAAGTCTTTTGTTACATTAAACCATTTAGGTCAAAACAATTCAAAATGTTAGGTTTATATAGTTTTCTTGTAAATTATAATTAAATCAAAACATATTAATATAACAAAACATTTATGTCATAACAAATGAGATGTTATGTTTATATATTTTACTTGAAAGTTATAACCTATTGAAAACGTATCAACCTAAAATAATTTAAATATTTTATTATACTAATATGTTATGGTTTAAATAAATTTTTATTTATCTTACATTTCAATTATTATTTTTAATACTATTATATTTTTACATTAATATGATTTGAATTAATCATAATTTTTAAGAAAAAAAATAATAAACTTAGCATTTGCTTTATTTTAATTTTAATTTTTTTATTAGGTTAATACGTTTTAAGTTGGTTATAACTTTCAAGTAAAAATATATAAACATAACATTTTATTCGTTATAACATAAATATTTTGTTGTATTAATATGTTTTGGTTTAATTATAAATTACAAGAAAACTATATAAACCTAACATTTTTATTTGTTTTGACTTAAATGTTTTAATGTAACAAAATATTTAAATCAAACCAAATAGAATATTAAATTTAAACTGAAATAATAATTAACAAATATCTGAATCTAAATTTTTTAGATCCTAAGTTTATATATTTTTCTTAAAAAGGTATAATGAAATTAAAATATATTAACGTAATGAAATAAATAGATGGAAACATACAAATACAAAAAACATATAAATATTAATAATGTAACACCCTCCCTTAACCCGGAATTGCCACGTCGATACAATACACAGGTGGCATATCGCAATAGCTCTATTATGCACACGTCACAGGATAAACTAAAATCACTGATAATTTAAAACTTTTACATAACTATCATCATATAATCCGCTGATTACATAATCCCAAAAGCTGCTAACATAATTAACGCTGATCAGATCATTACACAAAGCTAACACAAAGCTTCCCAGATAATCCTCGATCCCAGATCAACAAGCTCAGCTACTGAACCCTTCGCTGAAATCCTGAACACGGAAGACTCGAATACGTAAGCTCGAAAGCTCGTGAGTACTCGAGGGTTAGACTCTGCACAGAATACACGTAACACACATACACATAGCACATACACACAACGATAGCTCAATCTCTGTCCCTGGCAATCAATATCTCAATACAGGTATGAACACATACATGAGATCCGAAGCCCTGCACACAATATCACTGAGGGGGACCCTTCCCCAACTAACGACCGTGTACACCGGTGGTTAGTCACAACCCTGTAGCACGGGCGCGAACCGGCTACAGGCCCTGCCGTGTATACACGCCCCAAGGACTGTTAGGGACAGTCAACCCGCGCGATCACCCATCGCGAATCACCGTCCGTATGGAACTCATCACGGACCCCCGGACTGGATCTCATCTCATGCACATATATCACATATGTAGGAATAGAATCATACCTGTGGCTCACGTCCCTGTCTCTTTCACAATACACAATATACACATATACAAAGCTAACTGCACAATTATGACTCAGAAAACAGTCCCGCGGTTTAGAAAAGAACTCGGGTACTCACCTGGTCAATCCACTAATCTCGGAATTTCTGACTCGGCTCGGCTCGCTGACTCGTCCCTGAAATCACACAGATCTTGATTGTTAATCCCTATTTTAACTGTCACATATAACCAAATCATAATGAACTCAATTAGCTCGGACTCGAAACACTCTCAACAGAATCCCAAAACCCGACCGAAATCTTGACCACAATCTCAAACCGAACCCCAAAATCCCGATGAAAACCCGACCCAAAAACAATATCAACAATATCCCGGAAACCCAACGAAATACGACTCAACATCTCAAACGGAACCCGACCCGAATAATTCCCAAATAAACCCCAACGGAACCCCCCAAACCAGCCCAAACGTGCCCGCTAACCCGACCCAGCAGCACCCGATCGCACCCGCGCTCCTGCCCCGAACTCGCCCGCGCCTGACCTGCTGGCGTCGCGACCACGACCACCCATCGCGACCGCGACCGCGGTGGTCTGCTCCCTCCTGCTCGCCGATCTGGTTCTGCCCAGGGATAAACCCCTCATCCCAACTGATTTCAGCCACATAAATCACCCCAAATCCATATATAATTTCACCATATTAGCTCAATAACCACTTCCACAACTATACCCACATACACACCCGAATTTAAGCTACAAAATCGAAAGCTTTTTACCTTGAGCTCAAGAACACGAGATTGGGAGGAAGATGAAGACCAATTCCAATTTCAGCAACTAATCTTTGAGATTTAGGATGATTTCCTTGCTGATTTGCACATACATACATACGTATTTCACTTGGCAAGGAGGGGAAAAGAAACCTATGCCCCAAACCAATTCCTTATATATTTATTTTCTCATATAGCGGGTTCCGACCCAAAAACCCGAACCCGGTATCACAAATTTCACAATAAATATCCACTTAACCCATTTAAATCCACGAACTCAATATATAATTAATCCACTAAAATAATTACCCGGAGACACGTAACTCGCAGACCCGACACGTATAATCCACTACTCGGGATCTCATTGGCCCAACACGATATTAATTATTTAAACATCCACTAAAATAATTCCACGCAATTATCTCGAAAATGGGATGTTACAAATAATGAAATCCAATATTAATAAAATTGTAATAAGTAAATTAAATACATAATGGAAACCTAAAATAAATTAATTAAATAGAGAAAAAATGTAACACCCTCCCCGATCCCGATGTAACACCCTCCCCGATCCCGGAAATGCCACGTCAATACAATACACAGGTGGCACATCTCAATAGCTCAATTACACATATGTCATAGGATACTCGGAATCACCATTAATTAAAAACTTTCACATAATATTGTTTACACATCATTCACTGATTAACAATATCCCATAAGACACAAACACTAACATAATTGATGACACAGGCAGCTGCAATAGTCTTCGCATAACGGCGAGTCTCTGATCAACAAACCCAGCTACTGAACCCTTCACTGAAACCCTGAACACGGAAGACTCGAATACGTAAGCTCGAAAGCTCGTGAGTACTCGAGGGTTAGACTCTGCACAGTAAACACATAGCATGCGAACACGTAGCACATACACACAACACAAGCTCAATCTCTGTCTCTGGCAATCAGCAGTATAAAGCAGGTATGAACACTCAGCATGAGATCCGAAGCCCTGCACACAATATCACTGAGGGGGACCCTTCCCCAGCTAACGACCGTGCGCACCGGTGGTTAGCCACAACCCTGTAGCGCGGGCGCGAACCGGCTACAGGCTCTGCCGTGTATACACGCTCCAAGGACTGTTAGGGACAGTCAACCCGCGCGATCACACATCGCGAATCACCGTCCGTATGGAACTCATCACGGACCCCCGGACTGGATCTCATCTCATGCACACATATAACACATATGTGGGAAATAGAATCATACCTGGCGCCCACGTCCCTGTCTCATTCACAATACACAATATACACATACACGAAGCTAACTGCACAATCATGACTCGGAAAACAGTCCCGCGGTTTAGAAAAGAACTCGGGTACTCACCTGATTAATCCACTAGTCCCGAAATCTTGGCCTCGGCTCGCCTCGCTGACTCGTCCCTGAAATCGCATGGATCCCAACCGTTAGCACAAACTCATTTCAAAAGATACACATAACAATCTATAATCCAACTCATAACCGACCCGAAAGCCTGATCAAAACCCGGCTCGAAAATCCCAAACGAAACCCGACTCCAAAACCCCCATAATTAATCCCAACCGAAACCCCGAAAAACCGATCAAAACCCGAATCACAATATATCCGACCCAAAACAAACTCAACGGAACCCCGGAAACTTAATTCAAACCCAACTCAACAATCTCAAATAAAATCCAACACAATTATCACAATTAAACTAAACCCGAAACACATTCCCGAACGGGTAACCGATCCCCGAAACTCTTTTACGGGATCCCTATCGAGACCCAAAATCCCAAATAATTCAATTCAATAATATCTCGAAGGAACTCGACCAAATAACGACTCAAAACTCTCTTTTATTGACCCTATTGAAATTTTCTGCAGATCAGAAAACGCGCCGCGCTTTCCCCATTTGCGCGCCGCGCTTTTGCCAGACAGCAGCATCTTTGCCCTTCGAACTCCATAGCCGAACCAGAGGACTCACAACCCCCATACTCGATTTTAAGCAGTAAAAGACATACAATTTCACACATAATGACCCATAAACCATAGAAACCACAATCCTCAACATATCACATGAATTCCTTAAAGTTTAGCTACCAAAAATCAAGAATCTTACCTTGAGCACCTCAAGAACACAAAGGGAAGAAGATGAAGACAAGATGCAGCACCCCTAATTTCTGGATTGGCTTCTCTCCTTGTTGGAGCTCCACACAAACACACACCTTTAGTTTTCTCTGAGTTTTTGGGATAAGAAGAATGAAAGGAGATAAGGGATAAGGCCATATATGGTTATCTCTAATTTGGCCGGTCCCGAATCCGATAAATCCGAACCCGATATCATTTTTTCAATATTAATATCAAATTGACCCATTTAACTCCACGAACTCAAAGAGATAATTAATCCGCTAATTATTAGCTCGGAGACACGTAACTCATAACCCGACACGTATCAATCCACTACTCGGGATCTCATTGGTCCAACACGAAATTAATTATTTAAATATCCACTAAAATAATTACACACAATTATCTCGAAAATGGGATGTTACAAAAAATATAACTTTAATATAAAATAAATACATCTTAAATAATAATAATAATAATTAATTAAATCACCATTTATTAATTTAAGATTTAAAAACAAAAAAAAATTATGAAAAGAAAGAGACCAAAATTGTTATTAATAAAAAGGGTATAATTGTCATTTAGAAAAAAAATGAGACAAAGAGACAATTTTTGCAAGTAAACGATGCAAATAAGGACCATTTATGTAAAAATGAAATCATAGGGACTGAATCTAAAATTTTATTCAAACCATAAAGACCATTTTTATAATTTAATATAGATTTAAATCAGATTAACTAATTAATTGACAACCTTTCGAAAATAATAGGACAGGTGATATTATTAAATATAATAAATAATAATTAGAGTAAATTAAATAAATCGTCCCTGCGGTTTGGCTCAAGTTATGGAAATGGTTCCTAGCTCAAAGTAAGTATATGGATAGTCCTAAAAATTGAAAATTTGCTACAAATTAGTCCCTCAGACTAATTGCCGTTAAATAAAGATTAAATATGAGGGGTAATTTCGTCTTTTTACTTGTACAGGACCTTTTATAAAATTTTTTAATATATTTTTAAATTAAATTTCTGTTATTATTATTGTTACTATTATTATTTAGCCAATTAATATTCTTCATCTAAAAATTAACACTCACTCGAAGATCGAAAACGAAGAAATTGTGAATCGAAGATCAAACCACCGCCTCTTCAAGCTAGGATCATCAATCTCATCATCCTCATCGACTTCTTCCATGATCGTGTCAGGATGCTTGAATTCCAGTTCCGACATGGAGAATTCCGGCATAGTCGAGGCTCGTTGGAGAGGCGGTGGTGGAGGCGGAAGTAGAGTCTCATATGGCGGTTGCGGTGGCGCCGGAGGGAGAATGTT
Source organism: Centrapalus pauciflorus (assembly GCA_020465985.1). Classification (NCBI taxonomy): domain Eukaryota; kingdom Viridiplantae; phylum Streptophyta; class Magnoliopsida; order Asterales; family Asteraceae; genus Centrapalus; species Centrapalus pauciflorus. Next base: position 42,170 of record JAANYP010000583.1, on the reverse strand, counting down.
GGCCGAAGACGAAACCCCGTCGGAAGAGGGATGGCGGTGGTCGGGGAATTGAACCTCGCCTTGGGCGTAGTCACTGAGTGCGGCGCCGGTATTCTTCAGAGCTGCAGCGTAGGAAAAGTGTGCAGCAGCAAAGGCGGTTTGTTAAGGAAGAAGTGGACAGATTTTTCATTTTTTCATCGAGGTAGAAAATTGTATCTACTTTCATTTGTATAGAACTAGAAAGAAAATTGAATTGGAAAACTTGATATTAAGAGAACTTAATTAAGAATCTTGACCTTTCTTTCGGTGTTACACAATTCCTAATTGCACGGTAAATAACACAAAATGATTCATCTTATGAATTAGGACATAATTGTAAGTGATTATTTGCATTTGTTGATGTTTGTGGTTGTGTTAAGTGGAACTGGATTTGGATATGTAGATACAAGGGGTGCTAGTGAAGTACATGGAAAATGCAGTGAGATTCGAATATTCGATCAACAATAGAACGACAATGAACGATATTCAAGGGATTGAGGTTAATGCTTGTTTTGTTCCTTTCATTCTCTCTTATTTATTTGATTTTGCTGGTAAAATTGTTGTTGCTCGGTAAGCATAAGATAAATTCTTGTGGGCTAAACTCTAGCAACAAACAAAAAAGAAATTATAAGTTACTCTATCTGTTATCATCGTATGCAGATCAACTTTCATCACCGTTTTCGTTTCCTTGCATCTAATTTCTTCGTTTTCGATCTTCGATTGAGTGTTCATTTTTAGATGAAGAATGTTAATTGGCTAAATAATAATAATAATAATAATAATAATAATAATAATAATAATAATAATAATAGAAATTAAAAAACTAAAAGTATATTAAAAAATTTTCATAAATGGTCCCTGTATAAGTAAAAAGATGAAACTACCCCTCATATTTAATCTGTATTTAACGGCAGTTAGTTTGAGGGACTGTTTTGTAGCAACTTTTCAATTTTTAGGACTATCCATATACTTACTTTGAGCTAGGGACCATTTCCATAACTTGAGCCAAACCACAGTGACGATTTATGTGATTTACTCTAATAATTGGTACTAATTATTTAGTAATATTTTTAAAGAGTAAATTATAGAATTGGTCCCTTTGGTTTGTTTAAAATTATAGAAACAGTCCCTTAACTTTCAAAGTTGCAGTGGTGGTCCCTCAAACCACTTTTTACTTGCAGAATTGATCCTTCTATTTCTAAAATTTTTAAAAATGACGATTTTGCCATTCTTTCACTTACAAGTTTGGTAATTTCAATTTTGGTTCCTTTTCTGAATTTTTCATTTTTGGTTTTAAATTTGAAATACTAATTTCATAAGTTAAGATTTGATTCATTAATAATAATTAATAATAATAATAATAATAATAATATTATTATTATTATTATTGTTATTATTATTATTATTAATTATACCTATTTATTTTGTAAAATAAATCTATATTTCTTTACTAAAAAATATATTTGTTTATATACTTAGTTAGTTAAGTTATGCATCTTTTTATGTATTCAATATATTTATTAAAGTTTTATTTATTTATATTTTATTGGTTAAACTATTTGTATAATTTTATTATTTATACTTTTTCATCAAACTATTTCATTACTTTTAATAAATTTGGAATATGTGTAAATTTTTTTTTAAATTTACTAACTCATTAGATTTTGATTTAAGTTTGCTAATTTATTATTTTTGATTTAAATATTTTGTTTCCCTAATATGTTTTTATTTAAATTTATTCTTTTATTTGTTTGGATTTAAATATTTTGTTATGACAATACGTTTTGATTTCAATTTATTATTTTATTTGTTTTGATTTAAAATTTTGCTACATTAATACTTAAGTGAAAATTAAAATATATAAGTGAAAACGAATAAAACATATTAATATATAAACTTGTAAATAAAAAAGATTGAAATATTATATTGAAATCAAAACGTATTGGCATAACAAAGTATTAAAATTAAAATAATAATATACTAAATTTAAATCAAAACTTATTAACGTAAGAAAATGTATTATTTTAAATAAAATAAACTAAAATATAAATATAATTCATTATTTCTAATATCTATAAAGATTAATAAATATAATATATAAATACAATATATTATTTCTTACATCTTTAAATATTAATAAATAGATAAGATTTAAATATACATTCAAATATATCTTATATGTACTTTATCTATAAATCTAATTAAAAAATATATTATTTTTATTTATAAAATGATTTGTAAAAATATTTATTTTTAATATATATTAGTAATTTTATAACTTTTAAGGCATTTTTGAAAAACCAAAAAAATAAAATAATAAATTTAAATCCAAACGTACTGGAATAACAAAATATTTAAATCCAAACAAATAAAATAATAAATATAAATAAAAACATATAAACGTAACAAAGTATTTGTAAACTTAAATCAAAACGTAATGAATTAGTAAATTTAAATCAAAATTTACATAAATTCAAAATTTATTAAGGTAATGCAATATTTGATGGAAATGTATAAATAATAAAATTATACAAATAGTTTAACCAATAAAATATAAATAAATAAAACTTTAATAAATAAATTGAATACATAAAAAGATGCATAACTTTACTAATTAAGTATATATAAAAATAATTTTTTAGTAAAGATTATAGATTTATTTTATAAAATAAATAGGTATAATTGATGATGATGATGATGATGATGATGATGATGATGATGATGATAATAATAATAATAATAATAATAATGAGAATAATAATAATAATAATAATAAAATTAATAATTAATCAAATTATAATTTATTAAATTAATATTTCAAATTTAAAACCAAAAGTGAAAAATTATGAAAATTGACCAAAATTGAAATTACCAAACTTGTAATTGAAAGAAGGGCAAAATTGTCATTTTTAAAAAATTTAGAAACAGAAGGACCAATTCTGCAAGTAAAAAGTGGTTTGAGGGACCGTCACTACAACTTTGAAAGTTGAGGGACCGTTTCCATAATTTTGAACAAACCACGGGGACCATTTATGTAATTTACTCATTTATAAATTATAAAAATAATGGACTATATAATTTATTTTAGGGTAAATTATAATTGTCGTCCCTGTGCTTATATAAAAATTACGGTTACCGTCCTTTTCACGATAAAATTACAATTAGAGTACTTATAGTTGGCATTTTGTTATGTTTTTTGTCCCTTTATCCAAAATTTTTTAAAAAATGACGATTTAACCCTTTCACTTTATTTCATTTTTGGTCCCTCATCAAAATATTCATTTATAATTCATTTTCTTGATGATTTATTATTCTTTTTATTATTTATTTAATTTATTGTTCTTTTTATTGCTATTAAAATTTAAATGAAGTAATAAATTATCTAACATGTTTTATTTTCATTATTTATTTGACTAATAGTATTACTAGTATTATTATTATTTTATTATAGTTTAAGTATTTACATGAATAAGTAGTAGTAATTGAAAATAACTTGTATATGACTAAATTTAATATAATTATTGTTATTAATATTGTTAATATTGTAACATCCCTAAATTGAGCCTGGTACGTGGATTTAATTTATTGGCTCATTTATTTTATTATTGTTGCGTGTTCCAATTAAATTCCGTTTCGTGGATTTAACGTGTCAAGATTGAGTGATACGTGTCTCCGAGCTAATAATTAGTGGATTATTATTATCTTTGAGATCGTGGATTTAATTGGGTCTTAATGATATAATTTGTGAAAAAGTGATATCGGGTCCGGGTTAGTGGGTTCGGAACCGGATATGGATATGTACGTATATATGTGACCTTTTCCTTTCTCTTGCCTTCATTTTCAAGAAAAAGCCAAAGTGTGTGTGTGTAAATTGAGAAGAGCTCCAGCAGAACCCTCCTTGCTGATTCAAGAAATTGGGTGCTGAATCTTGATCATCATCTTCATCTTGTTGAAGTTCTTGAAAGTCTTGAGGTATGGGTTCTTGATTTTGGGTAGCTAGAATCTTGAATTATGTTGTGATATATGATGGAATTGGTTTCTGAAAGTGTATGGGTTGTATATGCTTGAGTTTTGTGTGTTTTCCTTGCTGAAATCAAGTGAGGAGGGTGAAAACCCTCTGGTTCGGCCATGGTTATCGAAGAGCAAGTCTGGGAACAGGTTCCTGGTCGCGGCGCGACGCGCAGGGGGCCGCGGGGCGACGCGCAGAAGGCTTGAGGCGCGGCGCGACTGCAGGGGGGCGCGGCGCGTAAATCAGTCTGCCAGAGAATCTTGGTTTAGTTTTATAAGAGAGTTGTGGGTCATTAGTTGGTGGGATTCATTCGGGATATTGTTGAATTGAGTTGTTTGGGATATTGGGTCTCGATAGGAATTCCGTAAAAGGGTTTCGGGGATCGGTTAATTATCCGAGATTGTGTTTCGGGTTTATATTGATTGTGATAGTTATGTTTGATTGAATTGCGTAGCTATCGAGCTTGTGTTAATGTATGAGATCCGTGACGTTTACAGGTGCTAGCCGATCGCGTACCGAGCCGCATTGAGAGTTCCGAGTTTCGAATCAAGTTTCGGGTAGTCGGTGAGTACTCGAGTTCTTTTCAAACGCACGTGCATTCTTTCGATTCGTCTATGTGGTTGTGATATATGTGTGTATGAGACTGTGATAGCGCGCAGGTATGAGCTTCTCTACCCTATACGTGCTATATGTGTTTGAATTGCAGGTGTCCGCGATGTGTGATCGCGCAGGCTGACTGTCCCTAACCAGTCACGAGATATGAGGCTGTATATATACGGCAGTGATATGCCAGGTCGCTCCTGTGCCTTTTGAGTAGCTAACCGCTGCTGTGTGCGGCCTGTTAGCTGGGGAACGGCGTCCCCTTTCGAGCAGAGATATGTGTTATGCATCGAGTTGCATATATGTGACGAGATATGTGTGTTGTGTATGTTATATGTGCTTACCTGCAGTGTCTAACCCTCGCGTACTCACGAGCTGTCCAGCTTATGTTTTCGAGTCTTCTGTGTGTCAGGCAGTCATACTGTGGGACCGCAGTCACAGCCGCAACAGCCGAAATAGAGATCGGAGCAGTTTAGAGTTGTGTATGCTGACTGTATTTTGATGTTAGAATTCAAAACTATTATCTGTGTTTTGTACTCGATTGGCAATGTGTTAGCCATCGGTAGTTAGTGTTAATCAGATAATTCAGTCGTGTATGCATCTGTATCAGCATGTGACTTGAGACGTGTTAATCTTGTATTAAAAGTTTTAAATTATCAGTGTTTTCCGCTAATCCTGTGACATGTGCATTATGAGATGATTGCGATATTGCCACCTGTGTATTGTATTGACGTGGCATTTGTGTGAGAATTGTGGGTGTTACAGCTTGGTATCAGAGCTTGTGGTTTCAGTATTGAGTATCAGTGGATGCTTGTGCTCTTACCGTGTTCAGATCCATGAGATTCTTCCCTGAGACTGAGTTTAGCGGAATTAACTGACCTAGCTTATTGTATAACGCTAGGTGGTCAATCTGTTATCTTACCTTTGTGATATGTGCAGGTAGTTATGGCAGATCATGGAGAGGGTTCAGGGCCAGAGAGACCAGCGGGAGATGAGTATGTCCGCCGGTCAGAGATGTTATCAGTGTTGACTGAGTTTTACAGAGAGAGAGATCTGCAGCGACAGAGAGCTGATCCGCCGCCAGTGACTATTGTTGAGACAGTGGTTGGGGCATCTTCTTCTTCTGCTCCTCGAGATGGGTCCTTTAAGGACTTTATGGCGGGAGCCCCACCTCAGTTCCGAGGCGGTGGTGAGCCGGGTGCGGCTATGGCTTGGGAGAGAGAGATAGAGGCGGCATTTCGAGTTGCCCATGTCGATCCTCGTGATATGGTCGGCTATGCGGCTTATCAGCTGAAAGGAGGGGCTTCACAGTGGTGGAAGTCCATCGAGTCGTCTATGACTACAGCCGCAGCGTATGCTATGACATGGGATCAGTTCCGTGCTATCTTTGAGCTTCAGTATATTCCCCGGGATGAGCGCCGGGAGATGGAGCGTCGTTTCTTGCACCTCCAGCAGGGTAGCATGTCGGTTCAGCAGTATGTGGATAGATTTAATGAGTATGCCCAGTTTGCACCTCAGCACGTGGATACAGAGGTCCGTAAGGCCGATGCCTTCATCGATGGGTTGAGATCTGATATTCGGGAGTTCGTTGGGCTTCATGACACCCCGACATTTGCGAGAGCCCTGGAGTTGGCTCGTGTTAGAGAGAGAGAGAGAGATCGAGAGGCAGAGAGGCCAGCCTCCATCCCAGAGACAGAGGACAGGGACGTCTGAGCACTCCCAGAGTCACTATCGAGAGCCCCAGGAGTTCCAGAGAGAGAGACAGCTTGAGCAGCAGCAGGTCCAGGGGCAGGGTTCCGGATTCCGTAGAGACAGAGATAGGGGCAGAGATCGTAGGTCCAGGAGGTCTGGGCAGTATCAGGGTTCGGGGACGGCCAGTCAGAGTCAGGGGCAGACTTCCCGATATAGCGCTCCCAGTCAGAGCCAGAGTAGCGTGGGACAGGGGCCCCAGCTGTCAGGGAGCCGGGCAGACAGTTCAGCCGGAGAGAGAGACTGTCCGAGGTGTCGCCGTCGCCATTCCGGTCCTTGCGTGCCGGAGCAGCCCAGATGTTATCGCTGTGGTCAATATGGCCACACATCATTTACGTGTACTTCGAGGGATTCCCTGTGCTTCCGCTGTGGGAGGCCAGGTCATATAGTCCGAGATTGCCCGGATGCGCCGCCAGCTGTGCAGGGAGCGAGCACCAGCGGTGCCAGAGCTGAGCCGTCGTCTTCGAGCCGCCGTGAGTCAGCACCCAGAGGCAGGGGTAAAGTATTCCAGGCTACAGCAGAGGAGGCCCGCGAGTCCACTGATGTGGTATCTGGTACGTATATCCTGAACGGGCTTAGTGCTCGTATTTTATTCGATTCTGGAGCAGATCGCTCGTATGTGTAACATCCTCAAAGTTATTTTATTGTAATTGGGCTATTTAAGTGGAAAATATATATTTAAGTTAAAATTTGAGCAATTATTATGTATTTGGGTTATTTAGAAGTTTGTTGTTATTTTAAGGAAATTTGAACTCGGAATTATTATTAAGGAGTATTATGAATGATAAAAGTTAATAATGATAAATTTAAGAATAAATCAGTATTTTATGGAACCGGTTAAGCTGAGGGGTGAAATGTGCAAAAATGATGAAAGCTGAATAAAAGGGCTAAAAGTCATTCATTTTCATATTTCACTCTCTCTCTCTCTACATTCTCTCTCTAGAAGTTCTCTCTACATCTCGCTAAGATATCTCACAAACCGACCGTCGGATTTTCGAGAATTATACGTCAACGGACTGATCTCGTGGAGTACAACGACAATCTACAAACGGATTTTTGATTTCATACGAATTGAGGTAAGAATCGACACTTTTAAGTTTGTTGTTTCGGTTTTGAAGAACTAGAATTTCGAATCTGTCATTTTATGTAAATTGGAGCTTGTTTTGCTAGAAATATTGCTGGAATGTGATAGTATATGCATAGTAGAATCGAATCTAGGTATCATGCATGATATATCAGTGATTTTTAGGCCTTAGAATGATGGATTTAAGTTATAAGGATGAACAGACTCGAATATACCAAGAACAGAGTCGAAATGCAAGAACAAACTCGAGTTTGGTGCTAGATTCGAGTGTGTACCATTAGATTCAAAGGGGGTTTCGAATCTACCCTAGATTCGAAGGGTAGGGTTCAAATCTATAACTTAGATTCGAAGGGTGGTTCGAATCTGATGGTGGGTTCGAATCTAATCCCCTTAAATTCGAGTTTAATGCCTAAAATTGAGAATGCTACTCTTTAAACTCGTGTATTTTGAATGAGACTCATAAACAACACATAAAATGACAAGGGTTACTCAAAGGGCAATGTATGAACATGAGATAAGCTCAAACTTAATTATGGTATGAATTTAGACATGGACCCGAAATGGGGAAAAATATTGCAAAACTTACGAAACTTGATTTTATGGATTTAAACGGTTATTGATACGAGGTATTGTTGTAATTAATATAACAGGTCCCTTGTGGTGTTGTTTAACCCACAGTGGGGTACTTGGAGGATCCGGTTGAAAGCCCGTGGAGAAATAAAAATTGGTTAAAAGTTTAATTACGCACCCACTGTGAGTACCTTTGATTTTAGCATGTTTACATCTGCTTTATGTTTGCTAGGCCTGCTGAGGCATGTTGTTTCACTTTCGTTTGACACTCTACTAACTTGCGTATATATAATGATGCACATTCACATTTGCTGCATGTCCTTTCTTTTGTTGTGCATCCTGTTGATGTCGATGGACCTGAGTGGTCGCATCTGTACTCTGATGTTACTGTGCTATATGAGCCAAGAGTTTGACACCTCTATGGCCAGGATAGACAGTATGACATCCCTGATGGTATGTTTGCCTCAGTTTGGTGGGTTTTTCTTAATGCCGAGTGAGTCAGCTCGAAGGGGCTGCGGGCTCAGGTTTGCGTACCTTGGGTGCGTGTGGAGTATACGGTATGTGTTACCGCGGTTACTCTGGGTGGCATCATAAAGATTTGTTGAATGCGTAAAATCATATGGTATTCACTAAGCAATCGCTTACCCTTTTAGTTGTTGAATTTTTGCAGGAAAAGGGAAGTGTACTGCTGGACCTTCTCGTTAGGCCATTTGAGAAGATTTTGGAAGACTTGGCACTATTTAATCGGTACTTATGTTGTGGAACAAAGGTTATATTATGTTTGGGATGATTGTAATAATTGTATTTGGATATGTAGACTTAGATATGGTACCTTGTAGCACCATATGTTGTTTAACACTTGTGCACTACTTTTATTTTATGTTTTTAATGCTTCCGCACTAAAATCTAGGTTATCAGATCTTTATGTATTGTATGATGGTGATTAAATCCTGGGTGTTTTGTAATTGGTGGTTGTTGTGGCAAGGGTGTCACACGAGATGGTATCAGAGCAGTAGTTTGAGATTCAAGTGTCCGTGAGGTCTTGATCTCAAACATTAAGTGATGATATGTAGTGAATTTAGAAAATGATCTGAACTAAGATAGGCTATGATCTAGTATTCATAAGAGATTGACTATCATACGGAACAATTAGGTGGTGTCTTTAAATAAATGACATGTTACTAAACAAGTTATATATTTTGTATTTCAGAACATGTCTGGAGGAGGAATGACACCAGAAGAGACGAGAGAAATGATGCTAGCCATGATGGCTGAGCAAAATCGGATGATACATGACCAGTTTCGGGCTCGAGATGAGGCCGAAGCTAAACGAAGAGAAGATAAGAAGAAGAATAAGGAAAGAGAGAGAAACAATGACGAACAAGATGACAATATTGGTTCATCTAATAAGCCCAGAAGTTGTCGGTTTAAGGATTTTAAGGGAAATGGAGCAGTCGAGTTTAATGGACTGGGTGATGCTGTTGCTGCTCTGGAATGGATAACAGCCACAGAACGGACATTCCGAATCAGCGATTGTGCTGAGAAGGACATGGTCCGTTTCGCTACTGCCATGTTCACCAAAGACGCAATAATGTGGTGGAACTCGATGGTGAATGCATTAACAATGGAGAAGGTTGCTGTAATGACATGGGCTGAGTTTACCGAAATCTTCGCTCAGCAATACTGCCCGGCCGATGAACGCCGAAGACTAGAAGCTAAGTTCATGACACTAATCCAAGGGACTAAGTCTGTGTCTCAATATGCGGTAGAGTTCACGAGACTAAGTTTATTTGCACCTCATCAGGTTGATACAGAAGAAAGAAAAGTGACCCGATTCGAGGTAGGTCTTGATTTGGAAATTCGAAGAGTGATGAGCAACGTACGTTACCCAACGTTTGCCAGTCTGCTGGAAGCTGCCAGAAATGTAGAACAGATCCTGATTATGTCAGGATATGTAATGGGGTCTGCTGCTGCTGCTTCAATTAACTCAACTCAACCTTCACCGCCGAAACGACAACGTGAAGGAGACTACTCCGGTTCTGTACGATCATCGCAGTACTCGCCGCAACCGTCATTCCGTCGACAGTATAGTTCTTCTGGTCGTGCTCGAGCGTACTCTATCAACACTGAGCCACAGTACTGCAATAAATGCCATTTGGAACATTTCGGCAAGTGTACCAAGGGGCGTGCATGTTTTTGTTGAGGAGAATTGGGTCACTACCAAAATGAATGCCCAAGGAAGGGAGATGCTTGCCATAAGTGTGGTGTATGGGGACACTACAGTAGGAATTGCAGAAGGAACGATCCAGCTGCTGCTGCTCCATCTACAACACGATCATCGGGACATTCAAGTGGTGGTTCAGTCAACCGCCGGAACCAGTCACAAAGGGGACAAGTTAGTGCATTTCAAATTACCGCGGAAGAAGCTAGGGAAAACCCGGAGATGGATGCAGGTACGTTTATAAGTTAAATTTTTGCTTGCATTAGTGATGTTTAATTCTGATGTCAATAGGTCTTTTGTGTCTACTGTTTTGTACAACGACTAGTCATGACACTGTTTAAGTTACTTGCTATAATTGACATAGAAACTACTAGTAACACTCTAGCCGAATTAGATTACGTATATCGTAACTGCACCTTAGAAATTGAAGATGTAGTCCTCGATTTGGATCATACTCCGATAGCATTTAGTGAATGTAACGTGATAGATGTAGAAGATGTCAACATTATAAATAAGAATGACAAATGTCAAAGAAGGACTAATGTTTGTTAAAATTATGGAAAAATAGGTCATTTTAGAAGAGTACTTTAAGATTTTATACATAACCTCATTAAAGTTTTATGATTCTGAAGATAACATGAACATGAGTATTAGGAAAAGTTGTTACTATTATAAGTAAGATGATGATTGTGAATAAGAATACTCTAATGTATGAATAGGCATTAGATGAATAAGCTAAAATGGATTTTGAAATTTTGAATTGGAAAGGATGTTTTAAATATCGTGAGAATATTTTGTAATTGGAGTCAAGGAACTTGTTTCAATATTTATATATATACGAACATTATATGAGGAAACTAGTCTAGAAATTTTGGGGAAAGTATACGAGGGTATAATAATACAAGACTGGTGTTTATAGGATATGAGATTTGGAATATACAATGTGAAATATAAGTAAAATATGTATGTGAGTTGTAATCAATTAGAGAGGAAATATAATGACGCATGAGGATAGTATATTTATTGATATGGTAATTGATCAATAAGAAGGTTAAAGAGACTTTGGATAATAATGAAAATTTGCTTATACAGTAAAGAAAGGTCTAATACTACGATTCGGAATATAAGGGAGATTCGGAGGTGGTCATGAGTTTTGTTTAAATTTTTGGTGTCGATTAATTAAATTGTAACTACTGCATTGGTGCAATCAATGTTAGTGCTTTAGTCTAAGTTGTTGGTTGTGATAAGTGTTGAAATTGCTTAGTAACACATTAGTTAAAGTAAATCATGTGTATCATGATTGTACTTTAGGGGTCGAAGAAGTAAGTTTATATTCTGGGGTTTTCCCAATAACTTATTGTTCATATTGTCATGCATATAACGAAATATAAGTGAGATGCGGCACAAACATGAATACGAGTAAAACTTGTCGGCAACCGATAGAAAATCAGAATGAATGGACTATTTTCATATTGGTATATATGACAATATAATGTATTTTGGATTTAGGTAAAAGCTGAAAAGATCAATGGATTAGATAGGAATTTCATATAACACTAGTTATCATGATAAAGTAAAGAAGGCGATGTTTAAAGTTTCGCACGCAAAGAAAAGTAGAAGTCCTACATGTTGGAAAGAAATCGCAGGAAACTCTGATGGTTATGTCCGTAATATCACAAAAAGATGTTACTATGGTGATAGTTATAAACCGATCAGTTATAAGACAAATAATTGAGTGTAGTTGAAAGTATCACCGATAAGGATTGAAACCGGATCTGTAAAAAGGGTACAAGTTGACACCGGGATGTGTTGGCGCAACTAGAATAATAGAAAAGTTAGGAATCAGTCGAGTCATTTGGAATTTTTCCTAAGGAAGTATTGAATTAACACATGGTGTTTCATGTGGAAAGCTGTATGAAATCCTCACAACTGATGATGAAAATTGGCTGATTATATCAAATTAGAATTCGAGAAAGGTTAGTATATGTTGAGAAACATGTATGTGTTTTAAATACTAACATCAGAAATTAAGGATCAAAAAGATTAAACTAGGGTTAATACGTTGGAAGCATCACAAAGGAGTAAACCATGCTTGGGAGATAAAAGCCGATATGTTGAATAAGTAAACGAATCTGTTCAAATACAAATAACTTCGAGGACGAAGTTGAGCGTGGTGGAGCCCATGCTGTAACATCCTCAAAGTTATTTTATTGTAATTGGGCTATTTAAGTGGAAAATATATATTTAAGTTAAAATTTGAGCAATTATTATGTATTTGGGTTATTTAGAAGTTTGTTGTTATTTTAAGGAAATTTGAACTCGGAATTATTATTAAGGAGTATTATGAATGATAAAAGTTAATAATGATAAATTTAAGAATAAATCAGTATTTTATGGAACCGGTTAAGTTGAGGGGTGAAATGTGCAAAAATGATGAAAGCTGAATAAAAGGGCTAAAAGTCATTCATTTTCATATTTCACTCTCTCTCTCTCTACATTCTCTCTCTAGAAGTTCTCTCTACATCTCGCTAAGATATCTCACAAACCGACCGTCGGATTTTCGAGAATTATACGTCAACGGAAAGATCTCGTGGAGTACAACGACAATCTACAAACGGATTTTTGATTTCATACGAATTGAGGTAAGAATCGACACTTTTAAGTTTGTTGTTTCGGTTTTGAAGAACTAGAATTTCGAATCTGTCATTTTATGTAAATTGGAGCTTGTTTTGCTAGAAATATTGCTGGAATGTGATAGTATATGCATAGTAGAATCGAATCTAGGTATCATGCATGATATATCAGTGATTTTTAGGCCTTAGAATGATGGATTTAAGTTATAAGGATGAACAGACTCGAATATACCAAGAACAGAGTCGAAATGCAAGAACAAACTCGAGTTTGGTGCTAGATTCGAGTGTGTACCATTAGATTCAAAGGGGGTTTCGAATCTACCCTAGATTCGAAGGGTAGGGTTCGAATCTATAACTTAGATTCGAAGGGTGGTTCGAATCTGATGGTGGGTTCGAATCTAATCCCCTTAAATTCGAGTTTAATGCCTAAAATTGAGAATGCTACTCTTTAAACTCGTGTATTTTGAATGAGACTCATAAACAACACATAAAATGACAAGGGTTACTCAAAGGGCAATGTATGAACATGAGATAAGCTCAAACTTAATTATGGTATGAATTTAGACATGGACCCGAAATGGGGAAAAATATTGCAAAACTTACGAAACTTGATTTTATGGATTTAAACGGTTATTGATACGAGGTATTGTTGTAATTAATATAACAGGTCCCTTGTGGTGTTGTTTAACCCACAGTGGGGTACTTGGAGGATCCGGTTGAAAGCCCGTGGAGAAATAAAAATTGGTTAAAAGTTTAATTACGCACCCACTGTGAGTACCTTTGATTTTAGCATGTTTACATCTGCTTTATGTTTGCTAGGCCTGCTGAGGCATGTTGTTTCACTTTCGTTTGACACTCTACTAACTTGCGTATATATAATGATGCACATTCACATTTGCTGCATGTCCTTTCTTTTGTTGTGCATCTTGTTGATGTCGATGGACCTGAGTGGTCGCATCTGTACTCTGATGTTACTGTGCTATATGAGCCAAGAGTTTGACACCTCTATGGCCAGGATAGACAGTATGACATCCCTGATGGTATGTTTGCCTCAGTTTGGTGGGTTTTTCTTAATGCCGAGTGAGTCAGCTCGAAGGGGCTGCGGGCTCAGGTTTGCGTACCTTGGGTGCGTGTGGAGTATACGGTATGTGTTACCGCGGTTACTCTAGGTGGCATCATAAAGATTTGTTGAATGCGTAAAATCATATGGTATTCACTAAGCAATCGCTTACCCTTTTAGTTGTTGAATTTTTGCAGGAAAAGGGAAGTCTACTGCTGGACCTTCTCGTTAGGCCATTTGAAAAGATTTTGGAAGACTTGGTACTATTTAATCGGTACTTATGTTGTGGAACAAAGGTTATAATATGTTTGGGATGATTGTAATAATTGTATTTGGATATGTAGACTTAGATATGGTACCTTGTAGCACCATAGGTTGTTTAACACTTGTGCACTACTTTTATTTTATGTTTTTAATGCTTCCGCACTAAAATCTAGGTTATCAGATATTTATGTATTGTATGATGGTGATTAAATCCTGGGTGTTTTGTAATTGGTGGTTGTTGTGGAAAGGGTGTCACAGTATGTATCTGTAGTGTTTTGTGCCTCCTACTGTTTTATCTGTGCCGTTAGTCGTTGAGAGAGTAGACGGTAGTACTGCTTTAGTGATTCGGGTGTACAGAGATTGTGTCCTGGAGATAGATGCTCACCGGTTTTTGATCGATCTACTGCCGATAGAGATCAGCAGCTTCGACGTGATAGTGGGTATGGACTGGATGACAGCCAGGCAGGCCGATATTTTGTGTGCGAAGAAAATGATCCGGATACCCATTTCAGACCGTGAGACAGTGACTGTGTACGGCGAGAGGCGCCGAGGTGAGATCGGCATTGTGTCTATGGCCCGAGCTCAGAGATATGTTGTGAAGGGGTGCGAGACTTTTCTGGCTTATGTTGTTGACGCCAGATTAGAGAAGAAGACCCTAGCGGATATACCTGTGGTTAGAGAGTTCCCCAAGGTATTCCCAGAGGAGTTGCCTGGGTTACCGCCAGATCGTCAGGTCGAGTTTCGTATTGACCTTATCCCTGGAGCGGTGCCTATTGCGAAGACGCCTTATAGGCTGGCACCTACTGAGATGAGAGAGATGATGTCGCAGCTTCAGGAGTTGCTTGATCGTGGATTTATCCGTCCGAGTTCGTCCCCGTGGGGAGCTCCAGTGCTGTTTGTGAAGAAGAAGGACGGTTCTATGCGGATGTGTATCGACTATAGAGAGTTGAATAAAGTGACTGTGAAGAATCGTTATCCGCTTCCACGTATCGACGATCTGTTCGATCAGCTGCAGGGTTCGAGCTTCTTTTCGAAGATTGACTTGAGATCAGGGTATCATCAGCTGAGAGTTCGAGACGAGGACGTGCCGAAGACTGCGTTTCGGACGAGATACGACCATTATGAGTTCCTAGTCATGCCTTTCGGACTGACTAACGCACCCGCGGCGTTCATGGATTTGATGAACAGGGTGTGTAGATCTATGTTGGATCGATTCGTGATAGTCTTTATTGATGATATTCTGATATATTCGAGGAGTGCCGAGGACCATGAGCAGCACTTGCGAAAGGTTTTGACTGTGCTGCGAGAGGAGCGACTTTATGCGAAGTTCTCCAAGTGCGAGTTCTGGTTGCGCGAGGTCCAATTTTTGGGACATGTAGTGAGCGCCGAGGGTATTTCAGTGGATCCGGCGAAGATTGAGGCCGTTATGAGTTGGGAGCCGCCGAAGACAGTACCTGAGATTCGTAGCTTTTTGGGCCTAGCCGGATATTACCGCCGCTTCATTCAGGACTTCTCGAGGATTGCCAGGCCGTTGACGAGATTGACACGGCAGTCCGTTCCTTTCGTGTGGTCCGATGAGCAGGAGTCGACCTTCAGGGAGCTGAAGTCCCGGCTATGTCAGACGCCAGTGTTAGCATTGCCCGAGGGTACAGAGGATTTCGTGGTCTATTGTGATGCGTCAGGTACCGGTTTGGGATGCGTTCTGATGCAGCAAGGTAAAGTGATTGCGTATGCGTCGCGACAGCTGAAGACCTACGAGGAGAATCATACCGTGCACGATCTTGAGTTAGATGCGATAGTGTTCGCTTTGAAGATATGGCGTCATTATTTGTACGGTTCGCGATTTGTGGTATATACAGATCATAAGAGTCTTCAGTATCTGTTCAGTCAGAAGGAGCTGAATATGAGACAGCGGCGCAGCCTCGAGTTACTGAAGGATTATGACTGCGAGATTCAGTATCATCCGGGTAGGGCCAATGTGGTGGCCGATGCGTTAAGCCGTAAGGCGTGCGGTCAGACAGTGGTTTCCCGAGCAGCGAGGCTCGAGGTCACGTCGACTCTTGTGGAGAGTCCGAGGCATGCCCAGTTAGAGGGTTTGCAGGCTGAGAATGTGAAAAGAGAACGTCTTGCAGGGCAGCTTGAGATGTTGAGCAGAGATAGTAGAGGTCTGTGGGCATTTCATGACCGAGTTTGGGTTCCGAGAATCGGTAATCTGCGGCAGTTGATTTTAGATGAGTCGCACCGATCGAGGTTGTCCATTCACCCCGGGAGCACCAAAATGTATAGAGATCTGCGCGAGTTCTATTGGTGGCCAGGGATGAAGAGAGATGTGGGCCGATATGTTGAAGAGTGTATGACTTGTCTACGAGTTAAGGCCGAGCATCAGAAGCCTCACGGGCATTTGCAGCCTTTAGAGATCCCTGAGTGGAAGTGGTATCATATCACGATGGACTTCATCGTCAGACTTCCGCGCACCGTCCGAGGTAATGATATCATTTGGGTGATTGTGGATCGCTTGACGAAGAGTGCTCATTTTCTAGCGGTTCGGGGCACCATCACTATGGATCAGTTAGCTCGGTTATACATCAGTGAGATAGTATCGAGGCACGGCGTTCCGATGTCGATTACGTCCGATAGAGATGCGCGGTTTACTTCGAGGTTCTGGCAGAGCTTTCAGCGCGAGTTGGGGACAAGAGTTCAGTTGAGCACAGCGTACAGACCTCAGACAGATGGGCAGACAGAGCGGACGAATCAGACTCTCGAGGATATGCTCCGAGCTTGTGCGATTGATTTCAGTGGTAGTTGGGACGTTCACTTGCCGTTAGTCGAGTTTGCGTATAACAACAGCTACCATTCCTCCATCAAGATGGCTCCATTCGAGGCATTGTATGGGCGTAAGTGCCTAACCCCGGTGTGTTGGGGCGAGGTCGGCGAGCGACCTATCAGTGGGCCCGAGTTATTGCAAGAGACGAGCGACAAGGTGGCGGTTATCCGCGAGCATATGAGAGTGGCACAGAGCCGACAGAAGAGTTATGCCGATCGTCGTCTGACTGAGCTCGAGTTCAGTGTCGGGGACCGCATTATGCTGAAAGTATCGCCGTGGAAGGGAGTTATTAGATTCAGACATCGAGATAAGCTGAGTCCACGATACATCGGTCCGTTTGAGATCATCGCCAGAGTTCGAGATCAGGCGTACAGATTGAGGTTGCCTCCCGAGTTGGCCGGAGTCCACGATACATTTCATGTGAGCCACCTGAGAAAGTGTTTGGCCAAAGATGATCAGTTTGTGCCGTTATCCGAGATCACCGTGGACAATCACCTGAGATATGTCGAGCAGCCTGAGGCGATTACCGACCGAAAGGTGAAGAGATTGCGGAACAAAGAGATTGCGCTAGTACTCGTTCAGTGGAGGCATCATAAGGGTACTAGTGCTACCTGGGAGCCCGACGCCGAGATGAGGAGCCGATATCCGCAGCTGTTCCCGAGTCCGAGCTAGATTCCGTGACGGAATCTTTTTAAGAGGAGAGGATTTGTAACATCCCTAAATTGAGCCTGGTACGTGGATTTAATTTATTGGCTCATTTATTTTATTATTGTTGCGTGTTCCAATTAAATTCTGTTTCGTGGATTTAACGTGTCAAGATTGAGTGATACGTGTCTCCGAGCTAATAATTAGTGGATTATTATTATCTTTGAGATCGTGGATTTAATTGAGTCTTAATGATATAATTTGTGAAAAAGTGATATCGGGTCCGGGTTAGTGGGTTCGGAACCGGATATGGATATGTACGTATATATGTGACCTTATCCTTTCTCTTGCCTTCATTTTCAAGAAAAAGCCAAATGTGTGTGTAAATTGAGAAGAGCTCCAGCAGAACCCTCCTTGCTGATTCAAGAAATTGGGTGCTGAATCTTGATCATCATCTTCATCTTGTTGAAGTTCTTGAAAGTCTTGAGGTATGGGTTCTTGATTTTGGGTAGCTACAATCTTGAATTATGTTGTGATATATGATGGAATTGGTTTCTGAAAGTGTATGGGTTGTATATGCTTGAGTTTTGTGTGTTTTCCTTGCTGAAATCGAGTGAGGAGGGTGAAAACCCTCTGGTTCGGCCATGGTTATCGAAGAGCAAGTTTGGGAACAGGTTCCTGGTCGCGGCGCGATGCGCAGGGGGCCGCTGGGCGACGCGCAGAAGGCTTGAGGCGCGGCGCGACTGCAGGGGGGCGCGGCGCGTAAATCAGTCTGCCAGAGAATCTTGGTTTAGTTTTATAAGAGAGTTGTGGGTCATTAGTTGGTGGGATTCCTTCGGGATATTGTTGAATTGAGTTGTTTGGGATATTGGGTCTCGATAGGAATTCCGTAATAGGGTTTCGGGGATCGGTTAATTATCCGAGATTGTGTTTCGGGTTTATATTGATTGTGATAGTTATGTTTGATTGAATTGCGTAGCTATCGAGCTTGTGTTAATGTATGAGATCCGTGACGTTTACAGGTGCTAGCCGATCGCGTACCGAGCCGCATTGAGAGTTCCGAGTTTCGAATCAAGTTTCGGGTAGTCGGTGAGTACTCGAGTTCTTTTCAAACGCACGTGCATTCTTTCGATTCGTCTATGTGGTTGTGATATATGTGTGTATGAGACTGTGATAGCGCGCAGGTATGAGCTTCTCTACCCTATACGTGCTATATGTGTTTGAATTGCAGGTGTCCGCGATGTGTGATCGCGCAGGCTGACTGTCCCTAACCAGTCACGAGATATGAGGCTGTATAT
This sequence comes from Centrapalus pauciflorus, assembly GCA_020465985.1. NCBI lineage: Eukaryota > Viridiplantae > Streptophyta > Magnoliopsida > Asterales > Asteraceae > Centrapalus > Centrapalus pauciflorus. The sequence goes on along the minus strand of JAANYP010000583.1, from coordinate 23,195 downwards.
ATACGGCAGTGATATGCCAGGTCGCTCCTGTGCCTTTTGAGTAGCTAACCGCTGCTGTGTGCGGCCTGTTAGCTGGGGAACGGCGTCCCCTTTCGAGCAGAGATATGTGTTATGCATCGAGTTGCATATATGTGACGAGATATGTGTGTTGTGTATGTTATATGTGCTTACCTGCAGTGTCTAACCCTCGCGTACTCACGAGCTGTCCAACTTATGTTTTCGAGTCTTCTGTGTGTCAGGCAGTCATACTGTGGGACCGCAGTCACAGCCGCAGCAGCCGAAATAGAGATCGGAGCAGTTTAGGGTTGTGTATGCTGATTGTATTTTGATGTTAGAATTCAAAACTGTTATCTGTGTTTTGTACTCGATTGGCAATGTGTTAGCCATCGGTAGTTAGTGTTAATCAGATAATTCAGTCGTGTATGCATCTGTATCAGCATGTGACTTGAGACGTGTTAATCTTGTATTAAAAGTTTTAAATTATCAGTGTTTTCCGCTAATCCTGTGACATGTGCATTATGAGATGATTGCGATATTGCCACCTGTGTATTGTATTGACGTGACATTTGTGTGAGAATTGTGGGTGTTACAAATATTGTTCTTACATATAAAATTTAAACATATATTGAACTATTTATATATTTAGTTTTTAAAAGGTAAAGTTTTTAACTATTTATCATTTAACTTATTTATCTTTAGTTTCTACTTTATATTACTTTATATAAATACTTATAAATTTGGTCATAGTTTTGTCCAAATTTATACATATATGTATTAATTTATATATTTAATTTTAATTTTTTCTATTTTTATAAATATTATATGTTCAATATAATTTTAACTTAACAAATTATATTATTTAACGTGTAATCCATTCTAATTTGTTTATTTCATAAAGTTAATATTCATATAAATTAAAAATGTTCAATGTATTAATCCATTATGCATAACAAAAACTACATACGAATTTATAACAAAAATAAATTAATTAATATAATTTATACATATAATATGTCAAATTATTATATTTTGTTAAGTTTAACTACCTTTAAATATATGTAGTTTATATACATATAAAATTTTTATTTTCAAAGAAATTATATATTTCATTAAAGGGGAAATTGCGCAAAAAACCTCTAAGTTGGACCATTTTTGCGATTAAAACCTCTAACCATTTTTCATTGCACAAAAAACCTCCAACTGATTAAAACTTTGTAAATTTGACCTTTTTTAAAAAAATCTGACTTGCAACCGGTTTAGCCGGTTGCAACTTGATGACGTGTAAAACTTTTAAATAGATTTTTGCGTAAAAAACCTCCAACTTGTTTAATTTTTTCAATTAAAACCCCAAATCATTTTTAATTTGATAAAAAACCTCCAACCAACAAAGATAATTAAAATTGAGTCTTCACTGATTGCATTTTGATGACATGGATATTTACTAAACTTTTATTTATCAAACAAAGAATTCGTTTCCCAATTAAACCTCCTCCATCTAGGCTAGCGAATCTCACTGCTCTGGCTGATCATATTTAGATGCTAAAACGGAATATAAATAAATGAAATTGAACATAAAGTTGAACCTAAAAATGCAACTCGTGAACACAAAATGAAATCGATTACATCGGCACAACTGAAGTTAAAATTCAAGATTAAACAGGAAAAGTTAACCGAACATACATACATAAAATAAACAGCACTGAACATAAAGAGAAGATAGAGTAATTGGAGTTGTCGGAGGTAGAGAAAAAGAGAAGGTAAATATTATTGTTAGTTAGAGGTGAGAAAAATATAGTTAAGGGTTCTAATTAAAAAAAGTCACCAATTTCGGGGTTTTTAATGCAAAAATCTTGTTTAATGAATTATACATGTAGTGTCACGTAGGCGCCACGTAAGTCGGGTTCGCCATGTGGACGCCACGTGTGTGCCATGTAAGCATAGTAACCTATTATAACCGGTCAAGTCCTAATTTCAAAAGATTTTACCGGTTAGAGGTTTTTTGTGCAACAAAAAATGGTTAGGGGTTTTAATCACAAAAATGGTCCAACTTTAAGGTTTTTTTACGCAATTATCCCTTCATTAAAACGAGAGGGTTCTTCTAAGAACCATAAAAAATGTGGGAACCATATATATATATATATCTCAGTCTTTTATTTAGTTTTTGATCCAAATAATGTAAATTTAACTACATTATTAGTTATGTAATTAATTAAGTTCAAAGATTATTTAATTGAATTATATTTTGTTATAAATTATTAGAGATGATTAAATTAAAAGATATGTAAAATACAAAAGTTTAATGGGTTAAATAGCAAATTTAACCAAAGTTTATATATAAACCTTGAAAATGATCATTTAAATCATTAAATACAATTAACTCTCTCTCTCTCTCTCTAATCTCTCTCTAAACCATACGGATACCTCAAGAAATATCAAGATTGTTCATAAATTTGCAATTTATTGAAGAATTGAAGTCAAGAAAGGTTGCAACAAACATCAAACAACGAGTATATACAAGATTTCAAGGTAATAATTGGTTTAAATTTCGATATTTAAAGAGTTTGGTTCGGTTTTGAGACAAACCGAAACCAAAAAGAATTATAACATGAAATTGTGTTGCATGTTAGAATAAATGAATTGAAATCATGTAATTAAGTAATTTGAAGTTATAGAAACAGAAATCATGAGTCGGATTGTCCAAAATAAGCAAGAAAATGTAAATTTTTGATAAAATAGTATTCTTGGCAAAAGGTGCATATTTTGGACAATCTTGATCAAAATAAGGTGTTAATGATAAGGAAAATAGTATAAAATCAACCAAATAATGATAATACAACTTTATGTTAAGTTGCATGTTGATAAAATGGATTTTTGGGAAATTTTATGAAAAATCCGTAAGTATAAAAGATGAACACTAAGAACAATTTCTGGAAAAATATGAAGATATGGGATCCGAATTCGGATGAATCCGAAATCGGATGAGGTGCTTAAAATTCGGTTATCTTGCCACTTCGGATGAAACACATGTTTCGGATGAGGTGGTCCGAACTCGGATGACCCGAATTCGGATAGTGCCTACTTCGGGTCCAATACTATTTCGGATAAAGTACCGTTTCGGACGGAAGAAGGTCCGAACTCGGATGATCTTCGGATGGCTCATTTCGGATAGTCTCAGTTCGGATGTGCCATTTCGGATGCCAGAACCGAATCCGGATGATCCGAATTCGGATGGTCCGAATTCGGATGGTCCTAATCCGGATGTGGTTTTTTTATGATTCAAAATATAACAACAGAATTCCTTATATAAATATGAATGATCAGATTTCAGAAATGTAACTTTATAAGACTTTGAGATTTTACTGACAAAGAATAGAAAGATTCTGATAAGATTTATGAGATTGATGATAATATGATCAAAATATAAGATTGTGAGATCAAAGACCAACGAATGAATCTTGAGCATAAACGATGAACACAGAATATATATTATTCAGATGATATAAGAGCTAATAAATATCAGAAATGATATTAATAACAGATTGAGCAACGAGCAAAATGGCGAGCATCTGAAAGTCTGATATAAGTCAGATAGTGGTTCTATCCACTACAGATTGTGAGCAACAGAGCCAGAGCCAGAAAGTAAAAGAGCACAAATAGCCAGTAACTGTGAGTTGTAGATTTCACTTTAACTGCATATTATGTGAATTGAGACTTTTGTTGCATGATTCTGATTTATTTGACATTCTGATCTTGAGCTTATTGATATATTGTCATAGTATATTTACTATGATTTGGTTGAGCTGAGTATTTATTCTTCCAGATTCTATTCTTTGACGAGTCATTTGATTGTTAAGCTTAACACCATCACTATTGCTCAGTGTTGGGTTAATGTTAGGCTTATGATGTGCTGATTTACGTGATGAAAGCACAGAGGGTAGCTAGAGCTGAGCATTCCGATGATATCCATATAGAGCTTTTACTGGTAGCTAGCCCAGTACGTGGCTGATCCCCACTAATGATGCGTGTGTATGGATTTATCATCATCCGAGCATTCCTTATGAATTTGTCTAAAAGTCTCAAGAGCAACAACAGTTTTTATAACTGGGAGCTGAGCAAAAGTCGCGCATCAAAAGAGCATTAATTGGCCAATGACCCTTCGAGATTGAGCTGTGCATGAGCCTAGTGCAGTGCATATAGAGCTGAGCCGTGCATGAGCCGAGTGCAGTGCATGTGCTTCCGCGTTCATAATTGCATGTTAAATGTGAAATTCTACATTCTCACTAAGCAAATAAGCTTACCCGTTGTTGCATTATTTTTCAGGTAAAGGCAAAGGATTGGCTGGACCTAGTTCATAGGTCAGGATTTTGAAAGAGCTTGAAGTACATTAGAACCTGTTTCAACACCTTGGTACTTAGCTGATAATTGAGCTTTGGGGTTCAGGGCTAGTGAACATTTGTGCTTTGATGTAATAGTCTAGAAGTCTGTCCTATCACTTAAATTGTTTCTGTTACCAAATCAATTTTAATTCCGCACTGTTAATTTTATATTAGTTTCATGATTGATATTGCATTGCTAATGGGACCTAGACTTGAGACCTTTGAGAAATCAGAGGGTCTCACAGGATGGTATCAGAGCAATAGTTTGAGGGAATCATTGTATTACGTGTAATACATGATCTCAAACTTGTGCAATGCTATAGTATCAATCATGACAGGATGGCTTGAACTAAGATAGGTTTCAGAGACTAGTAGGACGGGGCATGAAAGGGTACAATGTGCTAGCCTAATGATCTAAATACTTAGTGATTTTAATTTCAGAGCTATGTCAGGAGAAGGTGGACCATCAGGTGGCATGACCCCAGAGCATGTCCTGGAAATGATGCAACAACTAATAACCCAGAATAATGAGCAACAAAACAAGTTTATGCTAGAACAAATTGAATCAATAAAGAAAATTGAAAAGAGAAATAAACATAAAAAGAAACAAACTGAACAGTCAAGCGAATCAGATTCAGATAATGAGCATGTCAATAAGCGAGTTGTGCAGCCTAAAGGCTGTAGATTTAAAGACTTCAAAGCGAGTGGTGCCATGACGTTTGAAGGCACATTAAATCCAATACAAGCGTTAGATTGGATAAGTCATACTGAAGAGATCTTCAGTATCTCAGAATGTCTGGACAGCAATAGAGTTAAGTTTGCTACAGCCCTGTTCGTTGGAGCTGCTAGAGCCTGGTGGAAAACACAAAGGAGCATTTATGGTGAGGAAGCAATTATGACATTGGACTGGGAGCAGTTTTTGGAGATGTTCAACGCCAAATACTGTCCAACAGATAAACAAGACGAACTCGAGATGCAGTTGATGCAATTGAAACAAGGAACCAAGACCGTTGATGAATACGAGCATGAGTTCTCGAGACTTTGTGGTTACTCGTCATATCAAGTAGCAACAGAAGAGCGTAAGATAAACCGATTCAGACTGGGTCTAAATCCAATATATAGAAGACAAATGAGCAGCATAAAGTTCACGACGTATCTCAGTATAGTGGAAGCAGCAAGAATGGTGGAGCGGGAATTCACAGATTCTAGTTGTGAACCCGTTATGATGGCTATAAGTCCTACATGTCCATCTCCACCTAAGAAACAAAAATCCAGTAGATTCTTCAGTTCATCAAAGTCCAGTCAGCAGCAGTCACAAGCATCCTCTACACCTCAGAAGACTAGAGTTTATTCCATACAGTCAGGAGCACGACCGTGTAAACGTTGTAACAAATTTCATAGCGGACGCTGCAACCCTAGAGATGTGACCTGTTACACTTGTAACCGGATTGGACATGGAAGCGATGAGTGCCCAGAAAGAAACGACGTATGCTACAACTGTGGTGAGCGTGGACATTATGCCAAACATTGCCCAAATACACGCGTGCTTACTAAACAGGAACAACCAGTTGACAGAGCAATCCAACAGGGTATTACAATGATGCCAACAGCTAAGGCGCGAGCTTTCCACATAACTGCTGAAGATGCTGAGGAGACACCAGAGACGCCAAAAGACCCCAACGGTAACTAATAATAATAAATTTTCTATATGCTAAAATGATTTAATTCTATTACCATCTGAATTTTAAATTCTAAAATAAGTAGTGAGTTAACTGTACAACCCTGTCATCGATAGTGAATAATGCGGATGACATACGGGTTGTATCAGTTGAAGTTATATACTAATACATTTCCAGTCAGAAATTATACCTATAAACAATATAGGTATTGTAATCTGAATCATGTATGATTCAAAACCCGAGAGAAATTGAAATTTGATCCTAAACACAAGCCACTTCGTAAATCCTTGTAATCTAAATGATTACAGCGTGTCTTATAACGAGACAGAGGTAGAAGTTGCTAATTAAATAATAATAATAAAACGTATTGAGAAGATGATTTTTGAACCAAATTATTAAGCACCCAATGACAATTTGAATTGAAATCAAAGAAGTCAGAGGCACAAAGCGAGAGTGATAAAGAAATAGATTGAGATATTCGTGAAAGTCAAGTGATTAGTTATAAATGACCAATGAAAATGCCGTCAAATACCAAAATAAATGTAAGAATGGATTCTCACTATGTCGATGCGAGACTAGTGAGATATCTAATATGGAATTCCTATTCCATCTAAATGCAAATAAAATAAAAAGCTTCTGCCGAAAGAGTAAAGTAATTATGAATTCAGAAATTCACCGATGAAAATTCAAATAAAAGTCTATACATATAATTAAACAGAATCAAAGATTATTGTTTTGTCGAAGCCTCTTGATCAAATTGCACAGTAAATTAATAAGAGGAAGGCGATGACAATAAAGTAGAAGATGATGTAAATGGTTGTGGAGACGGTTTCGGAACCCTGGTAACTCGAGATCTAACTTTAATAATAAGAATCTGTCGTTATGTCTAACGAATCACACTGAGAAAGCCTAAGTTAATTGTTGAGTTCTATCAAATCATTTCCTTGGAATTCGATTTTGTATAACGTTTGTTTTTCATCTCGTTAGTATTCCCTATTCGCTGAAAGATTTGAAGCGTATGATCTCTTCAAGTTCTTGATCATATTCGAATTGCCTGAAATATCTCTTAACTGCTAAAACCATTGCGAAGAAGATGTGGACGATCGTAACTCCAAACTTTGAATTCTCTGTTCGAACTCTTGTTTGGTTTGGCGAGTTTTAAAATGCAGCATTTCAATATTTCGCCTCAATCTCATTCTCGGCTTCTAAACACACGATCTTCTTGGAGGATTTTGCTTCTCGAGAGACTGCTTACATAAAAGATTTAGCGGATATGGCAGCGCAATTTGAGACCAAGGTAGGTGAGATGGAGTCGTTACATGAAGACTTGGCTCCGGATATTGCGCCGGAAGATTGATTCCATTTGTTGTCAGAGCAAAGAAAATCATAAGTCTGCATAGCAAGTCAGCACAAGTCAGAAAAATCAGCTAAGCGATTGATGAGTGAAACATCATCAATGAAAGAAGCATAAAGTACAGATATCAGACTCCCGGAAAGCTCTATAGTTAATTCAAGAGCAAATGAAAAAGAGATATGAACCCACTAATATATAGAGATATTAGCTGAATGGAATGAGATATAAAGTTAAATCTCAAAAATCCATAAAGTGAATATATAAATGAAAATTTTGCAATAATACAGATGAAAGATTTAAAAAGCCATAATTGGCTCAAGAGCAAAAGAAAGAGATATATGAGTTAACTCATGTATTGAGTTATTATGTGAATTGATTATGGCATAAAGCAAGAAGCTCACATATTAAAGATATGAATGATAAGTCAGAATTTCTAAAATGATCAAACAGCGAAACATGGAATCAAATATGAACTCTGAAAAGAGAAATTTAAGTTTTTGTACTTGAGAATCTCAAAGAAACATAAGATGTGAAATACAGATGGTGCTCATTCAGTGGAAACACCACAAAGGTTCGTATCAGTCTTGGGAATCAGGATATCATAAAAACTATCTGCCCAAGTCTGTTCGAACATATCTAACTTCGGGGACGAAGTTTGTGCGTGGTGGAGCCCATTCTGTAACAACCCAGCTTTTATCTCAGTCTTTTATTTAGTTTTTGATCCAAATAATGTAAATTTAACTACATTATTAGTTATGTAATTAATTAAGTTCAAAGATTATTTAATTGAATTATATTTTGTTATAAATTATTAGAGATGATTAAATTAAAAGATATGTAAAATACAAAAGTTTAATGGGTTAAATAGCAAATTTAACCAAAGTTTATATATAAACCTTGAAAATGATCATTTAAATCATTAAATACAATTAACTCTCTCTCTCTAATCTCTCTCTAAACCATACGGATACCTCAAGAAATATCAAGATTGTTCATAAATTTGCAATTTATTGAAGAATTGAAGTCAAGAAAGGTTGCAACAAACATCAAACAACGAGTATATACAAGATTTCAAGGTAATAATTGGTTTAAATTTCGATATTTAAAGAGTTTGGTTCGGTTTTGAGACAAACCGAAACCAAAAAGAATTATAACATGAAATTGTGTTGCATGTTAGAATAAATGAATTGAAATCATGTAATTAAGTAATTTGAAGTTATAGAAACAGAAATCATGAGTCGGATTGTCCAAAATAAGCAAGAAAATGTAAATTTTTGATAAAATAGTATTCTTGGCAAAAGGTGCATATTTTGGACAATCTTGATCAAAATAAGGTGTTAATGATAAGGAAAATAGTATAAAATCAACCAAATAATGATAATACAACTTTATGTTAAGTTGCATGTTGATAAAATGGATTTTTGGGAAATTTTATGAAAAATCCGTAAGTATAAAAGATGAACACTAAGAACAATTTCTGGAAAAATATGAAGATATGGGATCCGAATTCGGATGAATCCGAAATCGGATGAGGTGCTTAAAATTCGGTTATCTTGCCACTTCGGATGAAACACATGTTTCGGATGAGGTGGTCCGAACTCGGATGACCCGAATTCGGATAGTGCCTACTTCGGGTCCAATACTATTTCGGATAAAGTACCGTTTCGGACGGAAGAAGGTCCGAACTCGGATGATCTTCGGATGGCTCATTTCGGATAGTCTCAGTTCGGATGTGCCATTTCGGATGCCAGAACCGAATCCGGATGATCCGAATTCGGATGGTCCGAATTCGGATGGTCCTAATCCGGATGTTGTTTTTTATGATTCAAAATATAACAACAGAATTCCTTATATAAATATGAATGATCAGATTTCAGAGATGTAACTTTATAAGACTTTGAGATTTTACTGACAAAGAATAGAAAGATTCTGATAAGATTTATGAGATTGATGATAATATGATCAAAATATAAGATTGTGAGATCAAAGACCAACGAATGAATCTTTAGCATAAACGATGAACACAGAATATATATTATTCAGATGATATAAGAGCTAATAAATATCAGAAATGATATTAATAACAGATTGAGCAACGAGCAAAATGGCGAGCATCTGAAAGTCTGATATAAGTCAGATAGTGGTTCTATCCACTACAGATTGTGAGCAACAGAGCCAGAGCCAGAAAGTAAAAGAGCACAAATAGCCAGTAACTGTGTGTTGTAGATTTCACTTTAACTGCATATTATGTGAATTGAGACTTTTGTTGCATGATTCTGATTTATTTGACATTCTGATCTTGAGCTTATTGATATGTTGTCATAGTATATTTACTATGATTTGGTTGAGCTGAGTATTTATTCTTCCAGATTCTATTCTTTGACGAGTCATTTGATTGTTAAGCTTAACACCATCACTATTGCTCAGTGTTGGGTTAATGTTAGGCTTATGATGTGCTGATTTACGTGATGAAAGCACAGAGGGTAGCTAGAGCTGAGCATTCCGATGATATCCATATAGAGCTTTTACTGGTAGCTAGCCCAGTACGTGGCTGATCCCCACTAATGATGCGTGTGTATGGATTTATCATCATCCGAGCATTCCTTATGAATTTGTCTAAAAGTCTCAAGAGCAACAACAGTTTTATAACTGGGAGCTGAGCAAAGCCGCGCATCAAAAGAGCATTAATTGGCCAATGACCCTTCGAGATTGAGCTGTGCATGAGCCTAGTGCAGTGCATATAGAGCTGAGCCGTGCATGAGCCGAGTGCAGTGCATGTGCTTCCGCGTTCATAATTGCATGTTAAATGTGAAATTCTACATTCTCACTAAGCAAATAAGCTTACCCGTTGTTGCATTATTTTTCAGGTAAAGGCAAAGGATTGGCTGGACCTAGTTCATAGGTCAGGACTTTGAAAGAGCTTGAAGTACATTAGAACCTGTTTCAACACCTTGGTACTTAGCTGATGATTGAGCTTTGGGGTTCAGGGCTAGTTTACATTTGTGCTTTGATGTAATAGTCTAGAAGTCTGTCCTATCACTTAAATTGTTTCTGTTACCAAATCAATTTTAATTCCGCACTGTTAATTTTATATTAGTTTCATGATTGATATTGCATTGCTAATGGGACCTAGACTTGAGACCTTTGAGAAATCAGAGGGTCTCACATATATTGTATTTAGATTATGATTTAATCTACGTAGATTATCATGTAAAACATCCATTAACTATTACAAACATTATAAATCTAATATCTTACAAATAATTTTCATTATAAAACATGAAAAATGAATCTGTCATATTCTATGTAGAGTCATGCATTCTACGTAGAATGACAATCAATCTACGTAGAAGGGCATTCAATCTAAGCAAAATGACATTCAATCTGCGTAGAATGACATTCAATCTACGTAGAATGGCATGCAATCTACGTAGAATGACATGCAATCTACGTAGAATGGTATGCAATATACGTAGAATGGCATGCAATATACGTAGAATGACATGCAATCTACGTAGAATGTCGTGTAGAATGTCAAATCATATATTCTACGTAGATTATTACATGATAAAATATAACAAAAACACATTGAACAGTAATGTTAATCTACATAAAAAGATATAGAAATGTATAAGAAACATAAAAGTATATTAAATATATAAGAAACATAACATTTTACATAGATTATGTGTGATTTTTTACAAGTAGTATTGTATTATATTCTATATAGATTATGATGTAATCTACGTAGATTGTCATGTAATCAACATAGATTATCATGTAAAACATCTAATAACTATTACATTCATTATAAATATAATATCTTACAAAAAATTTTAATTATAAAATATGGAAAATGAATCTGTCCAATGTACGTAGATTGTACATAGAATATGTTCGTCGATAGTCTACATAGAATGTCACGCAATCTACGTAGAATGACATTCAATCTACGTAGAATGACACGCAATCTACGTAGAATGGCATGCAATCTACGTATAGTATCGACGAACATATTCTATGTACAATCTACGTAGAATGTCATGCAATCTACGTAGAATGACATTCAATCTACATAGAATGGCATTCAATCTACGTAGAATGACATGCAATCTACGTAGAACGTCATTCAATCTACGTAGAATGTCATGTAGAATGTCAAGTATCATATATTCTACATAGATTACATGATAAAATATACCAAAAACACATTGAATGTTAATATACATCTACATAAAAAGATTTAGAAATGTATAAGAAATATAAAAATATATAAAATATATAAGAAACATAACATTCTACATAGATTATGTGTGATTTGTTACAAATAATCTTGTATTATATATTCTATGTAGATTTTCATGTAATTTACGTAGATTATCATGTAAAACATCTAATAACTATTACATTCTTATATATCTAATATCTTACAAATAATCTTCATTATAAAACATTGAAAAAATGAATCTGTCATATTCTATGTAGAGTATCGACGAACATATTTTATGTACAATATACGTAGATAGTCATGCAATCTACGTATGACATTCAATCTACGTAGAATGACATGCAATCTATGTAGAATGTTGTGTAGAATGTCAAATATCATATATTCTACATAGATTAAATGATAAAATATATCAAAAACACATTGAAACAAAAAAAAGAAGATTTAATTTAGACATTTTATCAAACACTTGGTATGCAACTGATATAAAATATACCAAAAATACATAGAATAAAACTGTTAATCTACGTAGAATAACATGCAATCTACGTAGAATGACATTCAATCTACGTAGAATGACATTCAATCTATGTAGAATGACATGTAATCTACGTAGAATGACATGCAATCTACATAGAGTATCGACGAACATATTCTATGTATAATCTACGTAGAATGACATTCAATCTACGTAGAATGACATTCAATCTACGTAGAATGTCATGCAATCTACGTAGAATGTCATGCAATCTACGTAGAATGTCGTGTATAATGTCAAGTATCATATATTCTACGTAGAATGACATTCAATCTATGTACAATCTACGTAGAATGTCATGCAATCTACGTAGAATGACATTCAATCTACGTAGAATGGCATACAATCTACGTAGAATGTAATGCAATCTACGTAGAATGTCAAGTATTATATATTCTACGTAGATTAAATGATAAAATATACCAAAAACACATTGAAACAAAAAAATAAGATTTCATTTAGACTTTTATCGAACACTTTGTATGCAACTGATATAAAATATACCAAAAACACAATGAATAGTAATGTTAATCTACAAAAAAAATATAGATTTGTATAATAAACATAAAAATATATGAAATATATAACAAACATAGCATTCTACATATATTATGAGTAGTAATGTTAATCAACATAAAAAGATATAGAATTGTATAACATTCTATATAGACACATAATATTTCTATATAGAATACATTAATTTTTTAGTAATTAAATAATTTTTATATAGAAAAAAATTTATTTTTTTTATAAAATCCGTTTTTTTAATATTAAAATGAATTCTTATAAAAGAAAGAGAAAATGAAAATGAAAAAAAAAGTAAGAGAGAGAAAGTGAAAAAAAGATGCATACAATAGAAAAATGTGGAAAGAGAAAGATAATATTTTTTATTCCAAAAATACCCTTTTGATCCAAGGGCTCTAAAAGGTTCTTAGGTTCTCACCATCTTTAAGGTTCTTAAAAGAACCTCTCCCTATATATATATATATATATATATATATATATATATATATATATATATATATATATATATATATATATATATATATATATATATATATATATATATATATATATATATAGGTTCAAAAGAGTCCCTTTAAAAATCCAGTGTATCGAAGGTACCCTTTTATAACCATTGATTTAATTGATCCAAGGGTTTAGATTGAAGATGGCATTTTTGAAATTAAACTAAAAAAAACGAACGTGGGGCGATTGGGTTTTAAACTGTAAGGGTATTATTGGTATTGAAATTATATTCGCGCAGTCCTCCGGTACGTGATGATCATCCGACTCTCATTTGTTTCCCTCACATTTTAGAAACTGAATTCCTTCTTCTCTCTCCATCTTTTGCGATTTCTCCTTCTTTAACCTAAAACATTCTCCGTTTAAGAATACGAATGGCCCCAAAGAAGAAGGAAAGGAAGGGCGAAGAAGGTATGGTTTTCTGATTTCATCCCATTCAAGAATTAGTATGTTTGATTATCATTTAGTGTTTTACGGTTTAGGGTTTTTGTTTATCATTTAGTGTTTTACGGCTTAGGGTTTTTGTTTATTTGGCTTTGTTTTTTGTTTGCATTACAGATTACACACCTATTAGGCGTTCGATGAGGTTATCTGGAAGACCCATGAGCAGAGGTAACTTAGCTCCTGTTCAAATCAATTTAGTTGATGAAGAGGACATCTCTCATCACTCTGACAGCTCTCATCACTCTTCAGGTAAAATATTTTAACGTATTGAAGCTTTATGTTAGTGAAATGTGTCATGTGAATGGTCATTCAACTAATGTGAATGACCATTCACATTAGTTGAAATTGCATTTACATTAGTTGAATAGCCATTCACAACTTACTAGAACTTAAATGCATCATGTGAATGGTGATTTTACTAATGTGAATGGTGATTGTTGTGTTAGTTAAATGACCATTCACATGATATATATACATTAGTTGAAATATATATCAGTATTACAATGAATGAGTTATGTGAATGGTCATTCAACTAATGTGAATGGCCATTCACATTAGTTGAATGGCCATTACCTATATTCACAATTTATATGAATTTAAATGCATCATGTGAATGGTGAAATGACTAATGTGAATGGCCATTCACATTAGTTGAATGACCATTCACATTATACATTTATGACCTTTTAGATGATACATTTCATATTTACGTGTTTACACGAAGATGATATTTGTTACATATCTTTCAGGAGCTATGAGAGATGACCATTCAAGTCATGATGTTTCACATCAATTTGAGAGTAAAAAACACATTTAGTTGATTACTAGATTTATCATTCACACTAGTTGTTATTTTTTATTCATTTTGAATTGTATCAATTATTTCAGGTCATTCGGATTTACTGAAAGATGATTTTGGGTTGTCAAAGTTTGTAAAAGATGATTTTGTGGAGGCTGGTGATCATTCATTGGCTGAATCTGAAACTTCAGAAATGAGTGATCGAGGTTTTGCCACAGAGTGTGTTCAAAGGAAACGGAGGAGGACGGGTATCGAGATTGAACCTCCATCCTTACGTACAAGGACATCTCCGAAACCACTGTTTTTAGCAATTAAATCTTTGGAAGATATTCAAAAGGATGCCATTAAGGAGATGGGGTTTGCAAGTTTACTTTTGCTGCGTATTGACGAGATTCCTTCGGGTGTTGCATTCTGGGTTGTTAATAATTTAGATACGGATGCTCTTTGTATTCGTACATCGAGGGGGGAAATTCCAATATCCCGTGAAGTGGTTCATGATATTCTTGATTTTCCTTTGGATTCTATCCCCTTGGTCAATGAACAGAAAATGGTATACAATGATAGTGTGTCCAAACGTTGGAAGCAGCATATTAATCTTCCTGGTGGCAGTATTCGTCCGAGCAGTGTGTCTGTGAAGATTCAACAGCTCAAGAAGGATAGTTTTATGTTTAGGATTAGTTTTCTTGTTTTGGTTGTGTCGACAATGGTTGGGGGTACGAAGTATGTGACTGTTAATCAGAGGTTTCTGCCATCTATTACAGACGATTGTGTCGTGAAAGATTTTGATTGGCGTGGTATTGTTCTTGATGCTGTTAAGACTTGCAAGAATGATTAGGATCCCTCGAATAAAAGTACATTTTTTTATAGGTCCTTTGACTTTCTTGGTGGTATGTTATAATTCTTAATATTTCATTAGTATATTTTAATTACTTATCATCAGATTGTTTAATATGATTCTGATTTTTTTTATATTTTATGCGGTTATTGTACGTTCATGCTGTTTCATGTCAGATTCCACCAATGATTCGTACACGACCGGCCATTACAACGTGGAATTCAGATGAGCTACGTCAACATGAAATTTTTTAATTAGACAATGGTGGTTTTGGTATGTTGGAGATGCAAGAGGCTTGGCTGTCAACTCAAGAAGCTGACAGGCTTGTGTATGAACAACTTAATCCCGAGTTGACGCAAAACCGTCACTCCCAAGGTTGTCTTAGCCAGAACTTTAAACAAACTCAAAGAATTGAGGTACACCTATCATACAACATTAACACAACATAAAAAACCTAAAAGCAGATAATGTGAATGGTCGTTTAACCAATGTGAATGGCCATTCACATTACAGACCATTCACCATTCACATTAGTTATGAAATATTCATATTAGCTGAATGACCACTGACATAACTGTAATAAAGTAGTATCTAATAAACTATGTTGTGATAGGCCATGTAGTTTATGTGAATTGTGAAAAGGGTAATATGAATGATCATTCACATACTGCCAAATAATGAAACTATTAATTTTTTGATTTCATCATATAATAATGCTTATGTTTAGTTTGTGAATAATGATGTTATAGGATGAAGTGGACAAGATATCAAGGTATCTTGATAAGGTTAAAGATACGAAGTCGATTTTGGAGACGCGTATGATGAGCATGTTATTCGAGTACCCTTCTGACGAGAGGGTGTTAAATGTCAAGAAGCGTTGGGATACCTTGTTTTATCCTAAGGAACATGTTTTTGGTACTCATTTAATGTTTTAAAAAAAATATTTAATATAAAACCACATTAAGTTTGTTTTATATATCCTTATATTTCTATTTTTAAAATTTTTATAGATCAAGAGAAAGATGTTCAAGAAAAAGATGTTGAAGAAAGAGACGTTCAAAGTCAAGATGACGTGATGCGTGTTGTTTCGGATTTGAGAGATGTTATTGGTACATAGTTAATGTTTTATAAATTATTTTACCTGATTCATGTAATTCATGTTAAATTATGATGTATTTGTTTTTATAATAAGGTGATGATCATGTGAATGGTGAGGAGATGATTGAAAAATCTCCTGTTAATGAAGGTTTGTTATAGCATCAACAACAATAATTATTACTTATGTTATGGTTTGTTATAGCATCAACAACAATAATTATTATATCTGAATTTTAATGTATTGGCAGGTGAACCAACTGTTGGTGTTTGTGCTACTGAGACTAAAGATGATGAATCTGTTCAGGAAACACCATCTGAGCTGATCAAGGTTTGTAAAATACTATAAACATCCTTTTAATGGTGAATTGACATATTGTACAATTGGAAAACATTATTTGACTAATGTGAATGGCCATTCATCTAATGTGAATGGGCATTCACATTAGATGAATGACCATTCACATAACTCGTTTCATTGTAATATTGATATATATTTCAACTAATGTATATATATCATGTGAATGGTCATTTAACTAACACAACAATCACCATTCACATTTGCCGAATCACCATTCACATGATGCATTTAAGTGCTAGTAAGCTGTGAATGGCTATTCAACTAATGTAAATGCAATTTCAACTAATGTGAATGGTCATTAACCTAATGTGAATGACCATTCACATTAGTTGAATGACCATTCACATGACACATTCAAATAATGATGTTTTTTCTATTTTTTAGACCACTGTATCAGAAAATATTCAGGTTAATGATATGGAAACAAGTGTTGTTGAAAATGTTGAGGCCCAACCTGCTGACTTGAAAGGCAAAGATTTGGCGGTTGAGCCGACGATTCATGAGGAGAATGTTAAAAGGATTAAGAAGGATTCTGATGCTTTGAAGTCACCTTTTATGAACCGGGTTGTAGAGATGAATGTTAAGTTGACTGCTTTGGAAGAAGCTCTTGTAGACAACATTTTTTCTTTTACTAGAGATATAAAGTGAGTTCCTTTAGTTTTGATTCAGTTTTAATCATTTATTATTTCAGCTTTTATATGTTTATATTCATCGGTCACAATTTATTGATCATCATTCACATTTGCAGTGACGTTATTTGGAACAATGGATCGTTGTTTGGTATTCGCAGTGTTTTCGAGACGATGATCCCTGGTGAATATGCATCAATTCATGTATTGGATTGTTGGATATCTATTCTAAATTATCAAGAAAAATTTAGGAATGCATCGTCTCGAAGTCGGTTTTTTGTGCATGCTGGATCATTGGTTAGTTAAAGATTACAACTATGAACTGATATCACAATTATGAACTGATTTTGTTTTGTTATTTTTCAACCTGTATTACTTTTATTACATGTTCGTGTTAAATTTATTTTCATTTTTGTTGTGGTGTTTTAGGCTTATTCATACGATCTTCGTCTTATACCTGATCGAGCGGCTCGCTATGTACATTTTCGTAGCTGTTTGATGCAGTCCTTTATTGATCAGCCAGATGTGAAGGATTTAAAGAATGTTGATCTTGTAAGAATGTTGTGTTGTCATTATTTAATGAATAACTGGACGTCATTATTGAAATATTTCATGGTTTTTTATTTTGTGTATTTGCAGGTGTTTTTCTCAATAAACATACACTCACACATGTGGTGTATTTGTTTTGATCTGAGGCATCCAGCCGTTGAAGTGATCGACAATCAATCAACGAATGTTCCGTTTGAAAATAAGTATGGTCTTGTTCCCGGTGAAATTGTAAGTATCATCAGTAACATAATAGATACAGTATGTCACAAATGATCATTTTATAACCGCACTTACTGTTTTTATTATTCAATTAATGTGAATGGTCAGTAAACTAATGTGAATGGCCATTCACATACATTAAACATACTATTCACATGACTCATTTCAAAAATAAGTGTAGACATGTGAATGGCATAATCATTATACATTTAAGATTATTGTATTAATATGCTGATATTAATTGTAGACGTGCTGATATGATTCATCTAATGTGAATGCCCATTTATTGTATGTGAATGGCCATTCACATTAGCTGAATGACCATTCACATTTGTTATTTCAGAAATAATATCCTTATATGTTGGGAAATATTCTAAGTATGTCAAGCTGTTAGTTAGATTTCTCAGACTGTTAGTAGTCTTTCTGTGTAATTACAAAGTTCAAGCTGTTAGTTGAGTAAGTTCGAGCTGTCAGTTCAAAAGTTCAAGCTGCCAGAGTTGAAAGGTTCAAGCTGCTCAACAGATTAACAACAGAATGTGCTGAAATTCAGGAAGTGATTTATATTTGAAGATTCAAGCATATCTACTAGCAGAGAAATCAGAGTCCTTCAAGGAAACAAATCAGAAGGCTATATATATAGATAGACTAGGTCTTTCTATTGTAAGTCTGTACGCATAAGTTCTGTAATTTTGTGCTTCAATTGTAATTGCTTTCTGATTAAGTTTCTCAAGCCTCTAAGGTTGTAAAATCCTAAGAACAGTCTGTGTTCTTCGTCTAATCAAACAGATTAGAGGTGATTGTAATCAGTGAGTTTGGCAATACAAAAGATTTGGTTTGATTATATTTATGTGTTATTTATTCTGAAAGTTTTTCTTAAAACAATTAAGTGTTATTCCGCAAACTTCTTAATTGGACTTTGATTCAAGACAAGGTTATTGGTTTATACTCTGACTTATTGAAACCAGTTAATCTTAGGTGGTATTTTGATCTTGACAAGTGGTATCAGAGCCACATGTTTTGTTTATTATTATTTGTTTCAAAGTCAGAAACTTTCTTTTAAAATTTTATTTTTCTGCAATGGAGTTTGAATATAGCAGTAGTGGATCTGGGCAAGGACTCAAAGTGCCTATCCTCAAACCCACTGAATTCGGGATGTGGAAACTCATGATTCAACAGCATATTCAATTTATTGATTATACCATTTGGGAAGCTGTTGAATATACTCCTGTAGTTGATCCAGAACTAGATGCTGAGGGTAAACCTATAAAAACACCTCCAAAGACTGAACTTGAAAGAAAGGCTAGAATGAATGAAGTAAAAGCTCTTACTCTTTTACAAATAGCCATTCCTAATGCCTATCAACATCAGTTTAAAAAGTTTTATACTGCTCATTCTCTTTTTAAAAAGTTTTATACTGCTCATTCTCTTTGGATTGCTTTAGAGAAAAGATTTGTTGGCAATGCTAGCACCCAATGGAGAACCAAAGACACTCTTGATGAAATAGAATTAGATGAGCCTTACAACAGCCTGAGAGTGTTTGAATATGAAATTGAAAATAAAAAGAAATCATTTTCTTACAATCACAACACTACTCTACTGTCATCAGCATTAACTGATAAATCAAACTGTTGTGATTCTTTTTCAGGAGCTTATGGTAACTCTACTGAAGTTCTTTATGAAGCTTTTGTTGCAAGTGATGGACTGTTTGCTCTAAATGCTGAAGATTTAGAACAAATCCATCCAGATGAGTTAGAAGAGATGGACTCGAAATGGCAGCATGCTATGTTGACTATGAGGGCCAAAAGATTCCTGAAAAGAACTGGCAGACCAAACTTTCAAGCCAGATCAGAAGGCAAACCAACATTTGATAAATCAAAAGTTGAATCCTTTAAATGCCACAAGCTTGGCCACTTTGCTAGAGAATGCAGATCTCAAGGTCAACAGCCACCAAGATCCCAACAAACTAATCAAGCTTCATCATCACAAGCTCTTGTCTCTCAAGAAGACAATGTGTTTGACTGGAGTGACCAGACAGAAGAGGAGTTTCAAAATCATGCTCTTATGGCAGAAACATCTAATGCCACTTCCACTGAACTACCATATAAGGTAAATGCTAAACTCTGTTCTCAAACATGCAAAAATATGGTTAAAAAGTACAGAGATCATAATGAAAGCATGTGCAAAACTCTAGCTAAGATGGAAGAAAGGAGATATGAGTACATGCAGGCTATAGAAGATCTTGAAAAACAAATCAATGACTATAAGGATAATGAGATTCAGATGGTACATGATAGTACATATCATGAGTGGGAGAAAAAGGAACTGAATAAGAAAATAGAGACCCTAAATAAGAAACTAGATGAGGCTGAACAGAAGGTGTTAGAAGCTAACAAGAAAATAGAATCTATTAATATAGATTTAGGAAACTTCAAGCTGGCAAATCAAAAGCTAGAACACCTAATGGAGGTTCAATTTAAAGATAGGGTAAAATCTCAACTCAATCCCAAAGAAGGTATAGGATACAAAGCCACTCCACCCCCTTACAACAACAAATACATTCATCCCATGAGTGAAGTTGTTGATAGGCTTGTGAATGAACCATTAGAGAGACAATGAAAAATGTAGATCCTATCCTTGAAGACAGGCCTGAATCTAAAGAAGAACTGAATCTAAATGAAGGCTGTGAGTATATAGAAGTTGAGAGAAATGTCAAAACAGTGAGTGCACCTATAGAACCTCCTACCTCCAGTTACATTAAAAGGTCCAGTGAGAAAGAAAAGGGGAAGATGAGTGTCTGCAAAATTGCTCCACATGTTTCTGTACCTTCTAACTGTAATATTGCATCTTCCTCAAAAACTAATAAGAACGGCAAAAGTGTTCCAATATGCACCTGCCAAAAGCATGGTGTACAAAAGTTTCCCACACAACAGCAGGTGAGGGGAAATCAAAGGAACAAGAACCAGTTATGGTCCAACAAAACTGGTTCTCCAATCAAAACAGTCAAAAGATGTTTCCATTGTGGCAGGAAAAACCATTTGGCCAGACATTGTCTATATAAACCATCTGTTGCAAAACAGACTGTGGTTCAAAAACAGGCAATTGTTCAAAACTCAAAAAATTCAAAGGCCAAACCACCTGTTACCCCAGTTCCAAAGAAGACAGTTGATCACAGGTACTTAAAAGCCAACAAAAGACAGCCTACACACCAAAAAAACAAATTTTAGCAAAATCCAAAGTAAACATTAAAAAGGTATGGTGTGTTAAAGGCAAAAACTCAGATAAAACTGCTACTGCAAATGTTGAGTCTGTTAAGTCTAAAACTGGAACTGGTAGTGGATCTTCTGAGACTGTTAATGAAAAGATTGGAAAGAACACCTGGATACCTCATGTCATAACTAAATACTCTTCACAAAATCCACCAGTGGATCTCACTAAGTTTAAAAAGACACAAACAGTGTTTAGTTATGTCAATGCACAAGGACAACCCAAAACCAATTTGGTTTGGGTTTACTCAACTACTAAGTAAGCTTTTTTCTGTGCAGGGCAACCACAGGACCCAACATAAGACAAGATGGCATATGGACAGTGGATGCTCTAGGCACATGACAGGCAATTCTGAATGCTTGTCAAACTTCAAAAGCTTTGAAGGAGGGTTTGTTGCATTTGGAGGAAATTCCAAGGGAGGTAAGGTAACAGGTATGGGTACTATCAAAGCAGGCAACATGATCTTCAATGATGTTTTGTATGTTGAACAACTGAAGTACAATTTACTAAGTGTGTCTCATATCTGTGATAAACAAAATATTGTTCTATTCACAGACTCTGAGTGTATTGTTCTTTCAAAAGATTTTAAAATCCCTGACAATCTTGTTTTACTTAGAACTCCAAGGAAAGACAATGTCTACTATTTGGACACAGACCTTTTATCCAAATCAAATACTTTAAGCTGTTTGATATCCAAAGCATCATCAAATGAGTATGCTCTTTGGCACAGAAGGATGTGTCACATGAACTTCAAATCTATGAATGTGTTAGTCAAAAAGAATTTGGTAAGAGGTTTACCCCAAAAGGAGTTCATATGTGATGATCATTATGTAGCATGTCTCAAAGGCAAGCAACACAAAACTTCTCATAAGGCCAAAGAAGTAAATTCAATCTCATCTGCCCTTCATCTTATTCATATGGATCTCTTTGGTCCAACATCTGTTTTGAGTTTGAATAAAAGAGCTTACTGTTTAGTCATTGTTGATGGTCTTCACCAGATTTACATGGGTTTACTTTCTTAGGACTAAGGATGAAAATGCTGAGCTAGTCAAATCCTTTATTCTTAAGATAGAAAACCAATAAAATTTAAAAGTGAAGGTAATCAGGTCAGACAATGGAACTGAGTTTAAAAATCATATCCTAAACTGTTTCTGTGAGTCTAAAGGCATTGCAAGGCAATATAGTGCACCTAGAACACCACAACAAAATGGTGTAGCTGAAAGGAAGAATAGAACTTTAATAAAGGCTGCTAGAACCATGCTAGCTGATTCCAAACTGCCAATGACCTTTTGGGCAGAGGCAGTAAATACAGCATGTTATGTGCTAAATAGGGTTCAGATTGTTCAGTCACAAGGGAAAACTCCATATGAGTTATTCCATCACAGAGTTCCCTTAGTAGCTTTTCTAAAACCTTTTGGTTGTTCATGCACTATTCTTCACACTAAAACTCACTTAGGAAAGTTTGAAAGTAAGACTGAAGAAGGTTTCTTTGTAGGTTACTCTATTCAAAGCAAAGCCTATAGAATGTATAACAGTGTGTCTAAAACCATTGAAGAAAGTGCCAATGTTGAGTTTAATGAAAACACTGCAAATATCAAAGGCACTGGTCCTGATTGGTTGTTTGATTTAGATTCACTAACAAATTCTCTGAGCTTTGTTAAGTAAACTGCAGGAACTGCTGACACTATTGTTGAAGACAGTATTGAAACTGTCAGCCCAAATCCTCATGCTGGTACCACAAATATTCAAGTTGTTGGCACAAAGTTTCCAACAATTGCAGATTCTGTTACATGGGATGA